>NW_018922309.1:0-14599 GCF_002207925.1 Prunus avium | reverse complement strand
ATATTTGCGGAGTTGATTATCCTTCCCCATACCCAAATGGACAGCAACAAAGTAAAATGAAAACAAGCTGCAACATCCATCAACCTCTTATTGTTATTGTTTCCTAAACTAACATCTCTCTTATTCATCATCCAGCACATTTACATGTGGATAATGGTTAAAAAAAATTAGGGCAATGCCTGCCTTCAAGCACTTCAATAATTTCGTAGCATTTTTAGATCAAAACGTTATACATATAGATAGTAGCAAACAATTTCAAGTGGATAATGGTAACAAAATTTTGAAGCAAATATACCTCTTAACCAAAAAGCAACAGTTTTAGCTATTCATACCTCTTGACAGAATGTAGCCTCTTAAGCAAGTATTTCAAACTGAAACCTGAGGCAAAACATAAAACAAACTCTGTTAGACACCATAAAATTTCAAAAAACAGCAAAAATAGTACAGAACAATTAATTTTCCTAATCTTTGCCAATACCATGGCCTGCTGCTAACCAAATCCCTAAGAAGACCCATCAGTTTCTCATAATCCTTGAGACTCAAAATTAATCAATAACTTCTCCAAGAATATTACTTAACAAACATAATTTTCTAAAATTGCAGAAACTAGCAAAGAAAGAGGTGAGAGACTCAGAATTTATATAGATTTGGGCTTTGAAGATGAAGCCCAGAGATTGAGTGTGGATTGCGATTTTGGGGGGAGGGGTGGGGTGGGTTTTACTGTCTCTGAGAGAAAACCAGATTATACAGAGAGGCTTTGAGTTGGAGGACTCACAACGTCGTGGAGATCGACGATGGAGGTCGCGGGTCACGACTGTGGCTTGTCTGTGGAGCTCGCGAGTCGGATGGCGACGTTGGCCTCTCTGTGGAGGTCAACGACGGAGGGCTTGAGTCGAAGGAAGACTAGAGACAGAAGATGTTTAGTGAGAGAGCAAAGACTTAGAAGAAAAAACAAGTGATAGAGGGGCGATACATTCTCAATTGAGAGTTTTAAGAGGGGCATTTGTGATTAGGTTTCAAAATGGGGATATTATTGAGAAAATTAGGTGCGCCGGGGGCAAAGCCGCCTATTTCCCCTCAATATTTATGGTTCATAATAATCAATATTTGTGTGTGCCTATTTTAGCCTCTTGCGGTTTTTTGTTGTCAATCCCTAATATTTATTACATTGGTTTTCCATTTCCTTTTGTACTTGAATATGTACATCAATATGACACGTAGGTATGTTTTCCCACATACGGAGGCTAGCTAGGGTCATTTGCTTCCCAAAACATCCTCTCCTCTTACCCTTGCGGAGGCTGCGGCTGTCAGAGAAGGTATAAGGTTTTCTCTATATATGGAATGTTGTGTTAAGATTGTTGAAGGAGATGCCTTTAATCTGATCCAGTCCATTCACGTTGGCACCTTTATCATTTTCCTTATTCTTCTTTTATTTTATTTTTCTCTTTCGTCTTCTTATTTACCATTTTTCTTCTACTTCTTGCTTCTTTTTATAGATGGTTATAGAAGTAGATTTTTTATTTTTGAAGTAGTGTTAGTCCACCTACCAAAGAGGCATATGAATTTTGTAGGGGGATTTTTTTTCTTTTCACATGTCCATGTATATGGATTTAGCCTTTTCTATGTTTTCTACCTACCCCATAGGTTGGAGTGTCGGTGTAGTCTACCTAGCAAAGGAGAATACGATTTTTGGTATTTGTGAGTTCTCTGCATATGTAGGTACCTTATTTATGTCTTACTATTAACTTATCTTATATTTCTCTACTCATGCATATTTTCATCATGTATGTGTATATGTGTTATTCATTTTTAGCTTTTGGTTAGGTAGATTATATGTATATTAATTATGTGCATTATATAGTGTCGAGTTCGATTTTCTCTATGTTTAAAATTCAAATTCAGAATTTGGGAGTAACAAATGCATCAAATTATGCACTTTTATGAATTCTATAAAAGTAATAATATAAAGTGCTTTTAATTTGTTTCCATTATTTACCTTCAAGGGCAAAATAGTCATAAAAACTAATTAATAAATAAAAATTAGGTTTTTTATTCAATAATTATAATAGGAGGGTTTTCCCCAACATTTTTGACGTTGACTGGGTCTATATTTGAAAGGCACCTTCAAAAAAAAAAAACTAAAGCAAAAGAAATGTAGACCAAAAAATAAGCATTACCTCTCGCATGAGTACTTCCTTAACTTGATATACAGCATGTACCATGCAGCTTAAGCAAATAGTGAATGAGATGGATGGGATGGAAATTAGGTGGTGAGAGACTCTTCAAAATTTGGTGAGGTAAATGCACCAATTGTTTCATAAATAAAAGCATCTCTTTTTAACTTCGTTTCTTATAAGATAGACAATAGTGAAAAAGAGAAAAAAAACAAATGTCACGTTACCATCCTAGTTCTTTTAATTTATTTTATCCACGACAAGTGCATAGTACATTAGTTTACGATAGAAAGAAGCACACATGCATATCGTTATTGTTTTTTTTCTTCTCTTTTTTCTTTGTTTTGACAATCTCGACGGCACGAGAGAAATTTATTGAAGAAATAAAAGATGTAACACCTAGAAGGGACAACAAGAACCAAAGCCCCTTGTGAGAGACCCAAAACACAAAGTGAGGAAAGCACTAATACAAAACAAGCCAAACCAAATAAAAAATTAACAAAGACAACAATTTAAAAGCTAAGACAAGTTCCAAAAGTAAGCTTCAGCAGCAATAGGCAGACTAGTAGAACACTAGCCCACCAGAACAGGCATGCACATTTTTATTTTCTCTTTGTATCATAATCTCCCTTGCCAACAAGCTACTTTCAATGCAATTTTTAAGGCTACCTTCTCCTTCATGTTGTCAAAGAAATTAAAATAGGCATACCTCCATGACTTTTTTAGGACCAATGTTCCACAAACAGCCCAAAAGCCTACGATGAAACCAAATGCCATGCTGACGTGAAACCAAAACCCTTCGTTATCATCTTTATTGTGATCTTCTGCAGGAAAAGTCAGTCCTTTTTTTGTGTCATCTCTCGGGCATACAGTTAAAAGAGGAGCCCCACACAATAACAGATTGTGTTCATAAATAGATAGATCATCAAAAGTTTCAAATTGGTTGCCCGAAGGTATTTTTCCAATCAAGTTGTTGTAGGACAAGTTCAAGTGAGATAGGAAGGTTAAAGAAGAAAAGTTTTGAGGGATAGGTCCTGAAAGGAGGTTGTGTGAGAGATCAAGAGTTTCAAGCCAATGTAATTTTCCGATGCTTGAAGGAATCTCTCCAGTTAATCGATTCATCGACAAGTTCAACGTACACAATACAATGAGACTGCCTACTTCTTCAGGGATTTCACCTTCAAAATTGTTAGATGAAAGATCAATGGTGTTTCCCCAAAAGAATAAGGGCTCATCACCATATACTAGTTCTTTCCCTTTGGAGGTTATTGTTGTTTTTCCATCATATGGATCAGTGACTATCAGACCAACTCCGAAAAAATTAGCTTTGACTAGAACAGTCATATTTTTCAGACACTTGGGAATGGTCCCTGAAAAGTTGTTGTGAGCAAGGTCTAGGACGCGAAGGTGGACAAGATTGCATAACTGATGAGGGATATGCCCACCTAAAAGGTTGGATCGCAGTTGTAACATTACCAATCTTGATAAGTTTGATCCAAGCCATAAAGGTAGGTTTCCAGTGAATTTGTTGTGTTCAAGATTAAGTATGCCCAAATAAGTGCAATTTTGCAAGGAAGAAAAAATCTCACCACCAAAATTATTATTATTCACCTTAAATTGTAGAAGAGAACTTGGGATAACCATGGAACTTGGAATATTACCAGAAAGATTGTTGTGTGAGACATCAATAACGAATATGTTGCTCCACAAACTCCATTGTTGAGGGAATTCTCCAAATAGTTGATTGTTTCTAAGTGAAATGATTTCCATATCCTTCATGTTGCCAATAGAGAGTGGAATAGTACCATTCAAATGATTCTCAGAAACATCAAGATGACTCAATTTGGGCATAAATTGGTCTAAATTAGAGGGAATTGGCCCAGAAAATAAATTGCTTTGAAGGTCTAAGAGGTGGGCATTAGTGGGCCAAAGTGGAAGTGGGCCCTCCAATTGATTATGACCCAAAATGATTCTCTGTAGCTTTGGAAACTTCAATTGTAATGGAAGCCTTCCACTGAAGTTGTTGTAAGATAAATCCAAATCTATGACTTGGGAAGATATCTTCGACAACCATTCCTTTGGTATGGAATCCGAGATGGAGGTATTACGAAGCATGACATCTAGTAGTTCAGTCTGAGATTGAAGCCATATCCAAAAACCAGTACCTACTCTATAGTTAACAATCTGAAGCTTGTGGAGCTTGAAAGGAGCAACCCAATCATAAGCCACGTTAAAAATGAGGGACATGGGCTTCTCTTTTTCATCATTGTACATTGAAAAAGCTTTCAATCTGGTGAGATTAATGAAATGGGCTTCTGTTAGAAGTCCTTCCCATGGATTATAAGACAGTTCTAGTTCAACGAGCTCAGAGAGTTTTCCCAAACTTTCTGGAATGGACCCGTTCATATTGTTATCAGAGAGGTCCAGTGTTTTCAAGGATGACAAGTTTCCAATAGATTCTGGAATTGAACCCCAAAGTAAGAGCCCCGAAAGGCGTAGATGCTGCAAACTTTTTAGCACTCCTAAGGAGGCCGGCAGTTGGCCTTCAAGCTCACAATTAGACAAATCTAGTGATTCTAATGCTATTGTATTATTTGGATAATTTGACAAACTCCTCAAAAACTCTTCAATTTTCTCACCAGAAAAATTGTTCCATCTAAGACTTAAAGACTTCAGTTTGCACATATTTCCAATGACTCTGGGAATTCGACCTTTGAGGCCAAACTGATTTAAATCTAGGTATTCCAGAGATTTGAGGCTTGAAAATTCATCGGGAAAAAGACCACCGAAATAATTCCTGCTTAGATCAAGTTTTCTGAGTCTAGTAAGATTGAAAAGCCAGCTGGGAAATGAAGAAGTATTGAAGAAATTATATGACAGATCAAGGACCGAAAGTGAGGTGAAGTTAATCTTCTGTAGTGGTGGTGGAACTACTGTGCTTTCAGTCAAGCAATAAGATAAGTGTAACTCCAGTAAGGAAGGAAGCATGTTAACATGATGCAGCCAATTTGTAACTCCTGTGCTACTAAGATTCACATCATTGAGATTGAGGTATTTTAGGAAGGAGAGATGAGAAAGCCAATTCAAGTTTTTGGAATGTATTCCCGAAATTGAATCCCCAAGATCAAGATAGTTTAATTTTGATAAATTACCGAAAGAAGGGGGAATCTCTCCCGAAAATGATGCGTCAAGCTAAGCAAAGAAGAATTTATCTTACCTCCCAAGCAAGACTGGTTATAAGCCAACTCGTCCCACTCTTCATCATACCATATGAGATGATATGGATTCCGTAGGCTCAGTTTCACCACATGACCGGTGCGGTTGTTGCAAGAAATTCCTTCCCATTGACAGCAATCGTGATCCACCCAAGAAGAAAGCCTTCCAGAGGGATCCTTGAGATCCTGTTTAAAACTGAGAAGCGCACTTCTCTCTTCCTTGATGCATGATCTCACACTACTAGTGCTTGGAACTCCATCAACCAAAGAGAAACAGAAGTGACTGCTAGTGTGCAGATATGAAGATGCCAAAAACAAAAGGAGCAAATAGTGAGAAATATAGAGAGGGTTGAATAAGTTTGAATACAAAGTATCCATGATGCAAATAAAGTTTCTCTCAATTTGGTTGTTGCAGACGACTACTCAATGAGTGAACTCATATATAGGAGGCAAGGCAAGGAGCGTGTAAAAATTTATCTGAAAGTCTTCTACAAGGTTGCAAGTCAATGGTTATTTTACTACAGAACATTAACCAACGTGTTCTACAAGTTTGCAAGCATTTTTCCTTATCACTTTAACCCATCACTATCATTATCATCTTTGCTGTTAGCCCTGCAAAGAACGTGAAAGATGGGCAAGACTTCTCCATCACGTGGTTGAAGACCTTGACCTAAGTTTCATTGCATTATCTTTAAGGACGCATTTGGTATTTATGAGTGGATTGGATTTGATGATCATTAAATTCAAGATATGTTATCGATGCTAATTTCCAGATTTTTTCCCAACGTGTCCCACCCAGCAATTGCAAAGAACGTTAATCGATGACATTCTTATTCATTGTCTCTATCCATGACGCTCTTATTCATTGTCTGATCTTTGTGCATTTCCAATTCTTGAAAATTCAAAATCGCTAGAATTGTATCCACTTTGGAAGCCCACAAGTCTTGCAATATGTTTTTGTTTGTGTTATTGGCCCAATCAAACCTAAACCAACTTTGGAAGCCCGCAAGTTGAGAGCTCATTCCTTGAGCTGCTCCTTCTCATTTGGTCCATCATTTTATCTTACATTTACTCTCTCTCTCTCTCTCTCTCAAAAGACGTTTAAGTCTCTTTAAAATCTACCTCTCATTTTTATAGTGAAGGGGAATGCTAGCATGTGTCATTCCTTAACTTTGTCATGGGGAATGCTAGTATGTGACAGTAAAAGTATTTTGGGCTACCAAATTAGCATTATCTCTCACATCATCCTTTCTTAACTTGGTGTTGTGTTTGATTGTATCAACTAGTCCAATTTAGTGGTACTTCTCTTTCAAACGTTGAAAGAAATCTCAAATTCGAATCCCTCAATCCTCCATTAATAAAATAGAAAAAAGGGAGATTCACTATTATACCCAATATAGGAGCCCAAATTATAAAAAAAAACCCTATATGAAATGAACTTTAGAAACACACCCAAAGCCCATTTACAACAAAACAAAAAGGCTTTTAACTTCTTTTAAATTACAAAACTGCCATTGATTTCTTAAAACAAACCCAACCCCAAAACCTCATAAGAAAGCCCAAAACACTCAATAGGGTATAAAAGTAATTTAATAATCAAAATTAAATTCAATAGGGCCAACTATCATTTTTTGGGTGTTTTTTGGGTTTGTTTATATAAATTACATGGTGTAGGGTTTATTTATAGTTTTAGTGTTAAAAATGGGTATATGACTAAATATCTCTAGAAAAAAATTGTGCCTTTTGATATGCTAGGAAAAGTCGAGTTATATATCAACAAGCAAAATGTGAATGAGATGGAAAGGAAATTAGGTGGTGAAAGACTCCTCAAAATTTGATGAGGCAACCGAAAGTTCATGTTTGAGGTCAACCCGAAAAGAAAAAAAAAGTGTCTGGTAAACTCTCTAGTACTATTGGGCTTTCTCCATGGATCCACAAGTTTTTGGCTTCAACTTGGAGAGATACCCTGATGGAAACTAAAAAGGATCAGATACCCTTTGTAGGTTGGTTTTGTCTCTTCTAATTTGTAAGTAGCACATAGAATTAAAAGCATAAATAATTCTTAATTATGCACATAATGGAACTTTTCTGTATCTCCAGTAATCAGTGCCAAAATTTGGAATTTAGTTATTGCTAAAATATGAATATGGGTTTTGAATATGTTAGGTTCTTATTTTATTCTTCTCCATAAGGAGGTATATATAAGAGTTTACATGAGTGCTTTACAAGGAATTAGATCCAGTAAAGAATTAGGAAAATATCTCCTAATTATACAATGATTTGACAACTATATAAAATAGGAAAGTAAATCCCTTAATTAACCAAAGAAAATAAATCTATAAAATAGGAAAGTAAATCCCCTAATTAATCAAGGAAATAAATCTCCTTGATTAATTAGGAGACTCACTTCAACACTCCTCCTCAAGTTGGTGCATATACATCACAAATGCCCAACTTGGTAAGTGAGTCAAGAAATTCGTAGCACCCAAGTCGATAATCCATGCGATTCAGGCAAAGTCTTTGGCGACCGGTCGTTTGCTTCGGGAGACCGGTCGCTTTCTTCGGGAGACCGGTTGCTTGCTTCGGGCGACCGGTCGTTTGAAGGGTATGTGTTTAGGGATTTTGATAAGAGGATTTGAGGGATTTGAATTTGGGGAAAAATATGAGGAATTTGATTTAGGGTTTTGGATTTGAATATGAGAAACTTGAGATAAGGGTTTAGAGACAACCTAGGATCGATTGCTTTGATACCATGCTAAAATATGAATATGGTTTGAATACTTTGGGTTAGGTTTTATTCTTCTCCATAAGGAGGTATATATAGGAGTTTACATGAGTGCTTTACAAGGAAATAGATACAGTAATCAATTAGGATAGTATCTCCTAATTATACAATGATTTGTTAACTATATAGAATAGGATAGTAAATCCCTTAATTAATCAAGGAAATAAATCTCCTTGATTAATTAGGAGACTAACGTCAACAGTATGTAGTGGCCCCTATTGAAATCAACGGGGTGTGCAAGTTGCAAATGGTGATGGTTTATAATTTCTGGGTCAATCAAGTATTAATCACTATCATTATCATCTTTGCAGTTAGAGCGGCAAAGAATGTGAAAGAAGGGCAAGACTTCTCCATCACATGGTAGGAAGGACAAGGATATAAAAGCTCTTAAGTGTCACCGTTATTGCTTTTTGACTTATTCTTGTTTGTTGTAGATGGTGTACGTTCATAGCCATATATCATTAAGGACACCATTGGTGCTTGTGATTAGATTGGATTTGATCACTCATTAAATTCAAGACTTAATTATATCCACAATAAAATTACTCAATGCATTATTTATATACGTCTAGAAATTGGCCTACATTTAGCATGTTCATATTACAATACACTTGTGGGCAGTTTGAGTTGTCAGGGATCACACCATACTACAGGCGAGTCTCTCAACTTGTTATTTTTATTACGAGATGCATGCATACACAGCACATAGTCACTAAGCGCACATGAGTGTGGAGTGTAGCATCAACAACTTACATTCACCATGCACAAACGCAAAAGCGAAACCTAGAATGAGAACTACATTTGCCCTTTCAGCTTTGAGCTTCTAATTCAAAAAACTAAAGCGAAAAAATGTAGACAAAAAATCAGCATTAGTTCTCGCATGAGTGCTTTATTAACTTGATATACACCATGTACCATGTGGCTTACGCAAACTGTAAATGAGATGGGATGGAAATTAGGTGGTGAGAGACTCTTCAAAATTTGATGAGGTAAATGCACCAATAGTTTCATAAATAGAATAATCTCTTTTTATTAACTTCATTTCTTATAAGATAGACAAGAGTGAAAAGAGAAAAAACAAATGTCAAAATACCATCCTAGATCCTTTGATATATTTTATAGTTGTATTGATGACAAGTGCATATAACATTAGTTACGATAGAAAGAAGCACACATGCATATTGTTATGGTTATTTATTTTTCTTGTTTCTTTGTTTTGACAATCTCGACGGTATGAGAGAAATTTATTGAAGAAATAAAAGAGTAACACCTAGAAGGGACGACAAGAACCAAAGCCCCGCATGAGAGATCCAAAAGACAAAGGAAAGCACTAATACAAAACACGCCAAACCAAATTAAAAAAACTAGCAAAAACAACAATTTAAAGCCAAGACAAGTTCCAAAAGTAAGCTTCAACAGCAACAGGCGGACCAATAGCACACCAGAACTCATATGCACATTTTTATTTTCTCTTCATATCATAAACTCCCTTGCCAACGAGCGACTTTCAATGCAATTGTTAATGCTACCTTCTCTTTGACGTTGTCAAAGAAATTAAAATAGGCATACCTCCATGACTTCTTTAGGACCAACGTTCCACAAACAGCCCAAAAGCCTATAATGAAACCAAGTGCCATGCTAACGTAAAACCAAAACATTTCGTTATCATCTTTACTGTGATCTTCTAAAGGAAAAGTCTGTCTTGAATGTGTATCATCTCCAGGGCAAACAATTGAAAGAGGAGCCCCACACAATAGCGGATTACCTTCATAAATAGATGTATCATTGAAGGTTTCAAGTTGGTTGCCCGAAGGTATTCTTCCAATTAAGTTGTTGTAGGACAAGTTCAAGTGAGATAGAGAGGTTAAAGAAGAAAAGTTTTGAGGGATATGACCTGAAAGGTGGTTGTGTGAGAAATCAAGAGTTTCAAGCCAACGTAATTTTCCGATGCTTGAAGGGATCTTTCCAGTTAATCGATTCATCGACAAGTTCAACGTACTCAATTCAACGAGACTGCCTACTTCTTCAGGGATTTCACCTTCAAAATTGTTTGACGAAAGATCGATGATGTTTCCCCAATAGGCTAATTGGACAGCATCATATTCGAGTTCTTTCCCTTTGGAGGTTATTGTTGTTTGTCCATAATATGTATCATAGAATACCAAACCAAGGTGTACAGCATTAGCATCGACTAGACAAGTCATATTTTTCAAACACTTGGGAATGGTCCCTGAAAAGTTGTTGTGAGCAAGGTCTAGGACGCGAAGGTATACAAGATTGCAGAAATGGTGAGGGATATGCCCACTTAAAAGGTTGGATCGCAGTTGTAACAGTTGCAATGTGGACACGTTTGATCCAATCCATAAAGGTAGGTTTCCAGTGAATTTGTTGTGTTCAAGATTAAGTATGCCCAAATTAGTGCAATTTTGCAAGGAAAAAGGAATCTCACCACCAAAATTATTATTATTCACCTTAAATTGTTGAAGAGAACTTGGGATACCCATTGAACTTGGAATATTACCAGAAAGATTGTTGTGTGAGACATCAATAACGGATATGCTGCTCCACAAACTCCATTGTTGAGGGAATTCTCCAAATAGTTGATTGTTTCTAAGCGAAATGATTTCCATATCCTTCATGTTGCAAATTGAGGGTGGAATAGTACCATTCAAATGATTCTCAGAAACATCCAAATGACTCAATTTGGGCATCAATTGGTCTAAATTGGAGGGAATTGGCCCAGAAAATAAATTGCTTTGAAGATCAAGGAAGTTGACATTAGTGGGCCAAAGTGGAAGTGGGCCTTCCAATTGATTATGACCCAAATTGATACTCTGTAGCTTTGGAAACTTCAATTGTAATGGAAGCCTTCCACTGAAGTTGTTGTAAGATAAATCCAAATTTGTGACTTGGGAAGATATCTTCGACAACCATTCCTCTGGTATGGAATCCGAGATGAAAGTATTACGAAGACTAACATATACTAGTTCAGTCTGAGATTGAAGCGATACCCAAAAACCATGACCTACTCTGCAATCTCCAATGTGAAGCGTGTGGAGCTTGAAAGGAGGAACCCAATCATAAGCCACGTTTAAAACGAGGGACATGGGCTTCGCTTCTATCTCATTGAATATTGAAATAGCTTTTAATTTGGTGAGATTAATGAAATGGGCTTCTGTTAGAATGCCTTCCCAAGAATTATAAGACAGATCCAATTTAACTAGCTTGGAGAGTTTTCCCAAACTTTCTGGAATGGAGCCATTCATATTATTATAAGACAAGTCCAGTGTTTTCAAGGATGACAAGTTTCCAATAGATTCTGGAATTGAACCCCAAAGTAAGAGCACCCCAAGGTTGAGATGCTGCAAACTTTTTAACATTCCTACGGAGGCCGACAGTTGGCCTTCCAGCCGAGAACCAGACAAATCTAGCGATTCTAATACTGTTGTATTATTTGGACAATTTGACATACTCCTCCAAAACTCTTCAATTTTCTCACCATCAAATTCGTTCCTACTAAGACTTAAAAACTTTAGTTTGCACATATTTCCAATGACTCTGGGAATTCGACCTTTGAGGCCCAACTCAGTTAAATCTAGGTATTCCAAAGATTTGAGGCTTGCAAGTTCACCGGGAAAAGAACCACCCAAAGAATTCCCACTCAGATCAAGTTTTCTGAGGCTGGTAAGATTGAAAAGCCAGCTGGGAAATGAAGAAGTATTGAAGTAATTATATGACACATCAAGGACCGAAAGTGAGGTGAAGTTAATCTTCTGTAGTGATAGTGGAAGGCTTTCAATGAAGCAATTAGATAAGTGTAACTCCAATAAGGAAGGAAGCATGTTAACATGATGCAGCCAATTTGTAACTCCAGTGCTGCTAAGATTCACTCCATTGAGATTGAGGTATTTTAGCGAAGAGAGATGAGAAAGCCAATTCAAGTTTTTGGAATGCATTTCTAATAAGGGAACATAATTAGAAAAGGAGAGCTCAATATCAAGATAGTTCAATTTTGATAAGTTACCCAGAGAATGGGGAATCTCTCCTGAAAATGATGCAGAGGATATATTGAGATACCTCAAACTTTTAAGCTCCCCAAAGAACTTAGGAATGTGAATCCCATCAAAATCATTGCAGCTTAGATCCATATAATTTAAATATTTCAAGCTAAGCAAAGAAGGATTTATCTTACCCCCCAAGCAAGACTGCTTATAAGCCAACTCGTCCCACTCTTCATCATACCTGACATATGGATATGGATTTCGAAGGTTCAGCTTGGCCACATGACCGTTGCGGTTGTTGCACGAAATCCCTTGCCATTGACAGCAATCGTGACCCACCCAAGAAGAAAGCCTTCTAGAGGGATCCTTAAGATCCCGTTTAAAACTGAGAAGCGCACTTCTCTCTTGCTCGATGCATGATCTCACAGTACTAGTGCTTGGAACTTCATCAACTAAACAGAAACAGAGGTTACTGCTAGTGTGCAGATATGAAGATGCCAAAAACAAAAGGAGCAAAAAGTGAGAAATATAGGGAGGGTTGAATAAGTTTGAATACAAAGTATCCATGATGCAAATAAAGTTTCTCTCAATTTGTTTGTTGCAGATGGTTACTCAATGAGTGAACTCATATATAGGAGGCAAGGCAAGGCAATAAAAATTTATCTGAACATCTTCTACAAGGTTGCAAGTCAATGGTTGTGGTTCTGCAAGTCAATGGTTATTTTACTAGAGAACATTAACGAACACGTTCTACAAGTTCGCAAGTCTTTTTCCTTATCATCACTTTAACCTGCAAAGAATGTGAAAGAAGGGCAAGACTTCTACATCACATGGTGGAAGAACAAGGATATAGAAGCTCCTAGACCTTGACCTCAGTGTCATCGTTCTTATTTATTGTCTCTCTATCCATGACGTTCTTATTCATTGTCTGATCCTTATTCTTGAAAATTCAAAATCGCTAGATTTGCATCCACTTTAGAAGCCCACACGAAAATTAGCATTGACCTTGACAAGTCATGCTTCCAAATTTCCAAACCGTGTCTTGAAAAAAGTTGGAGAATTCTTTGGAGACATAATTAAATTGATTGTCACATTCAACTAGCTACTGCAGAAAATAAAAAAGCCATCCCTATCTTTTCCTTTGTATGACCAAAAAAAAATATTTTTCTTTGTATGTAGTATGGGAATACTTTATTTAAATATATATTCTTTAAACATAATAAATTAATGGAACAGAGTTTTTGCAGTGAATCCAATTGCAGCTTCTGTTGTAGATTTTGGAGTACTTCTTGGCCAAACACCAAAAAGCCAACACAGTAGATCACCCAATTGCCATTTCAAGACTCACAGAGAAGATCACCCAATGCTTGCTTTTATGCTCATTGCTGCACTTGTCATTGAAACTTTCCTTTTTAAATATTAAAAAAAAATTCTAAAAAAAGTGACCAAAATGCAAAGATGCTACAAGCAAATACATACAAGTGATATTAGGAGAGGGGGATTCGAACACGACCTTAAGTGCAGGGGTAACTATGTTTAACCACTTGCGCAAGTATATTTTGTTTGGTGACAATACAAATTTAACAAACATTTGGATTTGGATGTAATTGTTTTTTTCTCAATCGTTTGACACTTTCCAAGTTGTCTTGAGCAAGATTGAGGCCTTACCTTAGCCATAGCTGAGAAGTGATAAGAAAACAAGGTATGGAATAACGGAATATGTTTTTGTCGTATGTCACATATTCATTAACAAACAAAACCATGGAAAAGAAATTAGATTTCAGACTTTGGATGCAATATACAATCTTAAAGTTAAACCCACATCACGGGTTTTTACAATTTTCTTTTTAAAAACCATGTGTTTGCAGCTAACGGCAAAGCATTGACCTTCACAAGTCATGCTTCTAAATTTCCAAAACGTGTATTGCAAGAAATAGAAAAAAGTTGGCTTCTGGGAAATTAGTTGGTTGTCACATTCAACTATTTATTGCGGAAAATAAAAAGTCATCCCTGTCTTTTCCTTTGTATGGAGTATGGATATGGACCACATTATTCAGTGAATCCAATTGCAGCTTCTGTTGTAGATTTTGGATACTTCTTGGACAAACACCACAGAAAAAGAAAAAAAAAAGAAAAAAAAAAAAGAAGACAAAATATAGTAGTCGCACTTCTCTCTTTTCATTTTCAGCAACATCAAGGATATAACGTGAAAGAACAAGGATGTACATAAAAAGTTCACAGTTTTGGTGTTTTCCCGTAAGCATTTCCAATTCTTGAAAATTCAAAATTGCTAGACTTGTATCCACAATACTTTAGCATGCATTTGACATGTTGTTACTACTCATTAGAATACATTGTATCTTTAATTGTGGAGAATTATAAGATATCTGGGGTCGCATGATAACATATGAGACTCTCAACTTT
>NW_018922308.1:1683-96661 GCF_002207925.1 Prunus avium | reverse complement strand
AGAGAGATGGAGGGAGTTGTTTGTCCACTGGGTATTTCTTCTACATACATGGGTTTCCTTTGGTTCTTGCGATGGTTCCTTTTTGCTCACATGGGAGTTCTGATATGGGTGGAGCTCGATGTTGAATTTCTTATGAAACGCAGGGCTGGGCTTTGTGTATAGCATTGGGGTTGTTGATGCTCTTCTTTCCAGCGGCCCGCATGCTTTCGTCCAGCTGCTGGAAATGGCTTATTTATTTGTTTTTGGGCATTCTAACTACCGTGGATTTTCCTAAGTACTACAGCAGCCTATGGGATATTCTCCTAAGGCATTGGACCTCATTCTTCTCTCTCATGCTAACCCATGTACTTGGGCCCGGGGAATGGGCCTGAGTTTTAGTGCCCCCAAGTGGCCTAAAACTTCCATTCCTCGGTCCCTCAATGGGCCCCGTGAGCGCTCGTACCCATCCATACCACAACCTTCTTAGCAAGCCCCGGATAATTACGTGGCTTGGGCCCACTTGAGCTTGTAGCATGGCATGATGGCATCGCGCGTTGATGTGTCGCGCTTGTGCCCGAGTTTTATTGCACCATATTAAACCAACATCGAATTAAATGGCACCGGATAGGTTTATGGGTGCGAATTTATGAAGCCGTTGCGTTTTTGGCATGCTTGCTTGGCGTGATGCGTGGCCCGTGGCTTGTGTAGGCGTATCCTACAATTTCCATTATGCCCTAATCGAGTTCCTTTTGCGATTAATCATTTGTGCTGGGCCGAGAATAAGCTTGGGCCTAGCCCCCTGGATTTTTGGGCCTCAACAGTATTAATATTATAAACTAAACTTAACAATTTTTTATTATTAATTTTTAAACTTTAATGAATTTTTTTAACGGTAATTTAACATAATGGACAACATTGGTTAATGGAGTAAAACACGGGGACTAAATTTGCCAAATGTGTAAAACACATGGACCACTTTAACATTTAAGCCTTTTTTAAAAATAAGTGGGATCCTTTTTTTCTTTTAAATTTTTTCCCCGATTTTTGTTTATCGATAAGAATAGTTTAGAGCATTATCCATTACTGTTAGGCCATTACTTGAGTCTTTATTGTCCCCTTTTGATTTTTTACTTTTCCAGAGTTATTACCCATATAAACAATTTAGCACTTTCACGTTTAATAATGTATTATACACATACGTACGTATTTTTCAATAATACATTCGTGTTCTGCACACGTCTTAAAGACTCGATAAATTTCATATTTTTTAAAAAGCAAACATACAATACTCGTATTATACAGGTACATACGTATTTTTCATGTTCACACAAAATTCACGTATTATACAAATAAAATAAAATATATTAAAATATATATATAATGGATGAACATTTAAGTTGTAATTTGCAAAAATTTTGCCAAATAAGACACGTACGTATTTTATTCGTATTTTTCCAGTTCCATATTTTACCAACTATGAATGAATGTACAGCCGCGCGACTATACTAGGTTTTATCACATATAGTTTATTAATTTTTAATTTTTTAAATAGTGCAGCCGCGCGGCGATACTTAGTTTTTTTTAAAAATTTTAAAAATAGTATAGCCATGCGGCGTTACTGTTTTGATACATGGCACCTAGACGCTAGGCGGGTCTTTATTAATATATATAAATATTATAGCCGTGCGGCTATACCCGGTTTTTTAAAATTTTTGTTTAAAAATAGTATTGCCGGTCGGCTATACTCGGTTGTATTAATGTTTGTAAAAAATAATAGTATAGTCGCGCGACTATACCCATTTTGACACATGTTGTTTTTTATAAATAGTATAGGTGTGCGGCTATAAGCGATGTTGTTAACTTTTTTATTATAAAATAGTATAGCCATGCGGCGTTTCTGGTTTTTGTTTGTTTTAATAAATAGTATCCGGCTATACTATTTTATTTATGAAAAAAAAGGGCTATACTCTGTAAATATATTCGTTCAGCAAAAGATTTTAGATTACCTTCTCTTCAAACAATACTAGCAAAAATTTATCGGATTAGACCTCTCTCAATGAATATAATTCTATGCAAATAAGATTTCGTCGAGAGAGGTCTAATCTGACAAAGTCTTGCCGGCACAGACCTTTATCGGTGAAATTTTGTCAAGAGAGGTTATTATAATTTTTTAAAATATAAAATTAGTTTCTTTTAAGTTTTTTCTTTCGCCAACTTCTTTAGCTTAATATATGAAATTAAGTAATATCTTAGCCATCTTTAGTCCACAAAATAATTTAAAATAATTAATTACTACTTATCAACTAATTTATGAAATTAATTAAAATATTAAAATATTAATTAGTCACTAAATAGCATGTATTTCAATTGTTGTTTGATATTACAAATTATTCCTTCCACTTGAATGATCAACATGTCATTTTTATCTTGTTTCTTGTTTTTATTTGTTTAGTAAAGGATTTTACATTAACTTATCTTCATATCACGTGGCTATACTTTGTAAATATATTCGAATATTTTAAAAGTAATATCTTAATCTTTTTTAATTACTTTAATTAGCAATTATGTGTTAATTATTATTTCTTTAGAGAATAATTAGTATTTAAATATTTTATTAATTTCATCAATTACTTAATAAATAATAAATAATAAATATAAATTATTTTGTGGACTTTGCTTTTTATTTTTATTTTATACAAAATTAGTTTGTTTAGTTTAATATTTGCAATTAAGTAATATCTTAGACTTTTTAAATTATATTAATTATTATTTATGTTTTAATTATTCTTATTTAATGAATAATTAGTATTTAAGTATTTTAATTAATTTAATAAATACTAATTAATTATATTTAGTTATCTTAAAAAAATTTGTGGACTTTAAAATTATTTTTCATATCATAATATATTTTTAAAATAGCTTCAATTATTAGAAAATTATTTTAGTATTCCAAAAATGGTTTTAAAATAATTTCATAAATTACTTAATAAATAGTAATTAATTATTTTAAATTATTTTGTGGACTTTGCTTTTTATTTTTATTTTATACAAAATTAGTTTGTTTAGTTTAATATTTGCAATTAAGTAATATCTTAGACTTTTTAAATTATATTAATTATTATTTATGTTTTAATTATTCTTATTTAATGAATAATTAGTATTTAAGTATTTTAATTAATTTAATAAATACTAATTAATTATATTTAGTTATCTTAAAAAAATTTGTGGACTTTAAAATTATTTTTCATATCATAATATATTTTTAAAATAGCTTCAATTATTAGAAAATTATTTTAGTATTCCAAAAATGGTTTTAAAATAGTAACATAGAGTAGGCTTATAGCTGGGGTTTGACCCTTGAGAACGGTTTTGGAACAAGTTCAAAAGCTATTTGCTGAAAAAATTATTAAATAACGCGAGGAAAAAATTGTGGAAATTATTAAATGACGCGAGAAATTTTCGAGTTTAATTTCCGCCAAAAAAGGCTTCAATTTCACAATTTCTATTGAGCATATGAATTTATTTTTCCTGTAATTTCTGTTATTTACAAAATTCGACATATATAAATCTAATTAATTTTCAAGCATTTAAATTTTGGATATCTAAATTCTGTCATTTAAGAATTCTATGCAATTTTTATCTCCTTCATCCAAGGTTGTAGTTTTGGTTTCCCTCACTCAATATCAATTGTTTAAAAATATTGTTAATGGAGGCGAAATAAAACTCTCAATTGAAAGACCAACCAAATAAAACTTTAGACTTTCAATTGCACGTGGCGTTGTATCAGTACTGGTTCTATACTTTTTGGAATAGAACCGGTCGCACCCAACTAGTGAGCTTTCTGAAACTCATTAGGGTTCTCTACTCTACTCTCACACCCAAAAATTTTCCTCTCTGTCGCAGCTCAGGCCGCCGCACGCATCCGCCTCTCTTCTTCTAGTCTCTATCATAAGCTCAGCGTCCTCGAATCTCTCTCTAATCTCAGCCTCATCGCTTCCCTCTTTCTCATCCGATCATTGGCGTCAGCTCCTTCGAATCTTGGGGCTGCGGCGTTGTCAATTTCCAGTGCTTCATCCGACTAGATTCGGTATGTGCTTGCCAATTTTATCTAATTTTAGGGTTTGTTCTGTGAATTTTAACTTAGGGTTTTTAGAAAATTATTTTGGGGGCTTCGGTTTTAATTAGGGAGTTTATGTATTCTAAGTTAAATTCAAAGGATTCATAGCCTAATTTAGGGTTTAGCTGTACTAAAAACTGAATTAGACTTTAGTTTGAATTTCAATTGGGGTTTTGGTTTAAATTAGGGTTTTGAGAAAATTGAATTGGGGCTTAGCTGATTAATTGGGGTTTAAATTCGATCTGGGGTTCAGTGATTATTTGGAGTGAAAAATTCAATTAGAGTTACGCTGCTGCTGCTTCTGTTTATTTTCAATTGGGAATTATTATTGGCAATTGGTTTGTATTGAGTGTTCATGAGTGGTATGATGATTTACTATTTACTGACTATATGTAATTTAGTAATGTCTGCATATTTGTAATTTTGGGTTTATATGTAGACAAAGAAAGAGAGCAGATGTCTCTAATCTCGTGTTATATGTAATTTGATGGTTTACTGATTACATGTACTATTACCTAATATAGACAAAGTAAGAGAGCAGATGTCTCTTATCTCTTGTAATGTCAGTGTGCATTTGATCCTTTGCTTAATTTGATCAGTCGATTTACTGTGGATAGAAGAAGATTAGGAGATGGCAGATCGGTTGACCCGTATAGCAATAGTGAGCTCCGACAGATGCAAGCCTAAGAAGTGCCGCCAGGAATGCAAGAAGAGCTGTCCTGTCGTCAAGACTGGTATATTATAATTCCCTTTCTTTCTTATATTATTTATTGTATTTTATATGTAATATATATATGTCTGTTTCTATTCATAAAGAAGATAAATTCGGGATTAATTGAATTGCTCGAGATAATGGTTCTTTTGTTTTCGCAAAAACAAGCATATCTTTTCTTGTTTCTTGAGATATGATATTGCTATTATGTATATGTGTGATGCCTAATCCTCATTACTTGGATTCCTCAGCTGGTTGTTTGTTATGTGAACCGTTTTTTATCCTCAAACGTAGTATTCCTTTTCAAATCGCTATGGAAGCTACTTGTGATGGGAGTATGTCTTGATGATCATGTTAAGTAACTGTAAGGAAATAATGGAAATAGAATGCCTCCTGCAAGGAGAAATACCCAGAAACTTTATTAAGCTCGAAGCTAGCTATTCAAAGGGATTACATGGTATATGAAACCAAACAAAGATTCTAAGAAAGGTTACTCAAAATACAGACATGAGCTCCTGCACATAGTGAGGCGGCTCCACACACACACACACACACACACACACACATGTATATATAATATTTCTGTATTGACGAGTTCTTGTCATGCATTATTGTAGCGCTATGTTTACTTCTATATAAATGAGCTGCTTTTTGAATTATCTTGTCTTGACTCAGACTTGATTTAAATGGTTGACCCTTATACAAATATACGATCTTACCTGATTAATCTGCAGGTAAACTATGTATCGAGGTTGCCCCTGCATCCAAGATTGCTTTTATCTCAGAAGAATTGTGCATTGGGTGTGGTATCTGTGTTAAGGTCTGTAGAAAGTGTTGTTACTGTCATTTTTCTTGTTCTATACACTAGTCATGTTTTAAAGGCATTCTTTGGACTCTATACCATCTGATGATGCAGAAATGCCCATTTGAAGCAATCCAAATTATCAACTTGCCAAAGGATTTAGACAAAGATACAACACATCGTTATGGGCCTAACACTTTCAAACTACACAGGTTAGTTCCTCATCGCATTACATGGAAGTGATCACTTAAGCATTTATGTGGTTTGGGATAACAGAAATTTACAATTTCAGGTTACCAGTCCCAAGGCCAGGGCAAGTACTTGGTTTGGTTGGAACTAATGGCATTGGGAAGTCAACTGCCCTCAAAGTTTTGGCTGGAAAGTTGAAACCAAATTTAGGTCGTTTCAATGTAATACATCTTACAAAACTTCCCCCTTCTCTGATAAGTATATCATTTTTTTCAAGTTGGTTTTGGTGCATTCTTTGATTATGTTATCTTGCTCTCTTTTTTCGGCAGAATCCTCCAGATTGGCAGGAAATTTTGACCTACTTTCGAGGATCTGAGTTGCAGAATTATTTTACACGTATCCTGGAAGACAATTTGAAGGTACCTTTCGATTTGATGCTCATAATGTTTCATATGGAATTGGAAATGAGTTTAAATTTTTAGACAAACGTTTTGGACATTTAATGCATGTTTTTTTTTTATACATAGTTATGTTTATTTATCTTTCTTTTTTTTTCGGCTTTCTATTTGGTTTGTGTTTTAGTTGTCTTGGTAGTTAATTTGAATGATGCACATTGACTCAATTACCTTAGCAACTAGCTGAGGCTGTAAAGATCGTTATGGGTAGTCTCTAACTCCGGTTAATCGGGTTGAAGACCCAGATACCTCAAGTTGTTGCAAGAAAAGGTTAAACATATTTATTTTAGAACTATGACTTTGAATATCACTATGTATGAACTCAGTGGCTTACTTTACAGTACTACAGAGCTAAGTTGTGGTGGTATCTCCTAGTGCTTGCTATTCAAGGTAGTTCATAGGCTGCTTCCGGTACTGGGTGGGTGATCTTAATGCCATTAATGGGATGGTCAAGATATAGTTGAACATAAACAATTTGGTGAATGGAAATATTATTTGCATCTCATGATAATGAATTTAAGACAGAAATGCCTAGCAGTATGATACTTGAAAAAAATGCTTAATGCAGTATATGAACCATGTTCAGTGCCTCTTCTGGCCTAATAATTTCAGATTTTTTTTTATATAAAAGGGTTTAGTCTAGACAAACAACATTGCATGCATTTCAATTTTTTGGCCATCATTGGTTGTGTCTAACACTTATATTGTTTTATGTAATATTTTTGTCTTCCTGTTAATTGCATTTTTGTAATTCTATTTTCATTTAACAGGCCATTATAAAGCCCCAGTATGTTGATCACATTCCAAAAGCAGTTCAAGGAAATGTTGGGGAGGTGCTCAACCAGAAAGATGAAAGGGATATGAAGGAAGAACTGTGTGCTGATCTTGAGCTGAACCAGGTTATAGATCGTAATGTAGGGGATTTATCAGGTGGGGAGCTTCAAAGATTTGCGATTGCTGTGGTTGCCATACAGAATGCAGAGATATATATGTTTGACGAACCTTCAAGTTATCTTGATGTGAAACAGAGGCTTAAAGCAGCCCAAGTTGTCCGATCTTTGCTCAGGCCTAATAGGTCTATTTTTTTATATTTGACTTCCTTCAAATTTTCATTTGCACGTTTGTATTGGATTTCTTGATTGTCTTCTTGCATCTTTACTAATAGTTATATATCCTTGTATTTTCAGCTATGTAATTGTTGTGGAGCATGATCTTAGTGTCTTGGATTACTTATCAGACTTCATTTGCTGTTTATACGGGAAACCGGGTGCATATGGAGTTGTAACTCTTCCTTTCTCAGTTAGAGAAGGAATTAACATCTTCTTGGCCGGATTTGTTCCTACAGAAAATCTTAGGTTCCGGGATGAATCTCTGACCTTTAAGGCAAGATTATAAATTTTGTCCATGAAATGCTCCTTTGACTTATCAGTACTTTGTGATTCACTTTTTTTGTTTCCTTTACTAGGTTGCTGAGACTCCACAGGAAAGTGCTGAGGAAATTGAGACATATGCACGATATAAATACCCATCTATGACTAAAACTCAGGGAAACTTTAGGCTTCGTGTTGTTGACGGAGAATTCACGGATTCTCAAATTATTGTTATGCTGGGTGAGAATGGAACAGGGAAGACAACGTTTATCCGTATGCTGGTATTCATTCCTTTGATTTCTTTCTTTTTAAAATTAAGTCATAATCACTTTGCAGCTTGAGACATTGAGTTAGCATACACTTGTCCAATTTGCAGGCTGGTCTATTGAAACCTGATATTGTAGAAGATTCCAATGTGGAGATACCTGAATTCAATGTTTCTTACAAACCCCAGAAAATCAGTCCAAAATTTCAATCCACTGTCAGACACTTGTTACATTCAAAAATTCGTGATTCATATACCCATCCCCAGTTCATGTCAGATGTGATGAAGCCTCTTCTTATTGAACAATTGATGGATCAAGAAGTTGTGAATCTCTCTGGTGGAGAGCTGCAAAGGGTTGCATTATGCCTATGCCTCGGGAAGGTAAGTGCTTGGTTGAGCTTTTTCATGTGTCTCGGTTATGAATTTCAGAAGCCTGAAATTTTCAAGAAACATTATTTTTTGATTTCCTGTTGTAGAAATCAGTAGTGTTGGCTTTTCCTTATTTTCAGCCTTGCAAGTATAGTAGGAAGGGAGATGTTGGGTTCTTGATGTGAATTAATAAAATGGGCCTTTGTTTCTTGGGATGGATCCCTTTCAACACTTTACGGTACCCACCCCTTGTATTTGATGCCTTGGATGCATCTGAGTAGGCTGGAATTGACTGTGTTTGGAAGTTGGGAATGGGGTAAGGGTGTTCTCTTTTCTTTTTTCTCTAACGTAAGTATTGGGGGATTGCCATTGTCCCCGACTAAAAGCAAGTATCTGCCATTTCGTTTGAGTTTTTCAGTCCTCGAACAATATCATGACTGCATGTTTGAGTTTTTCCATGCATCTGTTTTGATCCCTGCATTTGGTTTTCGTTTTTCTTTTTTATCATTTGATGCAGGAAGGCGATTACTTGTAGTTTTGTGTTGTTCTAACTGGTGAAAGTGCAAGAATATTCGAGAACTATAAGGGAGTGGGAGTGGACGAGTTATGGGATAGAGTGAAGTTTTGGGCTGCTTTCTGGGCATCAACTTCCCTCGCTTTTAAGGATATACCTTCTTAATGCAGCCTGCAGATATCTATCTTATAGATGAACCCAGTGCCTATCTTGATTCTGAGCAGCGTATTGTTGCTTCAAAAGTCATAAAGAGGTTTATCCTACATGCTAAGAAAACTGCATTTGTGGTTGAACATGACTTTATTATGGCTACCTACTTGGCAGATAGAGTTATTGTCTATGAGGGGAAGCCATCAATTGATTGTGTTGCAAATTCTCCACAGTCATTATTGACTGGGATGAATCTCTTCTTATCTGTAAGTGTTGCAACTTCTTCTTCTTTTCAGTCAATTATTTTGACATCCTACTATGAAGAGGGAGAGTAGCGTGTGATAATAGGAATATAATTTTGAAATTGGTCATTCTTTGTGCATAATCACAACTTCCTCCTGCTAACTGGTGTTATTTGTACCTCCACTCTGAAAATGAGTCTTAAAAGGGATAAGCTGTTAGAAACCTAAATAGCATGTTATTGGAACTGCTCTCTCTCCACAAGTAATTTTCATTGATTTTTGGAATGCTGCATGCAGCATCTTGATATCACATTTCGACGTGACCCCACTAACTACCGCCCAAGAATCAACAAATTGGAGTCAACGAAGGATAGAGAACAAAAAGCTGCTGGATCCTATTATTACTTGGATGATTGATATAACCACGAAGGTATGCTTCATTCGTTACTCTGTTTATTCCATGTTTGTTTTGGCATCTTTGATATTTACTGGTGTTCTACTTTGCAGTTTTGGCCAAATTTAGAGGGCTTCAATATGATCTAATAATGGAATCCCGGCTGAGTCATGACATGCTGACAAATGATGGGAGGTCCTTTGTCTGTGAAGAGGTGATGTTTGTTTACCAGTGAGTTTCCGTGAATGAGAGTTTCCAGGCCCTTCCGTATTGTTGCTAGCTGAGTACATGATGCCCTATGTGTGCTTGCACCTATCCCAATTTTGTTAAAATTTGTCTCTGGGCGACGGAATCTAAATGTACAATGGTCTCTCATAGTATCAATTTTTCTTACTTTTTGATTGACTTTTGTGCTTCCGGGGTTTATGTAACTTTTGTCTCTGCCATTATGATTTTTAGTTTTCACACCAGAAATGCATGGGTGTTTTAACTCTGAATTAAAAGAAGGTTGCTTCATATGTGCACATGAGGGGTTTGATTGATTGGCAGGATTTGATGAACCACCTTTTCTAACTGCACACAGGAGGTACCACTCTCCTGCCATGTTTGTCTGGTGAAGTGCCAAACGAAAAATCTGAAAAGATGTGGATAATAGATATTTTATTGTCTTGTCTGGTGTATGATTGAATTGGATTATGATTATATGGTTATACTTACGGTCCTTTGGATTAGATATTTTACCACATGAATTATGATGATGCAAACTCGTTATATTAGATTACGGTCCTTTGTTTGTACCCGAGTCCCGACTTGGGAGATTTTTATTTGTACCAACCGACCAAGTGTGTTGATTTCCCTATTTTAAGTTTTGTTTGTATTTTTTTTTATTTTATAAAAGTAATCTCCTAATTTCTTAAATCCCCTAGTAATCTTTTTAAATTCTTGATTTGAAATGGTCTGGTCTGGTCAGGTCAAAAAAATTCCTTCATATCGGAGAAGTGTTGTGTGAGTCCATCTAAAAGAGCCATGATCGCACTCTCTCCTTGTAAAAGAGGCGTTGACAGAGCCGATAAGCATTTTCTTTGTAATAATCAGAACTCTTGTCTTGTCCTCCAATTAATCTCTTGTAGTCTGGATATGCGATATGCAACAACTATGAAGATGGAGGAGGAGGAGGAGAGAGGGCTTCATCAACCATGCCCAACTTTCTGTCCTTGAATAACAAATACCTCAATTATGTGTTTTTTTTTTATAGGGGAGAGGGTTTACACAAACATTCTTGGATGCTTGGGGGGTTTTAAACTTCTGCCCACAGAACTTGAGACCAAAGAGTTAAACCAACTGAGCTCTATACCTATTGGCGAACGCTAGCAATATTCTCTCTTCATTTTGTTTTTCTGCTGAACGCCAGCAATATTAATGTGCTCTTAGTTTGAAAGAAGAAGTGAACAATGTACGTACTCATAGGCAGCTCCAACGATACTGGTACTTTTAATAATGTGTTAGTTGTTTAATGTTTGTCGAGTTAGAGAGAGTTCGATTCCAATTTCCATACCATGATGGATTAATTGGATGATGCAGATGCAGATGCAGCCCTGACCTGAGTGAGTTGGAACTTGAGAACCGACATGGAGATGAGACACCGCTTCCTTCCGCTGCTTATATATATTTTCCATGCGCGTGTGTGGGGAGCTAGATCAGCTTTTAAACTGGACTTTGCCTGCACCATGCATCCGTCTTGTGTACAATTAAGTTAAGAATTTCCCATAAACAAAGGAAATTATATTTAAAGAAAGTATAAATGATGAAAGCAATGTTGTATTTAGGGGGGATATAGTGAATCACAAACTGAGGGTTTGCAATGTGAATATGACTTAGAGATGAATGTTTGCCTGCACCATGCATCCGTCTTGTGTACAATTAAGTTAAGAATTTCCCATAAACAAAGGAAATTATATTTAAAGAAAGTGTAAATGATGAAAGCAATGTTGTATTTAGGGGGGATATAGTGAATCACAAACTGAGGGTTTGCAATGTGAATATGACTTATGATTGATGAGACTTAGAGATGAATCAATCCTTCCATGTGGTAGATAGATATATGCAAATTGCAATGCATGTGAGAACTGATAATCCATATAATATATAGATAGGAATCTTAATTGGTAAAGTAGGCAAGAGTAGAGGACGAGCTGCATGCGACAGGAATGAAATGAATCAGCTTGTATTGATGATATTGACTAGTCTAGTGACACAGAGTTCTTTCTTTCTAAGGCCAGTAAGCTGGCAGGCACACACAGATCTAGATTCTAGAGACAGAGCAGCCAGCCCACTTTGCATTGCAATTTTCATGGTGTTTCAATGAATCAAATAATTTAGATAATACAAGGATTATTGTTAATTTCAGGGTCCCTCTCCCTCATATTCATATATTCATTCATGATTCATGTTACATGTATGCATGACAGTGGGAGACATTGAAGGTGGAATAAAAATTGGATACTTCCTATTCTTTCTCCGCTTGTCTCTTTGGCTTATGCACTTTTCCTTTTTCTCCCTTTTGGATTCCATTCCATCATCATTTTGCACACATATTAACGGAAATATTCACCGCAGCTTTAGGGACAATATTTCCACTGCCCCTCTATCATGAATCATGAATCATGATTCATGCACTGCTTAAAGAGGTAATTGGCTTGCTTCCCCAATTTTCTACTCCTGCAGTAGAAATTCTTGACATGTTTCTTCTTCCTTTTTCTTTTTCTTTCAACTTTCAATTGCAAGACTTTCTGACTTTTCAGTGCAAAAGGAACTTGTTCACCGAAGAAAGAGAATAAACAAAGGCCCAAGAAAGCACAAGAGAATAGCTCCAATAACACACGCATCAGCAGCATACAATACAAGCACATATCATCTCCACAACCACGACAAGCCGTCTAACCAAATCGCACTCGCACACAACATGTTACATGTTATTTTATCCTTCCCCTGCATCTTGTGGGCCACCCCACTCACATCACACATCACACACCACTCAATCAACCGTTCAATCCATGTGTACCTGCTCTGTGATTCAACCCAGTCAAACAAAAGGTCAACCCTCTTCTATATATGCCTCAAATCAAACTTGTACATAAGACAAACACAGTAGCTAGGCTAACCCCAAACAAAATAGAAAAATATTAATTTATTACCAAAAAAAGCAATAAAATAATGAAGTAGACCCACCACACTAGACGACCTCCCGCTTTGCCTTTGCTTATTTATTATTAGTTATTTACCCCCATCTCGGATCCATCTCTCTCCATTACACAAACAAAACCATCTCTCAAACTTGAAATATTTACTTATTTTTATGAAAAGAGCAGCAGAGAGCTTCTTCTTCAATTCTATTATATCTCTGCTTTAGTTTCTGTTGGTGATCTGCTTTTTTATGGCTCTGCTTACTTTTGTACCTGAGGCCACGGAGCCCAAGAACAAGAAGAAAGCACCACCGTCAAAACGCAGGCAAAAGCAGTCGTCGAGCTCTAAAAAGCAACAAAACCCACCATCCTCATCCTCATCCTCATGGGACCAGATCAAGAACCTGCTCACCTGTAAACAGATCGAAGGGTCAAGAGTTCATGACCCATCAAAGAATCATAACATCGTCAATGGTGGTGCAGGCGCAGCTGCTGCCGGGTACTCGAAGCTGGGGTCTTCTTGCAGCTCCATTTGCAGCTTCAGAGATGTCGTTCATGGCAACACCAGGGTCGTTCACAGAGCCGACAACTCGCCTGAGAGTAGCTCGCTGGGTCAGGAAACTGGGTTACTGGGTCGGAAACATGTGACTCGGTCTTCCTCCTCTAGATCCAACGCTACTGGGACTAGTGCTGCTTATAATACTACGTCCGCCTCCTCCTCCTCCAGAGGAATGCAATTCAGGAAGCTCTCTGGCTGTTATGAGTGCCACATGATCGTTGACCCTAGCAGGTATACATTTTTAATTTAATTTATCTCCAACATATAATATGCTCGTTACATTTCAGGTACCCAATTTATATATCTAGAAATTAATATGGAGAAGTAAATTTATAAATGTTCAGGTACCCAATTCCGAGGTCTAGTGTTTGTGTTTGCTCTCAGTGCGGAGAGATCTTCCCCAAGATGGATAGTTTGGAACATCACCAAGCAATTCGCCATGCTGGTAACTACTGTATACTATACATGCTAATTAATATATATGCTATGCTACCTCTTAATAATAATCTTTTATTATTCATTTCATGATGCTGAATTTTCTTTATATTTCTTTTACTGTTTCATCATTACCAGACATTTTTGTTAATAGCTAAGGGCCCATATAGTTTTTATTTTTTATTTTTTATTTTTTTGCGCTATAGGGCAGAGGAAAAAGATGGAGAATGAAAGTGAAAATGAGAGAGAAGATGCAAGGAAACGATGGGAGGGAGGAGTAATAAAAGTGAAAACAAAAACTAAAAACTGAAATCTATTTGAAATTGTTTTCACTTTTGTTACTCCTTCCTCTCATGATCTCATGATCTCATCCCTTCTCTCAATCTCTTTCTCACTCTCATTTTCATCCATACTCTGACATAAAAAATAAAATAATTATCAAACGACTCTAAAAAGTTGTCAGTAGAGTTTATAGCTTAAAATCTTTTAATTATAGGTTTGAACTTAGCTGCAACAATTTAGAAATAAAAATAATTGAAAGATTTGTAAATTTACCGTAACGATTGATTGCACCTCATAAAGGCAGTCAACTTCATGAGTACAAACCTACAGCTGTCCATGCAGAACCGAATAAATGATACTCTGATATGTAAGGTGGCCTGTCTTAATTCGAGAAGAAAGACTGCCCCACTTTTCTGACGTTAAAACTCAACCATCCTGACCCTACTTATATTTTCATTAGTTGGGTTGGGTCTTTTACAAATTCTATAAATTAGTTTTAATTAAACAAAGATTCCATTATAATTTATAAGAAAATAAAAATAGATTAAAAAGTAATAATATCTTAATTTTGTATTCGCGCAGTATCGGAGCTGGGAGTTGAAGATTCCGGCCGAAACATTGTGGAGATAATCTTCAAATCAAGCTGGCAGAAGAAAGACATTCCCATCTGCAAGATCGAACGGATACTAAAGGTTCACAACACGCAGCGCACGATCCAACGCTTCGAGGACTGCCGGGATGCCGTGAAGAACCGTGCGCTGGGCACCACACGAAAGAACCCCAGGTGCGCAGCGGACGGGAACGAGCTGTTGCGGTTCCACTGCACCAGCATCTCGTGCACGCTCGGCGCACGTGGCTCTTCCAGCTTGTGCGGCTCCGTACCGGGCTGCGGAGTGTGCACGATCATCAGGCATGGCTTCCAAGGCAAAGCCGGAGGGGAAGGGGGCAAGGGAGTGCGGACCACTGCCAGCAGCGGTAGGGCCCACGACTCCTTGAGCTGTACGGAAGGGCGCAGGGCCATGCTGGTGTGCCGTGTAATTGCTGGCAGGGTCAGGCGCATTGCGGACGATGCGCCGACGGAGGAGGATGCGTTGTCGTCCTTGTCGGCTCCTGGCTCCTACGATTCTGTAGCCGGATTCGCCGGAATATATTCAAATCTCGAGGAGCTGGTGGTTCATAATCCGAGGGCCATCCTCCCATGCTTCGTAGTCATTTACAAGGCTCTAGAGTCGTGATTAACGTCGTCGTTTTTAAACCCTATTTGGCGTTCCTCTTCATTATCTTAATGTGATCAAAGGTCAACTGTACTGACTTGTCTATTTTTCTGGCTGATTTATGTGTTGGTGTATATAGATGATATTCTCTATCATTTTCACATGGTAATGCTAGTAAGGCCTACTTTTTTTGTTTCTTCTATGTTTGTTTAATGGGTTTAGTTCAACTGCTCAACTGCAAGTGTGTTTCTTAAATTAATATTAAACTGTTTTATCATTGGGCAAGCTATAATTTAATTAAAAATGAGTGTCCGGAAGCTGTCTGTCTGTCTTCTTTTTAATCTTCTTTCAGACAAGTGATGAAAACAATGAACAATATATATATATATATATATATATCAATCCAGTAGAAGTAGAGTAAGAGACAAAGCAGTTGCAAGTTTTAATAAGAGGTAGGCATTGATCTGTCATCTTCAATGGACGCCTTTCACTGTCTAAACTTATAACTCTTTATTTCATAATTCATGGTGGGTCTCCTTAAGTCATGTTTTCTTGAGAGGTCATATTCAAGCATATGAAAGCCAGTACCACAAGCCCCACAACCAAACCTATATATCTAGCTGCAGATCAGAGGCATGCGTACGTAGAGAGATTTCCTCTTTCATACAATTTGTTTGTCATTTTTCTTGATAATAATTCAGCAGCTAGAAAGTGAAACAATAAACTAGTTACAATTTGTTAGGCGGTTATCTATCTCTATAAGCAAAGATTTGTGCCCCCACTAAGCCAAGATTAACAGGGGCCACGTGAGGTAATCTCCGAATTACTGCAAGTACATTATGATGACCTTAGACCCCAAAGAAAAGAAAAGAAAAACTCACCAAGTTGACAGATGATAATTGCGTGCACATGCGTCATTGTTTCTACAGTTAGAATACTGTGAAAAAAAAACCCTAACAGCTTAATTTATTGCATCAGGGATTCAGCATAGTGATCGATTATCGCACTAGTTATGGAAGATAGTATATATAAGTAGAGAAGAAAAGGAAAAAGCAGCTATAGGTTTTCCAAAAATCATGTTTAATATGTAATCCCCGTTGAGATTACTGACAATCTTGCACGTAAAAACATGCTAATAGAAGCGTACTGAAGGTCAGCCAGTGGCCCATGCTCTAGTGTAAAATTCTAATTAAGGCTCCTGCTAGCTTTGACAGCGCAACTAATCTTACTTAAACTTACTATACTAATACATATATCTTATTACTAAATTGATAAATTAAATTAAACAGTAGCTAGTTAGGCTAGCAAAGCATGCATTGACAAACGGCAGTCTCCCAAATTACCAATCGACGTCGCTCTGCACTTCTACTTATATTTAGTTTAACGTAACTTTCGAATTATGGACAAGACACACACACCCCCCAACTGGTTATTTGTCTTTTATACTAGCCAGCCATTATACTCCATCGATGTACGACCAAAAAACATTCATTCATGAAGTCCACGTGAGATGTAAGTAGGTTTCCTTTCTCAATGTGAGCCCATTGATTGGGGCCGAACCTGTCAAGTCATTAACTTCTTCCGTGCCACATGGACTGGATCGCATAATTAATTTTGGTCCTTTGGTCAGGCCCAAAGGCCATTCCCTTTTTATAAGACATTCAGCAAGTTTGGGTTGGAAAACATCAATTGTCCAAAAATACGATTTAATTGACATTGAAAGAAGCGAACAGGAGGAACACATGCATGCTACGTAGTTTTGACGGTGACGTTAACATCAGAATCATATTGCAAAAAATTAAAAAATTTACGGTACATGATTGTTAAAATTAAGAGTGCATGGACAAATATGTCTTAAGAGTGAGAATTCAGAGTACTAATTGAAATTAACCTTAAAAATAAAATAGAGATTCAGAAATTCCATCAATCCATCAGGGGTTGAAGGTATTATTATGAGTCCCAGAAGAAGAAAAAAAATGAAGAAAAAGGTTCTGTTCATGAACGAGTTATCACAGAATATGATGATTTGGTTACAAGGTATGGATGAACATCCAATAAAGAAGAAAAAAAGGAGAATCACATCATAAGCAATTAAGCTGGTCAATAAAGAAATGAATTATTTATGACCAGGCTGGGCCCAAAAAAGAAGAAAACATTTCCATCTTTCAATTTATTTTCTTTAACAATGAAGAGCACAATTATGACAATGAATTTGGAAACTGATTTTTGTTAAACATGGGATGACTTCACCTAGTCTAGTCTAGTCTGGTTAATAAGTTGTTGAGACAGGTGCTTACCTCATGATTAATACATTTTCTTTACTTTAAGGAAGAAAGTACCAAGACACAATTATGATGTCCTATTAGAACATGCCTGACTGACCCTCCACTTTTGATATTAATATAAATAAATAATTAAGATCGTCTAAATCTCTTCACAAGCTCATCCTCTTTTCCTAGTACCCATTTTTTGTTTTACCATAAACAAATGACTTGGCTTCTTTCAAGTTTTTCCAGGACCATTTTGTGTTGCTACTGTCGAGATGCGATGTTATAAATTTAACGGGCCAGAGTGAGTTACATTATATTAATTTCTAGAGAAATACTTGAGTTGATGATAGGGTATGTATGGACCACCTCGATATAAACTTGAGTTATATATATATATATATATATATATATATATATTGATTCGCATCTTCGGTTTTGGTTGTGTTGAATTGACTAATGCAAAGGGCAATCATTAGGTTAAGCTTTCCTCGGCCAAGCAGGGTACCTAAGGCTGCCAGAAAAATGAATGGTAATTTTTGGCATTTCTCTGACTAATGACCAATCTCCATCTCCATGGGTCAAATAATCATTTAGAGGGTTTCTCATAATTTCACATTAGCTAGCTCTATCTAGACTCTAGACTCTAGAGGCTTTGGATATAAGTTAAGTACAACCAAACCAATTAAGCATCCACTTAACTTAATTACTCCTACGTACCATCATATCATATATAATTGGACCTTTAATCCAACTCCAAAATTAACTTCACAATTACTCACGTAATTACTACCCTAATACTTTGTGTTAAACCCAATTAATGACTTTTGCAAAGAATTATGAACAAGTTAGATATGGAAAATGTTCTTCAACTAACTAAGAAAGCCTTTTTTTTTTTGGTGAGGACAAGTGAAGGCCATGCAAATGATTTGAGCACATGGACAAATGCCAACATCCTTGAGAGTTTTAATTAGTCTCCCAAATAGAATAAAAGTCATGCCCTGGAAAATCACACCCTTCCCCCATTTTAAATTTATAAGATAGACGACACACACACACCCATGATAGCATTCCATTTCCCGGAGAGGAAGAAACAGAGAATACAATGCAGCCAAGAGAGAGAGACCACAGCTCCTCCTTTATTATACAAGTAGGTGATCATCAACAATTCCATCACCACCACCAATTTGATCCTCATCATCATCATCAACCTCCCAAATTGAACTTGTCTGCCATGAAACTCTTCAACCGCTTCCGGAAGATAATAATGAGACTCTTATTTTCTATCCCATCTCGATCAGCTGCCGCGTCTTCTTCATCTTCCTCAGGAGCTACGAGCAGCACCCCCAGGCAAAGGAACAGCACCAGCTGTGACAGGTTCTTTGAGCCCCCAAAGACTTCATGCAGTTCCTATTATTCATCTCATTCGCATTATAACGAGGCCATCGCTGACTGCATCGAGTTCTTTAATAAGTCCTCCTCGTCTACCCAAGAGGACATGTTGGATATTGATCCACAATCCAGCGTTATGGTTTGAACTTCGATATAAATGTTTCTTTTCGCATGCACATCACACTTCACATGCTCATGTACTTATGTAACTTATGTTTTTGCCTCACTGTCTTTTTTCTTATTAATTCGCGATCTTGTTTTGGTTTCAACTTCAAGCACATTAAGCATGTACTTGGTGCAACTATGCATTCCCTGTTGGTCTCGATCCTCCTGTTCAAACTATTTCATCTGTTTTGCTGTTGCTGTCTCTTACATTATGCGTTATTTATCATGTACATACATTGTTGAGAAAATTAAAACATCCTTCGATATGACTATTTATTTATTTGTGAATGCATGCATTTATTCTGTTTGAATGAATTATTTACTTATTTTTCTCTGAAGCTGGGTCGAATTTTGAAAAGCAAATTAACTTGAATATCGTCACTCTCTTTCTTATCGCAATTAACTTTTTATGAGGCCTTATATTTGTTGTCAGTGTCAGTGTCAGTGTCAATGTCACTGGGTTGTTGCATTTGTTGTCGAATGATGTTGGACTATATTTAAATGGCCCATTATTATTAATACGCATTGCATTAAGGCCCAAAGTAAAACATCTACACTCAATTACATTAATAAAAGAAAAAGAAATTCCCCAATTTAAAAAGAAAAAACGGGAACAAGAACAACGGCTTAAGCCACACTAATTTATTGGGTACTTCCATTGAAAGACTCTCTTCTTCAAGTGTTACAATTTCTTATTATCCCGAGCAAACTAATTTACTGGCAAGACTTGCATACATATATAAAATAGAAGTGAAACATACAAAATACAATTACACAAAGGGTAGGGGAAAAAAGAGTTGGAATGCAAGCGGCAGTATTATTGGATTGTAACCAAGATGAAGATGTATGTATGTGTGATGTAGAAATGCAGCCGGGCTGATGATAAGTCATCAAGGATCAAGGATAGGCTACTTGTGGGCCTCCTTTCTTCTTAGAAAACATCCCAGCTATTAGAGGAATGAAAGGCTTGTTTTTCTTCTTCTTGAGAGAAAGAGAAGGGTGTCTTTGCAGTTTTTCATCAACACCTAAACCTTGTGCAATCTTTACTTGCGCAAGGGAAGGTGGATTTGCAAATGTCACATATCTTTTGTTTTGAAACTCAAAACTTCCTTCTTCCTCATCAGATGTATGTGTTTTTATTTCAAACTTGGTTGAGTCTGAGTCTTCAACTATATTCCTAACGTCTTCGATGATCTCCGCTTCTACAAACTGTTTCTCATATTCCCTTTCCTTCAACTGATGGAGCTCTCGCTTTGTCCGTTCAAGCTCCTGTTTTAGAGATGAAAGGCAATTTTCCATGAGCTCGCTTTCTTCTCTGGCTTTTTGGAGGCTTTGTTTTGTCTCTTCTAGCTCCGCTGTCACGCTTCCAATTCTGGATGCAGGGCCATGCCGATGCCCATTTTCATGTGCTCCATTCTGCATCTTTCAAGAATACAAGAAAATCAATTATTCTGGATGCTTGCTTCCTTGCTTGTGACCCCTCCTCTCCTCTCCTCTCCTCTCCTCTCCTCCCAACAAAGCCAAAATTAACATTTCTTTCTTTTTCTATAGCATCTCTTCATTTGAAAGCCAAGAAGATTAGCTCTAGATTCCCTCCCTAATAAAGCTGACCATTAAGGAATTAAGCCTAGTGATGATTTAACATTCTTTATTTTAAATATGTAACAGCATAACCACAGCTCAGTCACATAAATAGGGGCAACTTAATTTGTACTCAGCCACAAGCAAAGCATATATGAGAAGATCAAACTACATTTTCCCAACCCAAGTAGTAATTAAGTAAGTAAGTAGTGATTCAGGTAATTATGAATATGATGATGATGAGTACCTGTTTGAGCTGGGTGGCATAGAGCTCCCCTGCAAGAAACTTTTCACCGAACAATGAAACAGCTTCTTTGACCGATCGGAATGGTTGCCTTGTATCAATCTCCGCCCTCTTCATCCTCCTCACACCTTGCACTCCTGCTGCTGCTGCTGCTGCTGCTTCATTATTATTCTCCATCTTCCTTAATAAAACTTTCACAAATATTATACTGCTTGCTAGCTACTACTAGAATCAATCAAAGGCCCCAACCAGAATGTCCAATTTATTTACTCTTGCAAAAAGAGAGAGAGAGAGAGCGGTTATAGATGGGGCGGGGGGGACAGGGGGGAGCTTCGTTTCTTCGCGTCCACTTCACTAGAATTCTGTTAATATTGTGAATGTGATTGTGAAAGTGAAAGGAAGGCGGTGGGTGGCAGCAGTTGGTCACTTCTCTTCTATTTTATTTGGTTTCGTCTCGTGGACTGGGGCAAAAGAGAGGGACTCTTCGCCAATATCCAACACCAACCAATTCCAATTACAATTTTTCATAATGTTGGGTCTTCTTCTGCACTCTTGCTTTTGGTCAAATCCAACCCAGACTCAAATCCAGCCCACAAACTGGCCTCAAACTTGGGCTGGACCGAAACTCACAAAATCGGGCTATAATGCACATGACCCGTGGGCCTACCAACTACACATCTATCCATGTAGAGAGAGAGAGAGAGAGAGAGAGAGAGAGGGGTAGAATAGGATGGCCACAACTTAAAAAGTTGATGAAAGTCTCAGAATTTCGAAACCAGAATCATTAAAAGGGATTAAGGATAAGAATTATCCACCTTCATCAATCATTATCACATTAACAACAAAATAACATCTTAACAACCTAGCCCAGCCCTGAACCCAGCTTAATTTACCATCGTATTTTAAAACGAATGGAAATACAACAACATGTTGCAATCAATTCGAGCTATAACAACACCAAAAGCACAGATCTTCGCTCTTGTGTCCCATCTACAAACCCGCATCGGATTGTCCGCCCAATCCCAACCTTTGTCCAAACACTCAGCTTTGTACGCAATCAAAAAACAATAAAAAAGCAAAAATACCAAAACAACGGGAAGGTAACGATGACTAATGAACGGGCGCATAAAAAAATGATGAGTTTAATTCCAGTTAGCTTGTTAACTGTCTGTCATGTCAGCTACCCAAAACCACGTCGTCTTGCTTTCTTTCTTAGCATTTTCGACTTTTTATTATAAAATTACAGAACCTAAACAAAAAACCACAGTTGGGAACCTTGCCAGTTGGTTGCCATCGACAGAAATAAAGACCAACAATAGTACCGCTATGCTCCCTCTCTGTGTCTTGTTCACTATTTTCCCTCTTCTTTCTTTTTCATAGATCTTGCCTTACTACAACATGTCAGTTGCTGCCACGTCCCCAGCCGTTGGATCTTTCTACCTCAGGCGCCGATCACCTAGTACGGCCATGTCCATGCCTCGCTTTAGGATGGCCGTCCGATCTGCTGCCGTTTCTGTCACTCCGCTGTTGACCAAGCTACACAACGACTCTGCCACTCCTTTGCCCCTCCTGCGCCACGTGGCAGACGCCATGGCCGCCGACATGCGAGCCGGGCTTGCCGTGGAAGGTGGGAGTGACCTCAAGATGATACTCAGCTATGTTGACAGCCTCCCAAGCGGGTACTATTCAAACTTCATACGACGCCGTCACAATTATACCTTGACTGTTTGCTTGTTTTTTTTTTATATATATTTCTTTTCTAAAATTCATGGCTAGTAAATTCCATTTTCTACTAGTTTTGTTTTGATGTCATGGTTGTGAGTTGTGAAAGGTGTTTACTTTGCTATGCAAGGAAACAGAGTATTTTGTTCTGTCTCTCAATGATCATGAGTTTAGTGTTTGACGTAATTTCAATATGTTTTGGAATTGGAAGGAATGAGGAGGGGTTGTTTTATGCACTGGATCTTGGAGGCACAAACTTCAGGGTGCTGAGGGTACAACTAGGCGGCAAACAAGAGCGCGTCATTGCCACCGAATTCGACCAAGTTTCCATTCCTAAAGAGCTTATGTTTGGCACCTCAGAGGTCTGCTTGTTTTATCACTAACTATAATGTGCTACAATAATATTAAATGTTAGTTTGTCATATTTTATATTTAGGATAATGCACACATGAGTTCAAACCAGTTTTGGTTGTTCACACTGCAGCAACTGTTTGATTTCATTGCTGCTGGGCTGGCAAAATTTGCACAAAAAGAGGGTAATAAATTCCACCTTCCAACTGGTACAAAAAGGGAGATTGGATTCACATTTTCATTTCCTGTGAAGCAGACCTCCATTGACTCTGGCATACTAATTAAGTGGACAAAGGGTTTTTCTGTTTCTGGAACGGTTCGTACTTTCCTTTTCTGCATTTCTGTTTTCATTTTCCTAGAGCTCTTCATTGGATTGGTTTCTGCTTTTTGGGTTTATGTTAATGGCTTTAAACCTTTTCCTCTATCATTTTCTGATCATAGCGTCTTAACACTCATAACAACTTGCCAACTTGGCAGGCATAATCATACTAAGATATTGAAACTTTTACAGGCGGGGAAAGATGTGGTTGCTTGTTTGAATGAGGCTATGGAAAGGCAGGGACTTGATATGCGGGTGTCTGCCCTGGTATGCTCATCTGATGCTAGCATCCTTTTTCAAAAGATTTAATGAATTAGCTACCAATCTGACATAAATCCATGCGTACTAGGTTAATGATACGGTTGGAACATTAGCTGGAGCAAGATATTGGGATGATGATGTCATGGTTGCTGTTATTTTGGGTACTGGAACCAATGCTTGCTATGTTGAACGGGCAGATGCTATCCCGAAACTACAGGGTCAGGTCTCTTCTTCTGGCAAAACGGTGTGTGAGAGAGGCCCCAAACTCATTTCTCTCTTCTTTATGGACATAGCTTAATTTTATTTCTCAATTTGCCCAAAATTACCTTTGGCTCAGATTATTAACACTGAGTGGGGAGCATTCTCAGATGGTCTTCCTTTGACTGAATTTGATAGAGAAATGGATGCTGCTAGTATCAATCCCGGTGAGCAGGTAAACTTTATATTATATATATTTTTAGTAACTCAGTATCATAACTTTTCTTTAGCATGCTGGTAACAACTAACAAAAAGACTACATAGTTATTACCTGTTCCTCATATTAAATATGCAGATCTTTGAGAAAACAATTTCTGGAATGTATCTGGGTGAAATTGTACGAAGAGTGTTAGTGAAGATGGCTGAAGCAGATGCTTTGTTTGGTGAATCTGTCCCAGAAAAACTATCAACACCTTTTGTACTCAGGTGAGATAAACTTCCATTGTTTGCTGATTCTGGTAACACTAAGAGTTGAGAATTAGAATTAGCTTGAAATCAAGTTCCTTTTAATGCTGAAGTGTGTTTGGAATTGATTTTTATAGGACCCCAGATATATGTGCTATGCAGCAAGATATATCTGATGACCTTCAAGATGTTGGATCAATCCTATACAATGTAGCAGGGGTAAACTTCTGATGTTTGTTCTAAATTGTTCATAAATACCATCTTGATGCATGCCTAAGCAAGTATTGTGTACAATTTAAAGCTAGTTTCAGTTTTCAATGTCTTTTCCTAATCAATATTTTCTCATTTCCCCAATGCTGGGATCAGGTTGAGTCAAATCTAAGTGCAAGAAAGATTGTGGTGGATGTATGTGACACCATCGTAAAGCGAGGTGGGCGCTTAGCTGGTGCAGGAATAGTAGGGATACTTCAAAAGATGGAGGAGGATTCAAAAGATCTCATCTTTGGCAAGAGGACAGTGGTGGCAATGGATGGAGGGTTGTATGAAAACTATCCTCAATACAGAAGATATTTGCAAGAGGCTGTGACAGAGCTTCTTGGGACAGAGATTTCGAAGAATGTGGTCATAGAACATTCGAAAGATGGGTCTGGCATAGGGGCTGCTCTCTTGGCTGCTGCAAATTCCCAGTATACATAATGAGTATGGCTCGTAGGGCAGGACAGCACTCTTGCTGCCAACAAGGTAATATAGAATTAGCCCCTGGTTAAAAAGGGTTGTAATTAATTTGCAATTTGGTTGAACTTGGCATTGTTTTGGCGAATAAGAAAGTGAGTGAACAAGACATTGATGAATTTAGGATTCGATTCAGAATTGTAATTCAGAAGTAGATTGTACAACTTTGAGATCATAATGCACCATCCATCTGTATGGTGCAATTTTTGTGATTCAGTCCATCTGTACGAAATATTATGAAGTACTTTGTAGCTCATATGTAAATATTACTACTCACTAAACTTTAGTTTAAAATGCTTAATTTGGAACCATCCACAAGCTCAATGGTTTTTAACCGTCTGCTGTCTGTCTTGCTGGTTCAAGCATAATTTCCAAACGCTGTTAAAATGAACATGACAGGGTCAAGAAGTTTCCAACATTCTGGAAACTCAGTCCAGCCATCTTTGATTGAATGTCAATTTATGCTTCTATTTCATCTCCTAATTTAGCAACGAACAAAGCTAACCATATGTTGTCAATTTAATAAAACTGTTTATATCACATTATTAAAAAAATTATAGAGATAATTGCAACCCAAACTGGCTACATGACTTAAATTATGAAATTGAAATAATATGGCCCAAAACTGAAAAATGAATCAAAACTATTAAAATTTGCATGTGGCAAAATTGCTAAACGCTTGCAACTGTTGTCGTATCCATGTGTGAAGAGTTCAAATTAGCCGTTGGATATTTCCGTTGACCAATCCGTCAACGGGGACAAGTCTCCTTCACCAAGCACACCGTTTTTGTCTACATCACTAATAACACGCTAGTAAAACTAGCTGGCTCTCCCTCTCTCCTCTTTCTCTTGGGCTTACCCGCGCCGCGACCCACTGGAACTGCGAAACGACATCGCAAAGTACCCCGAAAAAAAACTCGTACTTTTCGTGCCGAAGTTTTGGGTGTCTGCTGTCGTTAGTTTCACTTTGAATTTTGCTTCAACAATGGTACTCACATAATTATCAGTTTTCATTTTGATTGATTAGTATTTGATTATTTCAATATCTGAGCATGATCTTAAATCTTCCATTTGGCAGATCCGATTCATATTGTTACAGAACCGGCAGGGAAAGACCCGTTTAGCTAAGTACTACGTTCCTCTCGAGGATTCTGAGAAGCACAAGGTCGAATACGAGGTCTGATCCACATAATTCCGCTTTTTATTTTCTTTGTAATTTTTTATTATTTTATTTTGCGCGTAAACTATTCAAGGGTTTTTGAATTCGATGGTTCTGCAGGTTCATCGTTTGGTGGTCAACAGAGATCCCAAGTTCACAAATTTCGTTGAGGTTATATTTTCTTATTTATTTGTTTACATGTTTTATTGCGCCAAAATCTTAAATTTACAGAACTTGTAAGTGGTATTGGTTTTTTATTGGTAATATTTGATTGTGAGCTGATTATTGTAACATTGGTTGCAGTTCCGTACGCACAAGGTGATCTACAGGAGATATGCGGGGTTGTTTTTCTCACTGTGTGTTGATATAACAGATAATGAATTGGCCTATTTAGAATGCATTCATCTATTCGTGGAGATTTTGGATCATTTTTTCAGCAACGTTTGCGAGCTTGATTTGGTCTTTAACTTTCACAAGGTCCGTTTGCTTTTCTCACTTTTCTTTCATGTACTACCCGAACCCCTCTTATATGATTATTGCATTCATGTTTAGTTACTGAGTTAGGGTAGCATTCAACCCACACTAAATCATTTGCTGTACTTACCTTCGATAGTGGTGGCCATTTATTGGGATCATGTAGTGAAAAGAGTGGGAGAAGAGAGTCTATATGTATGGCAGAATGAAGCAGAGGAATGGTATTGAAAGCCGTTGATTTTGTCCAATTTAAACCAAAAAGATAAAGAATGGTTTTTGAATGTTAATCTAATTTCTTTGAATGCATGCTAGCATTCTTCTGTGTTCTCCTTGTACATTATACCATACTTAGAATTTCTTGTTGTCAGTTAGTGTTAGGCTTTAACAAAGTCATTCTGCCTGGTACATGCCAGTACTTCAGATCAGCCTCTCCGAAAAGTAAAATGAAAAGCATATATAAATGTGTATCTTTATGACAATGTTTGTTGTAAATACTAAGTACCTTGGTGTTGTCAGTTCATTAATTTCTTATCCACTCCCTTGGTATGTGTATGGTGTAGCTGTGTGGGGGGTTATGATCATTGTAATATATTTTTTGTTTGTTATCTTACTGATTACTTATTTTCATTTCCATTTATGGAAGGTCTATCTGATACTTGATGAATTCATTCTTGCTGGAGAGCTCCAAGAAACAAGCAAGAAGGTGAGAACTATGGTTTCCGTTGTAGCTTTTCCTCTGTTGTTGCTGCTTTTTGCGTGTCTTTGTTGTTTTGGATGGGACAAGCAAGAGAGACCTTGGTTTTTTGTTTTCCATTTTCGCCTGGGTGACCCTCTCCCTAAAGTGAATTTATCCTACTTTTTATCTTATTTCTGATTTATCTTTAATCATGTGTCTGGATTGTATGAAACAAAGTCTATGTGCCTTTTCATGGTGTCACATATAAATGGTGAAGTTGTAGTATATGGATGGACTATGGGTAACCTTGTCTATTCTTCTTGTTCTTTCCCCATTTGACACTGGGAAACCAAATCTTCCCTCTTGTTATAAACAATTTGGGTGGGCCGCTCTTTTCATTTCACAGTTACTAGCTTGCTTTAGTGCTTGTAGTGTTTGGTCCTATGTTATGTAATCATTGATTTCTTTTATGGTCTGCATTTGGTGCGAGGAAATCTAGTTTCATGACCCTTTTTGTGTGTTGTGCTTGCAGGCGATTATAGAGAGAATGGGGGAACTGGAAAAACTGGAGTGAGAATTCATCTGCGGTGACAAGTTTCAAGGATGCAATATGGTTCTGTGTTTCTGCTGATTGTTTCAGTTAATTCTTGTAGCCCACCATATTCCTTGTGTGAATTCCTCTCGTGTAATAAAAGTTAATTGAACTAGAAGATTTTGTACCCCCGGCTTTTCCTCATTTTGCCATTTGTGTTTGAAATACACATTCGTATAATGAAAGGCGTGCACATGAACAAAGTTGTCTGTTCTGTTTTGGTTGAGGAGTAATATCATGTCATGTCAAAAAACAAAGCAGGACTGGAGAAGATTGTACAATGCAAAGATCTTATACTCGGTTGCCGCCCAATATTGAAAGAGGATTAAAAACAAAGTATGCTTCGGATAACTTGACCTCAAAGCAAGTGGGCCATTATGGAAAATCAAAATCCTTGTAAAGAGACCAAATAGCACCAAAAATACGAAAATATTCAGAGTTAAGTGAGATGTAGCCAAATACCAAACTGTACCGAATTTGGGCGTACCACCAAATCTTTCAATTGATAATTGATTGTTGGTTTTGTTTCGATTCGGTACATCTCTGCCGACTATGGTCCAAAAGTCCAAGCCATTTTTTAGACGCAAGCTTTGTTCACACTCCCACTTACTAAAAAAGTAGAAAACTATTACATTCTTTTTTTCTTCAGTTGCCGATGAGAAGAATGGTAGGCAACTTAGCATTAGGATAAGTGCTGTGTTAGATCCATCCCAGTGTACACCAGAAGACAAATTGAAAAAGAAGATAAAAGGCTTCAATCAGAAACCAAAAAGAGAAAATGGAAAAGCGTCTCATCTTCATTTTTTATTCTGTTTTCATCTGCGAACCTTGAAAGGGCACAGCGTTTACTCACTTTTTCATTGAATAAATGCCTACTATAACCCCCACTTAAAGAGTTTGATAGTTTTAATTGAATAAATGTTGGATCTAATTCTTTACCCTTTTTTTTTCTTTTCTTTTTGCTTTCCTCCTCATCCTTATACTATTTACTGAAAAGCGAGTGAAGTTTCAAAAGGACCATGTATATACAGAATGAGTACTTGTAGGGCAGAGGGAGTAGAAAATTAACATTTCTATTATCTTCTTTGTAAAAGATGAACGATGTACTTGAAATATGTCTGAAAAGATTACTACGAAACCTAATGTGGCCCAATACTCCAGGGCATTTTTCATACAAATCAAAAGCCCCAACTGATCAAGTTATGGCAGTTATACCTTAAACCATGTTCATCTCTTATTGAGTCACGACGACAAAGTGAAGCAGCAAGTCCCATTTCTGAGCAGAAGAAAGAATGAAATAATGTATGAACCAGCTACTTTCCAATAGAACTTATTAAAGGCGCTCGCTGCAGAGTAACTGCAGTGGCAGTGCACTTCCAGCACGGAATCCACCCCCAGACTCCTCATACACAGAAGGTAGATGGTGGTCTTGTCGTTTTACCCCACCAGGAGGAAAAGATGAAGTAACAGCCATTAGCTGCTGCTGCTGTTGTTGAGACAGTGGTGCATACTTAGGACCAACTAGGTCAAGCGTTGAAGGGGAAGGAGACATAACGGCTTGGCCGCATGGAATCAGCATAGTCTCCTGCCTTCCATTTTGCCAGCTTGGAAAGTGAACTGCAGGTGCCGTAGTTCCCACTGGCCTGTACTGAGCCACCAAGTGAGCTGCCCAAAGCCTTTGCTGCTGCTGCTGCTGTTGAAGCTGTAAATGTTGCTGTTGAGGTTGCTGCTTTGTCAAAGCTGTGGGACTTGCTTGAGGACCACAGAATGGGTTGCCATGATATGGAGGTAGCTGCAGCTGGGCCTACAATTTAGTGTTATTTCATAATTTTAGTACTTAGCATTCAATGTTTACGACCAACATTATTATTATAATAATAAAAGCTCCTTTGTTAGAGTTTGAGGTGTTCAGGAATGCCAAAGCCACATAAGGAAGCTTGCAACACTATTGGTAAATCACCCATAATAACTTTCCTAGCTCTCTATCGATTCAGAAATGGCACTCTCAACCAACCGTTGGATGTACTGGATTGAATCCTGGTTCTATCAAATGGATCAAAGATTCACAGCATAATTGAATATAAAAAAAAAAAAAAAAAAAAGATAACTGAAGGAGAACTGAAAAACCTGCTGGGCCGCTGAAGGATTGTTAGGGCAGGAAGAAGAGCTGAAGTGAGACTGGGGCAAAGAGAAAGGAATGAGCGTTTGATGCTGCATGAGAGAATGGATATAAGGAACTTGGGATTGTGATGATGGCTCCATTCCGTTTCTAGCTCTACTAAAGCTATCATTAGTTTCCAAACCACCACCTCCAGCTGACAATGACAGGAAATCAAAACTCTGCAAAAAATGAAAAACCAGTTAGAAATTTTTCAGCGATAAACCAATAGCAAACACAATATTAAGCTTTACCTGCTTTGGTGAAGGGTATGCCCGAGATCCCATAGCAGACTGTGGCTGGTCTTGATAGAGCTTCTTCTGCTCAAGAATACCGTTCTTAGCTTCATTTGGCCTTTTTTCAGCCCTAGAAATATCTATGCTACTAGCAGAAACAATCCCATTTTTAACTTTAGTATAAATATTAGCTCCAAGAAGAGCCACTTGTTTGGATCCTTCATGTAGTCTCATTTCATTAGGCTGTAACTTATCTTTGCTCTCGGAGTTTTGTAAAGCCTGAATCAAATGACTTATGTAGACATGAGCTGCGCACTTCTTCCACGTCCTTCTACCATTTAGAACATTAGTAACCTGTATAGTTGATAGTCCACCATTCCCTCAATCAGAAGCTTCACATGGTATAGACATTTGTGAAGAAAATGGCAGCACATATCAAGATGTTAAAAATGCTGATTATCATAGAATGACACCGTTAGCAAATTAATAGTCCTCTTCACCTTTCCAAAAGAAGAAACATTTTGAACTGAGGCTCTGGAAGTAGACAAGGCGGCATCCAGCCAGGCCGGAATTTTAGCAGCAGGGGACCTATAGAATAGCTACAAACAGTGAGGAATGGGAAAAATACAGAGGAATATCCAAAAACTTATCTAGAAAAGTCTAAAATTATAAGAAAATAAGATAATTACTGCGACGATGATGATGGACTATCATTCCTAGCACCATGGGAGACATTTGAAGACAAGCCAGGCCACAATACTGGACCTTTCAATCAAAGAACCAAAGATCATGTCATCTTCAAGAAATTGACATGCAATGTTATATGAGAACACAGCGTTTCACAACGAAAGTGAAGTTCCAACCAATATTGAATAAGTCTTCTGAGCAAGCATGAATTATACCATTTTTCTTGGACTCCTGGACCATATTATGCACTTCAACTTGACTCCCCATGGTTTTGCCCTGAAGAGTAATCCAAATCTTAAAATAAAAGCTAGCTCACAAAATAGATATTTGACTTAAGACTGAGTTAATGCATACCAGCTCCAGTGCAGCTTCTGGTTTTCTCCCAAAAATTGAGGACTCCTTTTGCACAGGCTGCTTTAACCTGCTGGAAGATTAAAAAAAATGATAATGGTTAAAAAAGAAACACATGTACACACAACACACTGAAATAGAAAATAAAAATACAAAAGCTGGAATTAAGTTAAAGAATTACCCACCGACTATCAAGGCTTAGATCAGATGGAACAGAAAATTTGACAACATTGGCAGTAGGCTTTTCATTGCACTCTTCAACCATCGCTGAGACTGACGAAATGTTTAGATCATGAGGGACTGAATCATCTGAGTTTGTACAGAATTTCCTACTGTTTGGTAATTCAGGTTCACTTTGAGTACTGGATTTGTTCAAAGAATCAACTTGATCAGTTTCTTTAGCTAATCTTTCTACACTAGATGGACTGGAGGCCTCGGTAGCTTTCAAGGGGCAAATTGAACCCAATTTATCATTTCCAACTGCAGAATCCAATACCACCACATAAATTAACAGTCTGCCTACCACAATGGCAGAATTATGAAAAAGAAGATTTGCGAGCAGAGAATAATGGATCAAACCTTCAAATGCAGGGGTCGGAGTCTCTTTGAACTCTGGCAAAGCTGAAGGATTTGCATCTAAAGATTCAGTGTCTAATTTACTGTTATCATTTGCATCATTGTTAGGGAACAGTCCGGCCAAAGCATACAATGTCTCCACAACTTCTTCCTCATCTTTTGTGATATCCCCAGAAACAGTTTCTCTCAGGGATCTATCTGAGCCTCCTTGTTTCTTCATAAGTAATTTCAAGTATATGTATCAAAGTTCTGAACAGAAAAGGCAAACCTAAAGAGGATGTTGAAATAGAAGATAGAGATGACTACCAAGTATGGTTTGGGTTTATTTACACCGTCCCTTTTTGGGGATTCGATGCCACTCATTGTATGGTTCAGCCTCTTTGAATTTGGTATAAATGGAGATGCAGATTCACGATTGCGCTTCTTCATTGCTGCTAGTGTAACAACAATTTCAAAAAGCCCGAGATATTCATACAATAGAATATAACAAGATTTTTTTTATAAAAAAAAAAAAATTCCCCAAAATCCAAATGCGTCAGAATCATTGAAAGCTATTAAAGTATCTCTTTTGGAAAAGTAAACTACAGAACAGTAGGAGGCAAAACCTCAGAGCCAATATAATAAATAAAATCAAAAGGCAACAATGCATCCTCAAAGTGGCAGCATCATATTTAAATTGAATTAAAAGTCAGGAAAAAAACTGACGGAACCTTGCGTCCCGAAAAAGAAAGAAAAAGCGAAAGCTTCAGTTTTGCTTCACTTCTAATCCAGAATTAAAACAAAGTAAAACAACCTCGAAAACTTCCCAGAAGACCCACCAAACAAAGGAAATTTCAATTCCAATTAAGTAAATAAAAATAAAGTAACCCAAAAATGGAAAATTTAGACATGAGCATTGAATTTAAAAAAAAAGATTTCCGTTCATAATTCAAAACCCACAAACCTGATCGCAGCTTCCGCGGAACAGAGGCATGATCAACGCCATTGCAGTCATCAAAAAACTAGAAACAAATATCAAAAACAAAAAAAATGTTGAAAAACGAAACAGGGAAGATACATAAATTAACATGACCCGGTGTGGTCGAAGATTGGGTAAAGAGTAACCAACCTTTTTGGGAAGCTTAAATCTCTTACTGGGAAGCTCATCTTCTCTGTCAGACACATCACAACCCATTTCGCAGTCTTGGAAGCTCGAACTCGCTGTACCAAGAGCACTCAATTTTCTGAGCCGCTCTTTCTTCGATTTTGCCGACTGCACAAAGTCCCCACCAGCATCAGCACCAACCCCAGCCAAACCTTGAAATTCAGAAGCACATATAAGCAACTACTCTAAAGAAATAGTGGTGATAATTATAAAGGAGGACACGCATTATCTGCAACTGCAACTGCAAGGCCCTTATCAGAAACCAAACAAGAGTACACAGATAACGACAAGTACCATAAGCGTTTTTGTTTCTCTGGTGAGAAAATTCCAAAAATTGGAAAACGGTGAAATATTCTGGATTACAAAATTGGAAAAAGTAAAAGATGAAGCGTGAGATTAAGATTTACAAGAGAAGAGCTTGTGTCCAGAAGGTTGTTTAAAGCGAGTGGCTCCACGTCTCACGTCTCGAGGCTTGTCCATTTGTAAATGATCGATGGTGTTGCCAACATCTGGAACTTTGTAAATGAAGAAGGGCTTGTTAGGCGGCTCAGAATGGAGCTCAAGAAAGAAACGCCTCCAAAAGCTGAACCCAAACAGATCCTTCTTTTTGCAATCTGAGCTACTAGCAAGCTCTCTTCAATCACACAGAATGAGAAAGAAAGAGAATGAGGCAAAGGTGCTGAACAAAGTGAACGAGAACAACGTGTAGAGAGAGAGAGAGAGTTTTCTTCTCTCTTGTTTTTTTTGGTTTTGGTTTTTGGGGTGTAGTTATTTAGCGAAACGAAAAGGTCGCCGGAAAGAAAACCGAAAAAGTTGGTTTGGGTTTTTTTTTCCCAAAGAAAGGAGAAAATCAATTTAGTCGCTTGCGTTGCCAAATATCTCTCCGTTTTTCTTGAGACGAGTGTGACAGTTTAGAGCGAGCTCTCTACCTACCCGGGCTATAGTAGCAGATCGAACGAATAAGCAAAACAGAGGAGATTCAGAAACTCACAGAGAGAGAAGACGAAGAAGAAGAAGACAAAAGCAAAAGCGATCAAAGGCAAAATAAAGATGAAATAATGAAAGCAATAAAAAGTAATTCGGTCCCTCGTGTCCAGAGAATCAGGTTCTTCGACCTCCCTCAGTCTGTGTCTGTCTGAGAGAGAGAGAGAGAGAGAGAGAGAGAGAGAGAGAGAGAGAGATAAAAAAAAAACAATTGAAAAGAAATGCAAATGAAAAATGGGAAATGAAGACGAAAGTCTCAGTCACAAGTCACGAACGTAAAAGGCTCTCCAGTGTGATGCACCCGTGAAATAATGTCAAGTGTAGATCGCATTCATTGAAATTTAAAGGAAAACAATTAATGCTCGTTTCTACGTATAATAAACCAATTCCTTCTTCACCCAAACCCATATAATAATTTCTATCCACCAAATTAGATCCAACAATTGTCTCTCTCCCCTTCTCTCTCTTCCACTCTCCAGCTTAATTATGAACCAAACTCATCCATTCATTCATAATCTTTCAAAAACTAAAATTTCAAGAAAAATCGTATAAAAATTGAAGCTTGAATTTTGGAAAAGTGAATAAAAGCTTAATCAGAGATACACGAACTCTCTCTGTAAACCAGAAAGCAGAAAGCAAAACGGAGAAACTAGAAAGCAGAAATGCTTCTTCTTCCTCCCAAAAGACGGAAAAACCGAAGCTTTTTGGTTGCTCTCCGAAACATCGAGTTTCAATTCAATGCATCACAGACTCGGACACGGTCACACTCTCTTTTTTTACCCCCTTCTCACGTCACTGCACCATCGACGGTTTATACACTCTCTAAGTGTGTGGTCCTCCTCACAGCCGTTAGATCACTCGCCACCCGAAGCTGCATCAGAAGGAGACAAAGCTTATCCAGCGTGGCATCCACATCGGACAAACCCCACCCCACCTGCTCTCACTCACTCACGATGATCTGTCCTGTCCTGCTTAAACCTCCGCCACGATGGCTTTCTCTTTCCGTCTCTGGACTAGACTTTTGTGGGCCTTCTTCCTTCACCTCTGGGCTCCAAATCCAATCCGAATCCAAAAGTAACCGAAATCTGATTTCTGATTTCTTCAACATCCAACGGTTATTACAATACCTCGTGGCAACATCACAACTTGTCCGTCCGTACGAAAAAGATTAAGATTGTGCTCTTTCTTTCTTTCTTTCTCAAAATCTGCAGTAAATCATGATTTTATTCTGTACCGCCCCATTCCTACCCTTCCCCACAACCACAAATTCTCGTTTATTTCTCACCCAACAACATGTACAGTAGTACTGTACAAGTACGTATTGTCTACGTTACTTTCACCGGTACACGCATTATACATCCATGCCTAAATGGGCTGTGGAGGAAAAACGATGTTTACACGCAGAGACAGACAAGCAGCTGCTGCTATGCGTGCGAGTAGGGAGGGTGTTGTATACACGCCTCTAAGGGAGCGTGGTGGAGGTTGGGGGAGTTAGTTTGTGCAAAATTTGTGTCTCTCTCTGAGTCTCTGACTGGGTGGCACTAAAATCTGCGACGTGCAAGTGCAAGAAGTTCTCTTCTCTTGTAGACAAAAGTTACTTTTCGAGTCACGAGGAAGGGAACGGAGGGAGGGAGCGAGGAGTAGGAACTCGGCGATTAATTGGGAGGGATCCTAATTCCTTCCTTCCTTCCTAGAACAATTTGATTCTCTGGAAGTTCGAGTGGCAGCGAGAGAAGAGACTCACGTTTGTTGCGTGACTGACTCGTTGTTATTTCCAGTGAAATTACCAAAACAGGCCGGATGACTTCAGTACTATGAAAAAGACAATTAAGCCCCCGGGAGTCCATGCGCCAAAGAGTGAAACGGTGTCATTTCAATTTTCATGGTTGACAGAACTAACTGAGTTTTCAGTCATGCCTTACATGTCGTGTGCGCATTAACACGAAAATATAGAGAGACTTGCTGCACTGGTAAATATGTTGGATCTCTTGCCCTTCCAATGCAAATACAAATATGTACTAAACCGGATTTTGGGCCTTACAATCTCTTCTTGAAACACACAGCCCAACTCGGTATCCTAGGAATGGGCCCGTAGGCCTTGCATTAATAAAGCCCAACACTGTTACTGGACTTTTCATAACTCAGATAAATAAATTTACTAAAATAAAATAAAATATACTTCTTGTTGATCCACTAGAATTAGGCTTATATTATTTTATAAATCACCATGATCCAAAACATAAACATACATCAAGAACAAGAAATGTGTGTTGCTTGCTGCCCCCTGTGGGTGTCTTAAGATTTAATTAAGGGCATTTGCGTAGGCCCCTGTGGGTGGTCATATTGGCGTAACAAGGGCAGGTTTCATAGTGACCAGAAGTACCTGGTGGAACGCAATTGCATCTCTCGCAGCACGTCCCGCATGCCCTCTTGCACAAATTCGGCCTTGACGATAATTCGCACCTTCGATTACATTCTCCATCACACTCTTTATGTAACACCATACAATATTAGTATCGTAATTCTTTTTTATATATAATTAAGTTGAGTTTTGTTAGTCTGAATCTCATACCTATTTTGGGAGGAGGATGAGGGCTTTCAACAGGAGGTGTAGTCACCTGAAAACACGTTACGCTGCTAGTCATCAAAAGCAACTTCAAATAAATACATAAATAACTTAATTGGATTAAAGTGGTTTACCGTTTCTTGAGAATCAGCGAGTTGGAGAATGAGAAGAGAAACGAGAATTACAACCTTCAACATCATCTTCTTGGCCATGGAAGAGGAGAGTGTATGTAAGTAATCTTTGGGCTGGGTTGGGTTGGGGCTAAGAGAGAGAGTTGGTGGTGTTTAAAGAGAAAAATAGGTGTGGTATATATAGCCAAGCTCATGAGGAGGTCATTAATTATGAAACCTCATGAGTACGAGTGACACACACCAGACCAGAATGACAAAGGTGCTCCAACAAGGATATGACTCTGAGAACAACTACATTCAACAATTTTTGGAAATTTACATACTTTTGGTAATAGTCTCAAACATTTTTAATAGTTATTCTTTAAATTTAAATAGCATTTAGCTAGCAAGGACATGGCTGGCTGGAGCCTGGAACCATATCTCTTCACTTGTATGTTGTATGCCATGCTGGTTTGCTGATGTTATTTCTTTTAAATACAAGCGATAGTCTAAATTATAACAATGAGGGGGGTTTTATCACACACACTACGTACTAAAATGTCATGGAAGTTCAAAACCTCAAATTACAAGTCTGCAAGTCAAGACCCTTTTCTTATGTCCTTAGACTCTATTTGTTTTGGTCTCAAATAATTTATCAACACACGTGTCCACTATCCATGCATGCATATGAGTCATGACTACTACTAGGCCCTGTTTGGTTCATGGGAAAGGAGGCTTGAGGATGGGAAATCAATTGTTTTCCCATGTTTGATAAGTCCAAACATGAGAAATGGTTGTCTGGCACATAAATAAGTAGGGGGGGGGGATATAAAGCCCTCCTCTCACCTTGGGTTTTTTGTTTTCCCTTCTCATGGGAAAGTCTGGGAAAATGAGCCAACATTCAATGCACATTTTTCATGATTATTTTTGTCTCCTTGAATAATTTAGAATTACAATATATCATTACATGAATTCTTTTTTTATTTGATTTAATATGGGTATAATTGGAAAATTATACTAATTTTGTTTTCCATTCATATTCAAAACAAACATGGGAAATAAAACAAAGTGAAATCTCCCGGTTACATTCCCGACATTACTAAACGTGGGAAAGAAATATTTCATTTATCATCTCTTGGGAAATGACATGAAAAGTAATTTCCCCTTAAATCCGTTCCGTAAACCAAACGGGACCTAGGGTGTTATAACCGACAGACTAGATAAACTGAAGCGGTAATCTGGCTGGAATGCAAGCATTAATTGTATATTTGTATCATGAGTGACTGAAATGAAAGTTATGTGCGTTGCATCATCTACCTCCGGTTCAGACGTTTCTAATTTGTGATTCATTCGAATTGGATTTGGGTTTGGCATTGGCAGTATCACTTATAACTTTTAGGAAAGGCCTCAGCCTGGATAACAAAATGGGCTATGTTTATGTTGGGCTTCTCCCTCTCATCAATTTCTATGATAATTGCAAACACAAAAGCCCATGCTTTTCTGTAAGTGGCGGTGGGGTCCCAATCACTTTCAACTTCGACGTCATGAATGTGTCCCAGGAGTCTATGACCCATTTATTAAGGCAAGAAGAGGAGAAGAAACGACAGAGACAGGTAAAATCAACAACAGTCAAAATATGATGATATCATCTTTTCTCTCTCTTTTCCTGGCCCATAGATTAAAAGAGAACTCCAAAACAAAATATTTTCATTGAAGCCAAAACAAAAGAGGAAGAAAAAAGACACTCCAAACCAAACTCGCAATAAACAAATTTACAATAAGTCTATTTTCGTGTAGTTTTAATCATACAAACCAAGTGACATTCTTTATTTTATTTAATTAAAAACACAACTTTATTTATTTATCTGAGTTCTGAACTGAACACCACCGGCAGATGAAGGTTGGTTGAAGTTTGAAGTTGGAATTCAAGGACACTTGCGTTTGCCGCCGTGGGTGGTGAGGGCGGCGTAGCAGGGGCAGACCTCCAGATTCCCGGCAGTACCCGGAGGAACACAGCTGCAGCGTTGGCAGCAAGTCCCGCATGCCCTCTTGCACAGCCTAGGCCTTGACGACAAACGACATCGAGCAGCGCACGCTCCACCACAGTCTATATGTTACATAATATTATTCATATTAAAATTGCCCTCAATCGTATAATATAAAACAGACAAATATAATGTAATTAATATGTACCTAATTTATCAAGGAGAGAACTCTGTGCTGCATTTTTGTTTGCCTGCAATTGCAAATATAAAAATCAACTTAGCTACATATATAAATATACATATATATATTGTATCAAAATGAAAGAATCCTTACCGTCTCATCAGCTTCAACAGGATTGAAAACAACAAGGCAAACGACGAGTACTGAAACAAGAATCACAGCCCTGGAGGAGATTGAGATTGAGATGGCCATGGCTTCTAATTAAAGATATTTAATTTCTTGCTTCCTTCAAACCTAATTGAGAAAACCTTGATTAATACAGATATCTATCTAGTAAGTTAACTTAAGTTGTGCGTAAGAATGAGATGCATGGCATCTCCTATTTATAGCCCAATAGTTTGCCAGCTGGCCGTGGAACTGTGAGGGTGATAGAGAAGGTGAGTAGGTGCATGCCAGGACGGGACATTCTCGTGGTATGTGGTATATGTTATTAAAATTTATAAACAAATGCATGCAATGCAACAAAAATAGATGTAAAGCTTGAGGAATCGTTTGAAATGAGTAAAGCTATCTTCTTTTTCTTTTTTTCTATTGCCTTTTGTGTTGTGGGGATTATCTTTCCAAGTGGCGTTAGTCTTTAGCCTTTAGCTACCTCATTCATTTGTTTTCATCTTCTCTTCTTTTCTAGATAAACTCATATAGGCTAGCTATAGTGAGGCTATTTTTTTGTTTTTTTCGGAACTAGTGTTCATTAGAAACCCACCGTAAGAAAAGAGGGCACAAATACACATCATAGAAGTGAGACTCAACAAACTAAGTCCAGCGTCAACGCAACAAGACCTAGCCCAAATAATAGCTAGTGAGTCTATTAGAAGATTTATAGAGTAGTGTTTAATTTGACTATGCTCAAGCTGCTCTCAAACTATTATATGAAAACAACTTGCTACGTAGTTTGATACTTATCAAAACATTGACAAGCAAAAGCAATCAATTCTTCCATTTCTAACTTTCATTTCTAAGTTAACCAAGTCTTGAGTAAACGAATATCCATTAGAATAGTACTCATTCCAAACACAAGAGAAAAAAACACAAAAACCTTGGGTGGACAGCTAGCTAGCTACAGTGCTTGCTTTACAGATCAAGTGGCTGCGATTAATTGTGGAGGTTAAAATAAACCGATGGCCTTTTCTTTTGCTTTGGGTCGGCCAGAAAACTGAGACACATCTTTCAAAATCAAATACCAAAAACCTTAATTAAGCTTCAATTCCATTAGCCATTTATGCTATAAGGGTCAAATGCACGTTTCTTTGTCATAAACTAATATGTTTGTTATCTTAATAGTATGATATGGCTGGATCCTGGATGGATTTCCCCAAGCCACCCAACTCTGTGGGACTACCAAACGAGGGGAGGGAGGGCCTACTTAAACAAGTGGTTGTAATTAGTAGTGGATTATCGGCCGGTGGCTTTGGACCCAATCATTCGTCATCCTATATATATATATATATATATATATATGCTGTAAGTAGGGTTTGGTTCTCCAAGGAACCCCAGCTAGCTTCTTAATTAATTATTTATTCTTTATTTTTAACGACAGAAGCCAGCGATTGCAAGGAAGGAGAATTCGAACGCATGACCTTTGAGTGTAGGGTTATTAACTTGCACTACAAATCCCTTGCGGGTTATTAACTTGCACTACAAATCTCTTGCAGCTAGCTTAACTTGTTAATTAGGAGAGGAGGACTGTGTGATTGCATCGTATTTGCTAAGCAGCAAACCAAAGCCCCGCACGTGCATAGCTTACCCTACTGCCTACACGTGCACTTGGAGAAAAAGAAAAAGAAAGAAAAAGAGGGTGGGCGGTAGAAGCTTATCTATCTATGAAATGAATGAGATGAGACACAGCAGCGGGAAACGGGAGACGGAGAGCCAACTAATAATAAGGGTAAGTAAGAGTGGGTACTTTTCAACAACTGTAGGCAACACAGCTGTAGTCTGCTCATACTTACAAACGCCAAAATGAACGACGATTTGATTAGATTGGGATTTGGCAATTTGGCACTAGGAGCCTATGTACGACTAGTGTTTGTCACTCACCTAATTTTGGTCGACGTTGGCTTAGATTAGAACCAATTGGGAAGAAGATGCTAAAATATGAATATGGGTTTGAATATGTTAGGTTTTTTTTTTTATTCTTCTCCATAAGGAGGTATATATAAGAGTTTACATGAGTGCTTTACAAGGAATTAGATCCAGTAAAGGATTAGGAAAGTATCTCCTAATTATACAATGATTTGACAACTATATAAAATAGGAAAGTAAATCCCTTAATTAACCAAAGGAAATAAATCTATAAAATAGGAAAGTAAATCCCCTAATTAATCAAGGAAATAAATCTCCTTGATTAATTAGGAGACTCACTTCAACACTCCTCCTTAAGTTGGTGCATATACGTCACAAATGCCCAACTTGGTAAGTGAGTCAAGAAATTCGTAGCACCCAAGTCGATAATCCATGCAATTCAAGCAGAGTCTTTGGCGACCGGTCGTTTGCTTCGGGCGACCATGCTAAAATATGAATATGGATTTGAATATGTTAGGTTCTTTTTTTTATTCTTCTCCATAAGGAGGTATATATAAGAGTTTACATGAGTGCTTTACAAGGAATTAGATCCAGTAAAGGATTAGGAAAGTATCTCCTAATTATACAATGATTTGACAACTATATAAAATAGGAAAGTAAATCCCTTAATTAACCAAAGGAAATAAATCTATAAAATAGGAAAGTAAATCCCCTAATTAATCAAGGAAATAAATCTCCTTGATTAATTAGGAGACTCACTTCAACACTCCTCCTTAAGTTGGTGCATATACGTCACAAATGCCCAACTTGGTAAGTGAGTCAATAAATTCGTAGCACCCAAGTCGATAATCCATGCAATTCAAGCAGAGTCTTTGGCGACCGGTCGTTTGCTTCAGGCGACCATGCTAAAATATGAATATGGATTTGAATATGTTAGGTTCTTTTTTTTATTCTTCTCCATAATGAGGTATATATAAGAGTTTACATGAGTGCTTTACAAGGAATTAGATCCAGTAAAGGATTAGGAAAGTATCTCCTAATTATACAATGATTTGACAACTATATAAAATAGGAAAGTAAATCCCCTAATTAATCAAGGAAATAAATCTCCTTGATTAATTAGGAGACTCACTTCAACAGAAGACGCGCCAAATATAATTATTTGATTGATGAGTTTTGGATAATTGACAAGCCTTCGTTTTTGGGGTTTTGATCAGTAAACTTATGACAGTCTTTAACTAAGAGCATCTCCAACCGATGTGTCAAAAGTGCCACATAGACATTCAACGGCTAGAAATAACATCTCACATGACTCCAACCGATGTGCCAAAGCTTATGTGGAATGAAGGCTGGAGGTTGAGATGTTATTTTTGACATCCCAAAAGCAAGATGTCAAATGAATATTTTATTATTTTTTCTTTTCTTTGCTTTTTAATTAAAAATAAATCAACACTAAAATGTAATAAAATAATAATTTAATTTGACATTTCGGGTAGAGTGTAAAGCTGTGTAAGATGTCAAATTGCCACATCAGCCATCAAATTTAAATTTGATGTTTGGTATTTGACATCTCCCTTGGAGATGCTCTAAGAAAGCAAATAATGGAGCAGTTGATTTGGTTTCGACGTCTATAGTGTCATCCAATCATTTCGCAAGCGTCTCTAAATCCTTCTTTTCATTTATTGGTTTAAATAATTGCAAGGGGGCTTTTAGACTTAACATAAAATAAGTAAGGCAGGCAACTTTTGAAATGCTGAGTAGTAGTGGGGAGCATTTTTGCTCACCACTTTGACCATAGGTGTTCCCTCACCACCATCCTCAATGCTTGACACGTGTCCATAAGTATAATCATGATTCCATAAATACAAAGCAAAAGTTAATTATGGTTATATCTATGGACACGTGTCAAGTATTGATGATGATTGTGAAGGTACACCTATAATTAAAGTGATGAGCAAAAATACACCCGTAGTAGTGTCCTGTCCCTCTCTGCCCGCATCCAGGAGGACTTGGACTAGGAAGGACCATGAGAGAGAGAGAAGATATTTTCTTGTTTGGTTTTTTCCTTTTTTGGCTTTTTGTTAACACCAATGCTAAAAAGAGAGTGAGGATATTATTTGGTCGACAAAATATCCTCCTCACTCTCTTTTTAGTATTGGTTTTGAACAAAAAGCCAAAAAAGGAAAAAACCAAGCAAGAAAATAGTGAGGATATATATATACTAGATATGGTTGGGTTGTGAGATTGGTTTGGTTTTGGTATGAATCAGAAGGAGGAGAACGAGTAGTGAGATGTAGTCCATGTAAAGTGCGGTGCAGCTGTACACAGTAGACGCCCAAGAGTTAAGAGACACAGAGACATGCCACGTCATTCTGTGATTGTCCTCTTCCTCCTGCTCCTCCTCCTGCTCCTCCTACTGTATGCTGTTGCTGTCTGCACCTGTAGTTTTCAATTTCACGAGCAGCCTGTGGTTTGTAATATTTCATGGGACAGAAAGTTGAGAGCAAAAGTAGCATCTCACGAGTCCCCTTCCATCCCCAAACAACACGGAGTGCCCTTGGCAACCGACAGCTCACTGTAGGGCTTTCTGCTGCCTGCCTGCTTGGGTTGCCCCAAAGGAAAAATAAATATAAAAACTAGAATCCGACTGATGACTTACTAAAACCACTTGCAAACATGGGTTATGTCATTTGATTATGAAAGTGCCAATGCCCCGTAACTCCTTAGACTATCGTTTGTATTAAAAATTCAGAAGGCACAAACAAAATAATGAAGATAGCATTTGGCAAGCCAAGCTAAGAAGAGACTTTTATATACATCAAGCATCCACAGCTTAATTTAGAGAGCTCGCTCTACAATTGTGCATTCACAGCATATACATCGAATAATATACAGATTTGCCTATGTCAAAGTCACAATATATTATACACACACCGATTACCAGAAGAAAGTTAACGAATACACACAACATGTACAAGTAAATATATAAACGTACAAGTTCCCTGCCCGATCCACTAAACCCTTCTGTCTGCGCTTTGGCACGACCAAGATGGGCTTGAGGGATCAGCAACACAGATCTGAACTCGTAAGACTTCATGAATAGCACCTCGATAAAGCACCGCAAGAACCTCCTCTTGTTTGGCCAAACCAACATCTATCAGAGTGAACCGACGAGAAAGTAATTCATCCCGCATTCGGAAGCCGTGAGACCATCTCCCAAGCTTCCACCATTTAACACAAACTTGCCGCTCTGATATCTTCCTACTCTCGAGTGCTTTCAGGACACAGTTGGCCTGCCAATTTTGTATTTAAACTAGTATAAGTATCTAAAACCAAATTAGTAGCAGATATGGGACTGTTATCTATTTGCCATACGGCTACCTAAACGTTATGCCAGCAATGGAATACATATATATGATCCCCGACCAGTAACATTGCCGCACTATTATACATGAAAAACAAAACAAACACAGAATTTCTAGCTTCCAAATGTTCTCTGTACTATGGCTTTCAACGGAAGGTTTAAAGATTAAATTCTCGCTGTTTTCTTCGACAGAAACTAAGAACCATAAATATCTCAATACGTTCAGGGTATTGGATTGTATAATAAGGCTAAGGGAAATCAATAACTCAATGCAACTGCAGTTCAGTCAAACATGGAAATACACAAAAAACTCGTTGAAAGGAAAAGAGAGAGAGAATTACAGAATGAATTGTATCAATAGAAGTAATTTTGAACTGACCTCAAAAGATTCCCTTATAGTTTATACACAGCTACACAAGCTAAGATAGCTGTGTTTGTAACCGCTAACTGTCATTTTTCTTTTTCTGTAACAACCTTAACAGTCTCAATGACATTCAGACTGGTATTTGATTATACTACCCTTTGTTCTTCAGATTACAACAATATAACCCTTTTCAAATGTAGCACATGCTATAGCACATTTTGTAAGTTTAGCCTTGTTTGAACAAACAGATGGTCTAAATTGTTGGCTAACAGAGTGAGAGAAGGCAGTGCAGTTCCTCTAAGGCTATAACAGAGTACTCAATATATGGCCAACAACAGAGTATTGATGCAATTCGCAGAAAAATAAACAACTTTGAAGCATAGATTCCTACAGAAAGTTGATCAGTAGACAGAGTGATAAAAGTATATACCGGCACTCCAAGCCAATTCATGCAGTAGTGCAAACCAAGTAGGTTAACCAGCACAGTAAGCTCTGGTTTGAAAAGAAACATTTGTACATCCTGATATCCAAATTGCAGTGCGTGCAAATCTTGCATTGCCTTCTGATACTCCCCACCCTCAAGGGATACAGATGATGAGCATGTTTCCACAAACTGAACCACCGAGGTAGCACGAGCAGCCTTCTCATTGTGCAACTCCATGTAAAAGCACCTCCATCCCTATACCATTATTAATTTCCACAAAAGAATATAACAACATAAATTGACTAACCAATAACTAAAGCAAACATGTTGTTAGTTGATACTCATAAAACTACAAATAAACATGATGGAAAAATGAAAACCTATCGTCTTCCTTTCTACGAAATCATTGGATTTATCATTAGGGATGGCACCACAAGATCAAAATTTTAAGTAATTAAATAATCTGTTTGATTGATTGAGAAATTAAACAAAATTCTAGTATAACAATTGAACATATTAGAAATAGGAAACTAAACGGTGAACAAGAACTGAGTTATCAAAAGCTAAAGGGATTAAAAAAAAAATTTGTAAACAGAGGGAGAGTACCATGGACAAGGGTTTTTTGATTGCAGAGGAAGAAGAAGGCCCATCGGACAATTCAAGAGAAGGCCATCTGTCTCGAACCAGAGACTCCCATATGCAATCCGACCCACACAGCTCCCTCCATAACCGGGAACAACTGGCCAACGAACAAAGGTCCGGCACCTTCGTTTCCAAAATTAAAATTGAATAAATACATAATATCAATATTCGTAGGTTGAAGAAATAATGATCGGAAATAATATGAAATGATCAAGCACCTTCAGCTCACCTGCAGGAACGAAGCAATTTGGAGGGCAATATCCTCCGGAACTGGGAGAGGGCTCATTTTGCTTTGCTTGCGACTTTGAAATGAGAATGCATTTGACTTCAGAGTTCGGGGACTTTCCGCCTTTTCCTCTTTCCACCTCGTTGTCATTGGAGTAACCTTCAAGAAACGACGCGTAAACTCGCGTTTCAGAAACCAAAACGACACGATTTAGGCATACCGAATTCTACTCGACGAGATGAATTTGTGCCCCAGCAGTAAGACGACGTTCTGGGCTTCCTTCTCGGGCACGAAACGACATGAGAGAATCTATGATATGTAGTTTGAAGATAAATGAAGGAAAAAGTTCATTTTTTACGATTAGCTGGGTGGGAAGAAGGATGCAGAGAAGAAATGAGAGAGAAATGAAAGAAGATGAGAGAATATATAAAAGGTAAACCGAAAAACAGGATTGTGGGTTTACCTTATTCTTTGCCTAAAAATAATTGTAACTTTTATTTGAGCTTCTAAATTTTCTTACAAAAATTGAAAGATGAAAAATAGAGATAAATAAATAAATTTGAAAGATGATAAACCAAAGCAGTCTTTTTTCTTTCTAACGCTCGACATCAACAAAACGAAGGAGGCCTACAATCATAATACTCTACATCAAAACATATCAATATCTTTTTACAAGATTATCTGTCTTTTTTTGGTTCTGAGCTCATTAGGGAATACCCATTGGGCTCAAAAGTCTTGAGTTCTCCATTTTTTTTTTAAAGCAGAAAATAATGGTTTTACCTTTTTCTTTGCCTGAAAACAATGGTTTTACTTCAACTTCTAAATTTGCTTTACAAAATTGAAAACTTACAAATAGAGGATGCCGGCAACAAGGCAACAAGGCCTTGAGACCGGAGGCCAACGTTCTTCATAGACGTTAAAGATTAATGTGATGTTCAGAACCTTTTGGTCCGACCGTAATTCTCACAAAACCAATGTGATAAACCAGTCTTTTTCTACGTACGGCTAACATTATATACAATCTCAGGAGGCCTACAATCACAACAAAGAGGGCAACAGTGAGATTGAGAGCATGCATGATACATGTACAGATTCGCCGCAGGAAATACATGTCTACACATATATATCATGTACATCAAAATATATCAATATCATTCACAAGTTTATATTAACGAACATTTTCTAGAAAACTTCATGGATCTGCTATGGTGATCTTGACACGTGCTATGCGCCAATCACTGGCGCCTTCATGAATCAACCTTAGAACCTCCTCTCCTTTGTACATTGCAAGGTCTTCCAAAGACAGGTAATGAAAATGTGACTCATCCGGTATGTAGAAGTTTTGATATGGGTATGGACTGCTATGGCCAAGCTCAAACCATTCAACACAAACTCGACGCTCTGATATCTTGCTCCTGTAAAGTGCTTCCAAGACACATATGGCCTGCCAATTATATACTTAAAGGTATCTAAGTCCACAATGTTATAATTTGACATTTCTGATTTTTTTTAATTTCCAAAATGCAGATCTAAAGGTTGAGCCAGCCGCACAATACAAACAGTATGCCTTCTCAGGGATAGGGGCACAAGGTAATACATGAAATGAAACAAACATAGAACTCTTAGCTTTCAAATCTTTGGACAAACATGTTACCGGGTGGTTTCTGCACTCTGGCTTCCAGAGGAAGGTTGAAGTTTAAATTCCGAATGAGAAACTAAAAATTGTATACGTGCAGGTTTGCAGAATGTGCAAGGGTAAGGGAAATCAAGAACTCCAAACACAGAAAAAGAAGAAGCAGAAAACATGATGTAAGGAACAGAGGAGAGCACATTGTATCATCCAAAGTGCATTTTTGTTTCTGAACTTGAGACGTTTCCTTTATACACAGCCAGATAAGCCAATCTAAATGAGACTGCTAACTATTGTATCCATTTGCTAACAACCTTAACAGAATTCTAACATAATAACATATACACTGGTATTTTCTATGGTAGATGATATCTTCAGAATCGATTGACCGATTTTCCATTAATTTCCATTTTCGTAAATTCGAGAAATGAAGCACATTTCGCAAGTTAAATCAAGTTTGAGCAAACAAAGTGAGACAATCTGTCATTCTGAAAAGATTGAAGTTCCTATAAAGCTATGACAAAGCATACATACCATTCGAAGAAAAATAAGCAATTTGAAACATAGATTCGCAAACCAAGTAATCAGTAGAGAGAGTGTTAAGAAGAGTATATACCGGCACTCCAAGACAATCCATGCAGTAGTGCAAACCAATCATGTTAAGCAGCACAGTATGCTCAGGTTTGAAAAGAAACATTTCTACATCCTCAAGTCCAAAACGCATGGCATGCAATAATTCAATTGCTCCCAGATACTCATCAACCTCAAGGGATTCAGATGACCGGCATTGTTTCACAAACTGAACCACTGACGTAGCTTCAGCTGCCATCTTATGGTGCACCTCGATGTAAAAGGGCCGCCACCCCTGCACCATGATGAATTTCTAGATGAGAATATAACAACATACTTGACCTCCATCCATGTAATAGAACACGTTAGCAAAAATATAAACCTACAAACATAGAGGGATAAAAGAAATCTATCGTTTTCCTTTCAAGTAATTAAAATTTAAATCACTTGATTGATTGGTTGGTAAATTAACATATGAAGTATTGGGTGTTGGTCCTCACCAAAAAAGGACGTTGAAACTGATACAAAAATCTGGTATAATAAATTGAGCATATTAGAAATAGGAAAGTGAACACTTAACAAAAGGGGGGGGGTGGGGAAGTGCCATGGACATGGTTTTTTTTTATCGCAGTGGAAGAAGGAGACCCATCGGAAAATTCCAGAGGAGGCCATCTGTCTCGTACCAGAGGCTCCCATATGCAATCCGACCCACATATCTCCCTCCAAAACCGAGAACAACTGGCCAACGCACACAGATCCGGCACCTACGTTTCATAAATAAAATGAATAAATAAATATCCTACATGTTGATGTTGAAGAAGCAATGATCGGAAGTAAAATGAAATCATCAAGGAGCTTCACCTCACCTGCAGTAATGAAGCAATTTTGAGGGCAACATCATCCGGGACTGAGAGTGGGAGTGAGAGAGACCTCATTTTATCTCCTCCTAGCGCATGTTATGTTATGGTGGGCAAGCAGCGATGCAATTTATTCAGTCTATCAGCAAGAATTCTATGAGGGCCTTATGGCTCATATCTCTTTAAGGTTGGATCAAATTGATTAGTTGTTGGATTAAATTAGTTAGTTTTATATGACAATTGAGAGATATGACATCACCAAAAAGCCATATACAAGGCCCTCACTAGACCTGACAATATTGTACACGACCCATGAACACGACACGAATTTGCACGAAAATTCAGTATTCGAGTCTGAGTTATCGTGTCGTGTTGATATCATGTTGACCCGTTAGCCACACGTTAATCTAACGGGGTCGTGTCGTGTAAATTCACGAATACCCGTTAACTTGTTAAGCTCATGGGCATTTTTGTAAATTTATATATTTCTTCTTATTTTTCTATTTCTTTTTTCTCCTTCTCTTTATTCTCTTTCTTCTCTTCCTCCCCTATTCACCTGACTCTCCCACTGTCTTTCTCTTTGTAAGTTTATTTTCTTTTCATTATTTTTCTCAGAAACCAAACATAGCTTTCTTTTATGTTCTTCTCTCTCTCTCTCTCTCTCATTGGTTGTGTTTTAATTCTTGACAGGTGAAATGGATCGTGTCGTGTGATTCGCGAATTGTAATGGGTCGTGTTTGTGTTTGACATTTTCCACCCGTTTTTTTATTGTGTCGTGTCGTGTTGACCCATTAAAAAAGACGGATTGACACGAACACGATACGAACATTGCAAACATGACACGAATACCAAGTCTATGCCTCACTCTAGAATGACTCGTCTATCGGTCTCTTTTTTTCTTCTTTCATTTTTCTTGTCTGATTACCATTGGGCTCAAAGCCTAGTCCAATGTGATTGTACAACAAGATAAATATGGGCCATTACTCGACAAAATAGTATCTTTTTCTTTTCCTTTATTTTCTAAAATTTGAAAATATATAAGACATTTTTCATAGGTTATTGCTTGCCTCCATTCTCCAAAATATATACGACAATTCCTACTTACAAGAAGAGAAGTATTTTTCCTTTCGTATTAGCCAATTGGTGTGAGTAGCCTAGGCAACATTAATATTAGAGTTATTCGCAGAAATGGTCCCTCAACTATACCTGTAGTTACACTTTGGTCCCTTAATTCAATTATTAGTTGTAGGGGTCACTCAACTAGGTGTTATGTTGCACCAGTAGTCCTTCCGTCAAGTCTGTGACTTTTTCCGTTTAAAATAATGACGTGGCAAGCATCTTAGAGCACGAGTGATGGGCAAATGTGACTTTTTGCTTAATTAAAACGAATCTGTTGCTTTTGAAGAGAACGATAATTACACAGAAATGGCAGTCTGAGCAAAAGGGGAAAATCGCGAAGGTAGAGAATCTAGGGTTTTCAAATCGAGAGGTATTTGACTTCGATTTTTGGGGGATTGTGGAACATTATGGTTTAATGGACTAAGTAGCGAAGGATTTAGAGTTAAAAAAGCGATAAAGTACAAATCTAGGATTTCAGTTTCATGAAAATCACAGAGAAAAGAGTCGGGTCTACTGTGTGTGGAGGCTTCTTCAAATGGAGACAATTTTTCGGTGGTCTGGAGAACCCCCCAAGTATGGTAGGTTACTATAACCTAAATATTCCTTCTTCATTTTATATTGGTTTATATTTCTGTTTGCAAATGTGTGGTCCTCCTGTTGACAATGAAGTTTTGGCTTTAAGGTTGAAAAAAATGTAAGTTGGAGTCTTTATTATTGTCTGTGGCCCCATTTTTGTCGGTTTGTCATGGAAGTGATTTCACACTTGCACATGCTTGCACTTACTTTGTCTTCATTGTCATAAAAAAAAATGTAAGCATACCTTTGTGTAATGTGGTAGATAAAGCAGAGCTATGTACTCTTGAACTCCACCATTTTGGTCTATTGGATAATGGCATGTATAAGGGAGGCAAATTATGCTATGTTGACAACTGTATTCATGACTATATGTCATTATTGAATTTAAAGAAAATTGGGATAGATCTTGGGTACAAAGTTGATATAACACAAAGGGTTACAAATTTAAAAGTTTACTATAAGGGGCCTGCAAAAAGTGGTAAGCATGCTGTGAATGATGTTGTAAATGATAGTTGTATTCCAGGGTTGGTTGGGAGCATTTCATCAGATCAGGTTTTGGTGTTGTATTACCATGATCCTACTCATAACAACAAGGTAGAGAGTCTAGATGAAAAGCAAGAAGAACATAGTGAAACTGAAATTGGCAATGAAGAGGAAGAGGAGGAAAAAGAGGATGTTATTGTTGACAGTGATTATGAAGTAAGTGAACAAGAAAATGGTAATCAAGAGGCTGCATATGTTCACGATGCACCAAATGTTGAATATGCACAATGTTTTGAAGAGATGAAGGAAATGCCTATTAATGAAGCTACATGGGAGATATCAGATGATGGTGAAGATAGTGATCGACTTCCTTCTGATGGCGATACCTCTGGTGGTGAGGAAGATGGTCAAAAAAAGACAAGCAAGAGGAAATGGAATATGCCAACTTTTAAACAGTTTAGGAAAGAAACTGATTTGAGAAATCCAGAATTTAGAATTGGAATGCAATTTGCCAATAAGGATGAACTAAAGGAAGCTATTAGGGAGTATGCAATTGTACAAGGGAGGAATGTTAAATTGGTGAGGAATGATAATAAAAGGATTCAAGCAAAGTGTGCAGGTCACACGAGATGCCCATTTATTCTGTTTGCTTCTAAGATAGATAGAGATGAGCATACATTTGCCATAAAGACTCTCTCCTTAGAGCACGAGTGTACTAGAGTGTACAAACTAAAATATACTAATTCAAGGTGGCTGTCAAATAGGTTTGCTGACAAGATTAGGAAAAATCCTGAGTGGGATGTAGGGGCATTCCAGTCTGAGGTATTGGAAAAGTAGCATATGAATGTTTCAAGGCATCAGATTTATAGAGCAAAGACCTTGTCCAAGGTGATCATAGAAGGAAGCTATGTGGAGCAATATACGAGGCTCTGGGACTATGCAGAAGAATTGAAGAAGGCTAACAAGGGCAGTACTGTGATTATAAAGAATAAGATGAAGGGTGATGTACCCGTGTTTCAAAGAATTTATGTATGTTTGGAAGCTTGTAAGAGGGGATTTTTGGCAGGATGTAGACCTCTCATTGGTATAGATGGATGCCATTTAAAGGGACCTTACACAGGGCAAGCTTTAACAGCCGTTGGTGTTGATGGGAATAATGGAATGTACCCAGTTGCTTATGTTGTTCTAGAGGTGGAATCAAAAAGTAGTTGGATTTGGTTCCTTGAACTTTTGATTGCAGACTTAAAAATTGAGAATGGGAAAGCGTTGGTGTTTATAAGTGACAAGCAAAAAGGTATAATACCTGCAATTGAGACATTGCTTCCAACAGCTGAGCACAGAATGTGTGTTAGGCATATCTACAGCAACTTCAGGACAGAGCATGCTGGACTTGCACTGAAAAACATTTTCTGGGCTGCGGCAAGAGCAACTACCATTCCCTGGTATGAAGCAGAAATGGAGAAGATGAAACAGCAAGATGAAGAGGCGTGGAAGTGGCTTATCAAAAGACCAGCCAAAAATTGGAGTAGATCTCATTTTGAGCCACATTCTAAGTGTGATCTGTTGTTGAACAACCTCTGTGAATCCTTTAACTCTTGCATTTTAGATTCAAGAGACAAGTCTATCTTAACATGTCTAGAAAGGATTAGAGTTTATATCATGTTAAGAATGGCTAATAGAAGGATTGCTTGTACAGTTTGGAGACATCTAGTTGGGCCTAGGATTTTCAAGATCATTGAGAAGAACAAGTTGGGAGCTAGTCAATGCATACCTATATTAGCAGGTGAGAGCAAATACCAAGTGAGCCATATGTATGGGGGAGAGTATGTAGTGGATCAAAAAGCCAAGACTTGTTCTTGTAGAAGATGAGATTTATGTGGGATCCCATGTTCTCATGCTATTTCTTGTATCTTTCAAAAGGAGGCCAATGTGTTTGACTATGCACATGACTGTTATAAGAAAGAAGCCTACCTGAGTTCATATGAACCTATGGTACATCCAATACAATCCATGGACCAGTGGCAGAGAACTAATTGGCCTCCAATTAAACCTCCTCCATATAAGAAGTAGCCTGGAAGACCCAAGAAATCAAGGAATAAAGAACCAGTTGAGGTCGAAGTACCTGCTCTAGTTCCTCCAAACCCTTTGCCCCCATTTTACAATCCACCACCTACTAAGTTGAGAGGGATTTATGTAAAGGTAAGATGCTCTGTTTGTGGCCAGGAGGTACATAATAAGACACGGCATGCCAACCAAGGGGCAGCACATGTATTTGTGTTATATTTTTTTTAATTTAATTTCCTTTTGTTATTATTTACTTTAATTAGTTTTTTGTTTTTGTTATTGTTTAGTTTATTTATTTTATGTTTTTTAGGCCCAGCCTAATCAGCCCAACCCAACTAGAGGCAGAGGGAGAGGTAGAGGTACTACTACAGGAAGAGGGAGAGGAAATGAGAGAGGACAAATACCAATTGGAACTGGAAATGGAGGAGGAAATGTAAATGACAACTCTGTCATACTACTTTGGTTGGTTAATATGGTTCAAATTTAATTCATGTACTTTGGTTAGTTAATATGGTTCCATTTTATTTTAGGTTGGAAATGGGACAACACAAATGCCTTCATCATAGCCACTCTCATCATCACAACCACTCTCTTATACTGGAGCTACATCATCATCATCATAGCCACTCTTTTATACTGGAGCTACATCATCATCATCACAACCACCCAACATTGCTGAGGTTGCATCACAACCATCAAAGTCTCCTGCCAAGAAGCTTAGACCATGGATGTGGTGAAGAAAACTAGGAGGTGTGTTTTTTGAACTAGATTGATGTGTTTTTTGAACTAGTTGGATGTGTTTTGTCAACATGTTAGTTATGAATGGTTTGTTGGATGTGGTTTTTGAGTCTTTGGGCTGGAACTTAGTGTGGATGTTTTGTATTTGGTACATTTTGGAACCTAAACTGGGTGTTTATGTTCATCTATCTTTATGCTTGTGTTTCACTTGGAACTTGATTTGGTCCATTTTGGAACCTGTAACTGGTTGTTATATATGCTGAAGAAATTGTTTTATATTTCTCATACCTCTTTATCGACACCCACTACTATTTGTCTAGCTTTTCTATATTTGTTCATATCACAATTATCCACTCATGCCCTCTCATCAACAAAATGGAAACAAATTGATTACACCAACACCAATATGTCCACCAAACTGAAATTGAAATTTCATTGCAAAATGAACTACATATCGGTTACATTTCCACCTAATTGATCATAAGCTTTTTAGAGTTTCCACCAAGAAATGTCAACCAATTGCTCAAGATACAGAGCATCATCATAATCACCAAAAACCCAAGACCCAATGACAAAAATGAAACCCCCCAAATCTGATTCTCTCTTAGTCGTTGGCCCATTCTGTTCTCTTCCAATGCTCTTTTCTGCTTGCCTAATTCTCCAACTTTGTACTCCAATTCCTTCTTTTCTCTCTCCACCATTTTCAGCTTATCTTCCACTTCTTTCTTCTGTTCTTCTATTAACTTTAGGTCCTCTTCCATTGCTCTCATTCTTCTCGGCAACCCAGGAATTAGTTCTTAGAAGTTTCACTAAAACACCCAAAATGGGGGCTGAAATTATAAAAAAAAACCAACACCCAAAACACTTTATAAACACACCAAAAACCCATCATTACACACACTTTATAAACCCAAAACACTCAAAACCCATTTATAAACACCCCAAAAAAATATACAATTGTTGATTTTGGGGTTGATTTTGGGTGTGTTTCTATGTTTAAATAGTGTTTGAGTTTTTTTATAAATACATGTCTAGGATTGGGTTTATTTATAAATTTGTATTAGTTCTTTTCCTCTTGCACAGGTCGTTGCGTCTAGCCACTCCCAATGATGCCCATTTCCTCTGTTTTTCTGCAAAGTATGTTTTCTAACATCAAAGCTAAACCCATCAAGCAACAAAATCAAATTTCACAGATCCACTTACTCGACTCATCTCCCAAGCCTCAAATCTTCTCCCAGGATTTAAATCAGTCCATGAAGTCCAGGTTTTGATATATCCCCCGCACCTACATAGCTTTCTTGCACTAGGGCTCTGATTTGTTGATGAAGAGGAAATCTGCGACATCTTTGCGCATGCACTGTGTGGGCTTCGCCAGATTTCCTTTGAATTTCCAAAAATTTCAACACATCTACTGTTTTTATGTGGATTTCATCGAATATAAATGGGAATTGGGGATTTATTTGGCGCCATATTCGACATTTTTTTGGAGGGAAGTTACTTTAGATGGGTTGGTGGACATTGTAGACTTGAAAAGACAAATTTCCCCTTGAAATTGACGCCACGTTAGAGAGACTTGACGGAAGGACTACTGGTGCAACATAACACCTAGTTGAGTGACCCCTGCAACTAATAATTGAATTGAGGGACCAAAGTGTAATTACGGGTATAATTGAGGGACCATTGCTACGAATAACCCTTAATATTATCGAATAAAACTTTTATGTTTTACTGGCACTTTGTGAATCAAACAAGTTAATTGGAGGATTATGTTTATCATATTCCATATGCAGACAGGTTTATTACAAATTCAAACAATAAACTAAATGACACGCCAAAGAGACTATTGCTTTTCCGAAAAGTTTAATTGCTTAAATTTAGAGAATATGCAAAAATAGAGGAGTATAAAGCTCTGTAAATGCTTAATTAAAGTTCCTCTGTCTCTCCAAAAATAGTATGCCGAAGTGTTTGCTTAAAATATTGTAACAAACAATAGATGCATTATGCATAGCAAGAAAATGATCAAAAGTATGCTTAATTATTGAATTAAGAGGACCATGAAGCAGATCTTTTGACAAGGGGTTTCATTTGCTTGTCTTCCTCCAGAGAAATCATGCCCAAATGAGACGGGTCTTCCAGCATCATCTTAGCCACCAAGTACCCAGCAATGGACCATGTCTGAAACTTACGTGCCTGCTTTCCCATGTACCTTCCCCGCTTCCCGTCATAATACTCCGGCCAGCTATCTTTCGACAACCGACTTTCCGCAAGCTCAATCGCACGTCGAGCAATTTGGGGTCGCCCCGTCTTTATGCACGCCGCCGTCAACAGCCACAGAAGCACTGCGCCCCCCCGCCCATCACAAAAACCAAATCATTTTATCATTCATATTAACTAACTAATTAGTAATTAAACAAGATTTGCAGTGAGGTCACCTGGCCAAGAGCCCCCGTTGTGGTAGCTCCACCTGGTATTCTTTGGGTCGCACCCAGTGACGATTCTCCATTCGTGACTTTCTATGGCTGGGTAGCAAATTTTCAATGGCATTTCTCCAACCAGCTCTTCCCAGCGTGACTCGATAAGATCCATGATCGCTGAAGCTTGCTCTGGGGTCGCCAAAGACGATAAAATTGCCACACAGTTGCCCAAGCAGAACCAGCGAAAGTCCATTCTTGCTGGGCTCACGTTCCCAATGAAGTAGCCACCGCGGCTCGGCATGAAATCGAAAACCCAATCTGGAAGCGAATCGGGCATCACGTTGAACTTGTTCACTGCAGTGTGAGAATACTCCTCTGTTTTGTAGCGGTAGATATCGTTGAGCTGCTTCAGGTCCAGCCAAAAATAGCTCCGCATATGATAACTTAGAGCGTGGAGGCGATCAGTTATGCGCTCCACGAACTCCTTCCCAACGTTGTCTTGCTTAAGCAGAAGCAGAGCACATCTTAAAGCCATGAAGAACAGTGCTTGTATTTCAATTGGGTACCCATATACACCCTGTAAATTGTAGTTGTGTGGTAATTAGTTAAAGGATGAGATGAGTAATTAATGTACGAAAGGTGTTTGATAAAATACGCAAGTGAACCAACCATTCTCCGGTCAATCATGCAGCATCCATCAGCACAGAGCAGAGTTGGGAAAGTATCAAAGCCCTCTGAGAGACAGAGGCTGAGAATAAGGCGAATGCCATTTTGGCATTCGGGCATTTCAGAGAGTGAAGTGTCCCCTGTAGACTTTGTGTAAGCACGAAGCAAGATGATCCACCAAAACCCAGAATCAACTGGAGCTACTCTTCCTATTGCACTCTCACCAAAATCCGCAGTTATGGTTTCGAAATTTCTTACAGGGTCATGGAGCACTTTGAAACTTGCTGGCATCACCCCTTCTCCAAGCTTGAACTGATCCACTATTTTCTCCCACGATTGGAGGCGAAGTGTTTTCAACAGAAAGTTTTTCACTATTTCATCCTCCCCATTCATCAAAAAGGCCAATGCACTTGGCACAAAATCTCTAACAAATACCTGTCATGCCACTTAGACTAAGTAGTCAATTTAAATCTCTATATTGAAAGAAAGAGATATGTGGGATTTAATTAATTACCTGATCATAGTTAAGTTCTTCAACAGAATGATCGACGGCGGCAAGTGTTCCAACAGGCTGGCTGCGGAAGTGAACGACAGAGCGCCTCAAGGTTTCCCATGCATTGGCAACCATGGGATGCGATTCATAGTAGTTGCTTAGTCTAGGGCTCCCCAGAAAACCGGACCTTCTACAAGGAGACCCTATGTTGGACAATTCGCTGATTGACCTTTCATCAAAGGATCTCTTCCTTTCCACGTTCACTGCCCTTGGTCTGTCAAGTGACATCATCACATCAGAGTCTTCGCCGATTTCAAATAGGGTGCCGACCGTCGTCTCAAGACTTCTTACATTCCCATTTTGACCAGTATGATCCCCATGAACCGGAGACATCTCTTCAGATTCTCAATCCTCAAACACCAATTTGAGTTACAAGTTATATAGGTTCAAGCTTCTGCATAAATTGATCAACAGAAAATTATAATAAACTTTCATCAACCATCAAACTAACCAGTTAGATTATCACATATGACGTCCATAAACGTTTTTAAAAAAGGGTCAAGTTGACAACAAATTTAAATTATACATCGCAGACCATTTGCTTGCAATACAAAAAAAGTATAGTTATAGCATAAAGTTAGGGAAAATATAACCCATATGTGTATATATATTTTTTCTTTCTTAAAGTCGTTGAGTATAACGTATGCTTACCAAAAGAACGAAGCCGAAAGAGGCTTGCAGAGACCTCAAAGCTTAGCAAACATATGGAGGAGGTGACATGAAAGATAAGAAACAGGCGGTGGGAAGAAGATGGGGTGCTCCTGCTGCGTGCAATATGGCATTTTATATGGTGTTGAGAATTGGAATTGGGGGAAGAATAATAAGTTGGCAGCAGCGAAGTAAATATGGACGGAAGTTGGTGACCTCGGGAAATCCGTCGGCGGCTTGGGATGTTCCCCTCATTTTCTGTCTTTTGTTTTTATGTACTCCCAATGGGGTTTATGCATGTCACCTCTATTCAACCAAAATCAACATTTATAATGAGTTTGATCTCATTGTTTTTCCTTTTTCTCAACTCCAAAAGGTTTTTATTTTATTTTATTTTAATTTTAATTTTTTTATGGGGCTCTTTTGATTGTTGTGTTGGAATTTTAAAAAGTTTTAAAAATTTAACCGTTTTATTTATTTATTATTTTGGCTGTTTTATTTTATTTATTGTGGGGGTTATAAATATTTAATATTCAGTTTTTATTTCTATATTGAATGCCTTAATTTTGTGGTTGGTGAACTTTTCTGGTTGGTGAAGGTTACATGTTATTGGATGCCTATAAAAGGCCACTCCTCCTTCACATTTGAAAAACAACAATACATCATCAAAATATCACATACCACAATCACCACCACAAACTAATTCTCTCATTTTCTACTTTTATATATATTATCTACTTTATATTATTATTTTGGCAATGATTCTGTGACTTGGAGACCTATATCCGTCTATGAACGGGCTCATAGCGAATCTTGAGTTTGTGTACAATGGGTCGTATCTTGGAGTCTTGTAGACCGTCAGTACCTGCACATAGGGAGGCTACAAAAGCTTTAAGATAACGTCTTTGACGTGCTTCACCGTACCAAACTCACCTTCTTATTTATTATTTATTTTCCTTTTACTTACTTATTATTTTGTTTTCTTCAATTTCATTATACCTTAAAAGCTTTCCAATTTATTTATATGTTATTTATAATATAATGTTTTTATATTTGGCTTTACGAAAAAAAAAAACTATATTTTTTATAACAAGACGTACGTAATAATACCAAAAGGAAGGTTAAGGCTTAAGCAAACATTTTCCAGGAACACATTACAAAATTGAAGATATCTGTCATGAGTGATATCTTGTTAATTTTGGAGAGTTAACCTTGCTTATCAATGTAGCCAAAGAAAAAAGAACACTTGCTTATCTTTGATATGCATAGTTGTCGACGAAAAATTGCCGAAATTGGCATAGTTGGCTTATCTACCTCTTGGGATAATTTAAAATCATTTTCGAGAGATCATAAATCTTAAACAACCTTTAAGATATTATGAATTCCTGTTTGTAAGTAAATTGTTCTATTCCGTAATTAATTGGAAATGGAAGCGTCTAGAACTAGAATAAACATTATAAAACCTCATATTGTTTATGTATGATTAGAAATTATGGTTTCTAATGACGCTACGGTCAAGAATCAACTAGTCTTTCAATAACAATAGACATAGATGAGATAATTGCCAAAAAAATGTATAAGAAAAAGGTGGTCACAATTTTGACGTATTGCTCGTTTTGGCCCGCACGCATCACCTTTTATAATATTAACTAATGGAACCTCATCAATTTTCAACGAGAAAATGGCATGGTCGCCTGAAAATAAATAATTATATGGACTTTCTTTTCTAACTCAAATATTTAGCAACTTGCTTTGCTGCGCTGTGTGAGACAAGGACTATATTGTAAGAATAATCAAAAGCAAGCCGTTTTATATTATATAATAATTGCAAAAGTATTGATATCGACTGGAGGGTTGAACAAGTTTGAGAACATGTCAAAGTGATTCATCCTGGAAAATAAATAAAACAAAATAATGAACGAATTAACATAAAATAAAATTAAAAAAAACCTAGAAAGAGGTGGGCACGTACGTGTAAGAGTACTTCCAGTGGCAAGGGGAAGCCCGGGCAGGAGAGGGCTTGGGCTGCGTGACGGCTCCAGCGCACAAGGGCAAGCCTAGGCAAGGTGTGGGGCCCACCAACCCGGGCAAGCCCACAGGCAAATCCAGCAAATGCTGCTGCTTGGGTGTGATGTCATATTGATGTCAGTAGCCAATTAAAATAATAAAAAAAATTGAAACAAAAAACCAAAAAATTCAGAATTTTTTATATATAAATACTTAGCCATATTCTTTATTTCCCACACCAAAACTCAAAACCCTATCAAAATTAATTGCTTATTTATAAAAATTTATATAAAAAAAATGAAGTGAATACTAGTTGCCCTTTACTATGATAATGGGTGGAAACACACTTTTGTAAGGCGGGCACTATTTATGTGAATGGTAACAGCGCTTGCCTCCCCTTGCTATTTACTATGACAAATGAGTGGAAGTGCTGAGAGAACTCTATAGACTGTGAGGAATTTAAGGCCCACGGTGGGCCCATTATGATCTGACAGTTAAAAGGCCCAGGTCTTTTAAAAGGAGCCCAACCCAGTCTAGGCTAAACCATTTCAATTTCCAATTCATATACCGCTTCGCTTTCAAAATACGATACCAGAAGTGATATTCGACCGTTGATACTTGAAAGCCCTCTTTGTAACTCTACTAGTCTACTACTCTCTACAACGGTCTTCTTCTCTAAAACTTTGCCCCGAAAGAAAGATTCAATCTTGTTCTTCCTCTGTGATTTCTTTTTCACAAATGGCTGTTAAGGAGCGCTCGAGAGCCTCCTCTCAACGTCAAAACTGGCAGAACACATTCAACGGTTTGGTGCAGATGATACGGGATCAACAATCACAGCTCGAGACACTGGCCAAAGACCGACAACTCCTTGAAGATCGCGTCCGAACGCAAAACGAGCGATGGACCTATGATATTCGTCTCTTGGAAGATCAAATCTCCCAGGTAACTTCCCCAATTTTTATTTCACATTATCCATGGATTAAAATTAGGGTTTTGGAAAAAGTTGTTTTGAGTTTTGCTCCAATTTGTTGTGATTTTCTTGTAATTTTTGGTGTAGATGAAGGGGGATTTGGAATTTCAAGAGTTGGCGGGCTCCCTTCAGGCGGCCAAGTTTGAGTTGGTCCTGGGATTGAAGCAACGAGAGGGTTATCTCACCAAACTCAAATTAGGTGAGTATTTTATTTTTTTATATCTAAAAAGGGTCTCACTTTATCAGCATTTTGTTGTTGTTGTTGTTGTGATTTTGTATGATTTCCTTACAATTCCGTTTTGAAAGAACAAGAATTCCATTTTGTTTGATTTCCTAATAATTTCAGTTAATCTTCCTTCACCCTATGAATCTTTTCGGTTTCAATGCCTGTTAAAGTACACCAGATATGTTGGGTTTCAGTGGTATTTGCGTGGAAATAACACATTCTAATAAATTAGCAATGCTGTCCTATATTTTGAGCCATAGGTGGTAGATTTTAACCAGGTCAGCTGTATGTGGATATGAATTCCTCCTTTTTATGTAAATCTTATTATTAACCTTTTATTAATCTACAGAATACACGGACTGTGAGTTAGAAGGTTTCAAAGGATGGTTTGACTTATACAATAAATTCTCTGATTTAAAGGTAATATATACACAGCTTCCTGTTGTTCTTTTGTGTGATTTTCTGTTTGGTTGTTGTTCTAAGCTCCCAATTGTTTATAGGGAGGAGGCGAAGATGGGGATAAAAGAATTAGCAATACAAAGTCTCCCAAAAAAGGCAAGCAAGAGAAACAGCGTTCTAAAAAATTGGAAGATGACCTCAGGAGGTTAAAGCAGCAGTATGATAAGCTTGCTTCAGAAAAGAACTCAGAGGTATCCGCACTATTGGCAGAGAAGAAGTTTGTGTGGAATCAGTATAAGATTATGGAAGAAAATTACACCACTAAACTAAGGAGCAAGCATTCTGAAGTTGAGCAGGCGGAGGCAAAGATACAAAATTTTCTTGCTCATATGGAGCACTTACAATCCTCAAAGAAGGAAAAGGATGGCAAGATTGCAATATTAATAAGTAAAGTTGCTAAGATGGAGTCTGATTCAAATAAGTTGAAGGAAGAAATTTCCAAACTTTCAACGGAGTTGGATTTGTTAAGAAAATCCACAAGTGCTTCCTCTACTCCTCTCTTGAACCATTGCACGGCAGGAACTAGAACTTATAGCTTGAGAGGCAACAATAGTGCTAAGGATAGAACCAATGTAACTGTGAAGAAAGATTCATCTGCTGCACAACTTCCTGATCCCATAAAGGACACCAGAAAGGTACTTTTAATTTTAACCGGATGGATTTGCTGACATGTTCATGCTCTGATTTTGCTAAGATGCACACGCAAGATAATTAGAAAATCAAAAGATACTTGTTTATCTTTTTGTGCTTGTGAGTCTATAAGCTGATTGGATCATATTTTTGTTTCTGGTTGAGCAGGGGAGCAGCATCTCAAAGAGAAAAATAGACGATGTTATAACGATTTCGGAGACTCCAAAGTTGTTCTCATCCAGATTTAAAGTACCGAAATTGAAGAATGCATCACCGGGCATAAGATAACCTTCCCACACCATTTTCCAGAGGGTAGATTAATGTCCCACTGGTAGTTTCGTGTGGAGAGTTGAGTTTTAGGCTTGTGTGTGTAAATTATGTGCCTATTTTAGCCTAGGGCAGACAAGTCTTTTAGTGCTATCATTCTAGCAAGTAGGTTTTGGATCTGTCATCTCTGGACAGTTATAGCTTTGGGCCTGTAACATGATTCTAGTTGCATTTATCGCGCGCATTTCTTTTGTAAATCCAAACGACAGTGTTTGACTTTGATTGTAAATCTATCTATCTTCATGCCCAACTCAGCAAAGCGAGTCACCACAGTTGCGTTTCGGATATTTAATCGTTTCGGATATCTAAAACTATCTATAGTTCATGAAATGTAAACTCAGCAGCATATCTTTCAATAAAAAAGAGATTATTAGATGAAAAAAAATCATTTAGAGCCTTTAAAAAAAGTCATTTTGAAGAATAAATTTGCCTTGTCGGCGAAAAAAAAGAAGAAGAAAGAATCATTTGCCTTTAAATTATTTTATTACCAACTAAATTATAGCTATAGAGGTATTTCGATAATATATATTACTCAGTTTTATATTTTCTTTTGGTTTTTGTCTTTTTGGGTATATATGCTTTGCAAGCGCATTCTGTGTTTGTGTATGTGTGTCGTGTTTTCTATTCTTTTGGTGCTCTAAAAAGTTGCAAAGCTTGATTATCTCAAACTCAGTTCTGATTAAAATTAATTAGAACTATGTATTTGGTTGGCTTGTTTATATCAGTGCCCAAGAATATAGATATTTTAGTTGGGCTCCATTGCTCATCAAGTTTCTGGGCATTTTGCATTTGAAGGATACGAAACTGGATTAAGCAAGATGGGTGTGAAACAAGATGGTGATGGCACTATTCTACCTCCAACCGAACTGGTACGCATTACTTTCTGTTGTATTGGCTTGTAGTCATTTGCTGTTCAATCTCATCTCATAGACACGTCTTCATGTCATTTGATGTTATATTGTTAATATTTTTGCATTTTGTTTTGATTATTCTACTTGTTTTACTGAATCCTCATAAGGCCATTTGTTCTTACCTACGGTCTTTGTTTTTCCTGCTCTATGTCCACATTTAGCCTTTTAGCTGCGGTACTTTTGAAATTTGTGAAATTCTGATATGTTTTGTAACTTTTTTTTTCTAGTTAAAAACTTGCATTATGCCTCATCATTTAGGCAATCTGGGCTTTAATCTTGTCACCTTGTGTTAGAAAATTACAGAATAAATGGTAAATATCTTAATTTTCAGGAGAAGATACCTGATGGGCTTGATGTGAGTGTGAAGAAGTTTCTTAGAGGAAGCGAAACTAATTTGGAGGTATGACATCAGGAATTTGAGTTTTCACGGAACTTGTTTGCTATCATGCTTTCCCAATGTTTGCAGGGCTTGCACAAGCTGCTGCTAAGGCTGGGAAGGTGAATTTTTGTTTAATGGGTGGCAGTGGCATGATAACATGACTCAACCCAGACATAAGTTAGCGGGGTTCGATTTACCAATGCTTGACACTAACACAAATATTGTCCTGTTATTTTAGTACATGTGATAAAATATATGTGAATTTTATTCTTTTCATTTGTAATCCAAATTATCAGTGGTTTCTGCCAAGTGAGGGAGGTTATTTGGAGGCTGAAGGCATGGAGAAGACGTGGAGGATAAAACAAGAATCAATTGCTCGTGAAGTAGATATCTCAAGCGCAAGGAATCAATATGATATCGTCCTACCAGGTTGATACCTAACTTTTTTTTAATTGATTTCTAATGATTGTTTAGTCACTCAGAATCTTGCAGTGAAGCTTTACTATTTCCCTTATTGTTCTTAAAAGCCTGCATGTCTTATATAGCTGGATTTGTGGCTTTCTCATATCACTTATGCAAATCTGATTCAGCTGGCCTAATAAAAACTAATTTTGTGTGAAATGAAAAGGAAAACTGGAATTCTCCTTTCCAATTACTGGATTTTCAGTAAGACCATTGATACCTGGTGGAAAGACTGACTTATTGGGTGGTGGATTTGTTGAGATAAAGATTCAAGGGGGTTGAACTGCTATTGCTATTTCTTATAACCAAAATCCTTGCGGCATTTAGTTTGTAAGATATTGACACTTGAGCTCAAATTATTCAGTATATTGTCTAGATTAACTTTGCCTAGATTGTTCATTTCTGGCCTGCCTGACCTTACTCTAATGTTTATCCCTGAATCTTAACTTTTATCTGCAGTTCTCGGTCCATACATGTTGGATTTCACATCAAGTGGTCGCCATATGGCAGTCTGCAGACTCAAGGGCCATATGGCTATTGTAGACATGAAAAATATGAGGCTGATTAAAGAATTTCAGTTATGCTGTGCAGTGTGAATGTGAAATAAAATAGTCAAACAATAGAAATGATACTAAGTAGTGATACAGTTTTGGTCTGATGCTGTGACCTTATTTCACGCAAAACTGTTCGTCTCTGGCTATATTGATTTAGACGTGCTTCTTGCAGCCATATTCACACGTCCTAGTCTTCATATGTGAAGTTTGAATATACTACTCGTGAATTCAGTGCCCTTGATAAGATGCCAAACTTTGTATAGAAATTTCATGGGAGAGAGAATTGAAAGCGATACTATAAAATTAATTTTGGGATGTAAACCTAAAAGACAGGTGGTATCAGTACAATTTCCTCTTTTCTAAATGATGTGCTGGAATGTTGAGTGCTTGCTTTATTTGAACTTCAGGGTTTGACTGGAACATTGGGCTGATTAGCTAACTGATGATGTTCAGGTTAGGGAAACAGTGCGTGATGTGGTGTTCCTACACAATGAGTCATTCTTTGCTGCAGCCCGGAAAAAGTATAAAACCGTATGCAGAACTTAAGTTCTGTTTTGGAAATATTTTGACATTTACAGGGTTGATTATGCATTTCTTTTAGTAGTTGGAAATGTTGTGTTGATTTGCTCCCCATTTTACATATTTTGTTTGGAAACATGGAGGATACCTCCAGATGTTACTAAAACCTGCTCAGTCTACTTTGAATTGACTTGTAGGACTGTTTTATCATATTTAGTATGGCTAACATTCTCATTCCTGGCAGTTATCCATATATTTATAACTGGGATGGCACTGAACTTCATTGCTTAAAGGTTAGCGTACTGCATTAAATAGGTTGTGTCTTTTAGATTAAGTACTGGCTCACAATCCTGCAAACATTCTAAAGGCTTTACCTGTCCGTAACGCCCTACCATTTACTCTAATAAATTATTTCTTTTGTTTCTTTCTAAAGCTCTCCATATAGATTGGTGATGGTCCGACACAACAGCTGTATCTTAGATTGACGCATTCTTTCATTTGTCAGTTATCTTGAGATGCTTCAATATGGAACTGAAGTTATACACATTTCTTATCATATAGGAACATGGTGAACCACTTCCTCTTGGCTTCAATAAACAATTTTGCGCAGCTTCATTATCAAGATGTTACAATGGGTGAGATGGTAGGTAGTTACAGAACTGGGTTAGGCCGTGCTGATGTGATGCAGGGGAACCCCTACAATGGGTTTGTTGCTTTGGGTCCTTCACTTGGTACAGTTTCCATGTGGAAGCCTACAAGCTCTGCTCCTCTTCCGAGAAGGCTGTGTCATAGGGGCTCCATCTCGGCAATCGCAGTCCACCCGAATGGCCATCTCATGGCCACAGCTGGAAAAGAGAAGAAAATTAAGCTTTGGGATTTGAGGAAACTTGAGGATGAGGCACTCCATACTTTACCGGGGCAGGCAAAGACTGCGGATTTCAGTCAGAAGGGTCTTCTAGCTTGTCTGGGCAGTGAATCATCTGTACAAATCCTGAGAGATTTGCACGGGACTCAGAACTACAAGACATATATGAACCATCGAACGGTTAAAGGTTACCAAATAGAAAAGTTGTTGTTTCGACCGTATGAAGATGTTCTAGGCATAGGGCACTCCATGGGTTGGTCCAGTATTCTGATTCCTGGTTGTGGGGAACCAAACTTTGATTCCTGGGTGGCAAATCCATTTGAAACATCTAAACAAAGAAGAGAGAGGGAAGTGCACTCTCTGCTTGAGAAGCTGCCACCGGAGACAATTATGTTGGATCCCACAAAGATTGGCACAGTGAAGCCTCAGAGGAAGAAAGAGAAACCGACAAAGCAAGAGAAAGAGGTTGAGATTGAAGCTGCTGTTGAAGCTGTCAAGGGCATTGTGAAGAAGAAAACCAAGGGGAGGAATAAGCCGAGTAAGAGGACGACGAAGAAGAAGGAGATCATTGCAAATGCCAAGAGGCCTTTCTTGGAGCAACAAATGAAGGTGGAAGAACAACTGGCTAGAAAGAAGCAGAAAACAATTGAGCAAGTGGAGCTACCAACATCTTTACAGCGGTTTGCCCGCAGCAAAGCGACTGCATGAAATGATTGTGCTAGTTTAGTTATCTCGGTTTTATACTAATTCTATAAAGGCCCCTTTACATCAATCAAAATGACCAATCGAAAGATTCTAATGACTTGTGCACAAAATTTGACACCCTTACGTTTCGTTTACTCTCTATCAAAATGATTAGTCCTTAGATGAAGCTCTATCTCTTAACCATTTGATCAAATTAATAGGACCTCATTTAAAGCCCTCTCTATAGGTTGACTCCAGATGGTCGACTCGGCTCTAATGAGCATCAATCGATGTGAATATGAGTCCATCTTTAGCATGGCACCAATAAATTTTCATTTCCATGAACAAAATAGAAATATAGCACAAACTAGTTTGATTAAGATATGATTCATTTGTCACAAATATAGAATATCACAAACTCTTTTAAGATATGATTAATTTGTCATTAACTAATAACACACCAGGATCACGAACTAAATAAATTCCAGTCAAAATAACACTACGACTATAAGTTACATGTACACGATGATGTTTAGTTATGAAGACTGAAAAACTAGTTTGGTGGTCAGTAAGAACGCCAGTGAGGCCACCAGTTGGATTGAAAAGAAGACCGATAACAGAGCAAGACGAGCAAGAGCACCAGAAACATAGCCACGCCCCAAGGCGACGCTGAACCTTCAGGTTGATGAACCACCCTCTCCTTGGTCTTCGGACTCAGCACCGGAAAGCTCCCGTACTTGATCAAAAAGTGAGCCAAAAAGATCAATATAACGGGCAGAAACAAGAGAAATATATGAAAGCCGACCTTAGTTTTCTCCATCTGTGACCTGTAGCTGGTGTAAGATGAAAACAATAATAACACCAAGACGATGGCGACGAGTGCCAACAGAGGCGAAGGAGGTGCGGATAGGGAGGCTAGGCTCTCCTCCATCCACCCCTGCTTCCTTCCCCTTCTTTCACTAAATAACCAACCCATGTGTCTCTGTGTCTCTGTGTTTTCTTCTGCGAGTGATTTGATAATAATATGCGTGTGTGTATATATATAGAAGGGGCACCGATTGGTGAGGGTGAGGGAGAGACACTAAGACGATACGCAGGTATTATGGGAAATAGAGCTCAACTTTTTCTCAAGGTATTTTGAGGATATATGGTAGGTCTAAGGTCTGGTCTCATTTCATTTGATTGATTTATGTTAGCTTTGGCATAAATTCTTGGCTCTAGATTCTATCTCCCACCGAGTAACCGACCTTTTCTTTTCATTCTTTTTCGATACATATCAATTGCCCACCGAGTCTGGATTGATACCAAAATGTTAAACTTTTTTCATATCATTATTTTTGTATATAAAAAAGCACGCATACACAGGGAAAGAATATATGCCTTCTTCGTTGATTGCAAATCTTCATCATCAGGGAAGGTTTGGAAGGTTTGGATATCTACTTCTGCTGTGAGTTATACATATATATATCATATACTATACTAACTTGTACACATAATAACGGAAAATTCATCAGAAATGACGATCATTAACGCTACTTATTCATTGATAGTATAATAACACATGTACTTATTTATTAATTATTCAACCCATATTTATTTATTTGAGTGTTATACAGATCGTTCTCTTCTTATTATAGAATCCTTTTTTCTCCGTTGCAATTGCGATATTCTAATGTATCGAAATAAGGTTCGAACTCAGATACAATGAGGCAGGTACTCTATCTTGATTAATTGGCCTACCCACATTTGCTTCTAAGATACAATGAGGCAGGTACTCTATCTTGATTAATTGGCCTACCCACATTTGCTTCTTGTAATAGATGTGCTGAGATCAGGCCTACAATATACAAGATTTAAGTGTGGGCTAACTTGAGTTGGGCTTCGTTTAGCCGATTAGACATTCAAGCCTTAATCATCAAGAGTACGCCCCACTCTCATGGATTTCCGTATCCGGTCCGATGTTTCCTTTTTGCACTAGGGTTTCAAACGTTTCCCGAAACGTTCAAAACTCGAAAAGTCCGTGAAAACGGAGGGCTTTTCCCTTTTCGAAGTTCGAAAATCGTCCTCCCCTCACTCCGATTTTCTTTTGTGTTTTTGGGTGCCAATTTCTCATACATTGGGAAAGCTGAAACATGCCTTCGGAGGAGGATGCGAAGCCCGTGAAGGTGCAGAGGGAAGTTAAAGGGGAAGAGGAGGACGATAAGATGAGCTTGGGTACAATAATGCTCAACCACAAGAAGAAATCCACAAAAATTATGAACAATGCGAATGGGAATTCCACATCTGCATCAAGAGAAGCCAAGGTGAAGAAAGAAGAGCAGCTCGATAATGATTCTGATAAACCCACTAAGGCTAAGCCCAAACAAGAACCCAGAGTTAAGAAGGAAAAGAAGAACAACGACAGTGAGGATGAACCGGGTTCCAATGCTAAAAGGAGTTCCAATGCTATGCTCGATAAGGTTTCTGTCACTTTATTTATCTTTTTATAAATTTCGTTTTTTTTTAATGCGGTGACTCTGAATTTTACTGATGAAGGCGGGTATTTGGGTTCTTGTGATTTTCTTTGTGTAATGGGATGGGGATGAAGGAATTGAAGAAGAGGACAATAAAGAAAATGGAGGAGGAGGAAGAGAAGAAGAAGAAGAAGAAGAAGGGTTCAGAGGTTACACAAGAGCAGAAGAAGAAGGAGAAGAAGGGGCCAGATGCTACAACAGAGCCGAAGAAGAGGGAGAAGAAGGAGAAGAAGGTTTATGATTTGCCTGGTCAGAAGCGAGACCCTCCCGATGAGGTACACTGTCCCAGTTTTCTCCTTTCTCTTTCTTGTTAATGTAGTTTCTTTTCTCCCTTTTTGTTGCTTCGGGATTCTTAGGTGATTCTTGTGTTGTATTTTGGAATTCAGAGAGACCCACTTAGGATTTTTTATGAGACGCTTTATGAGCAAGTTCCCAAAAGCGAAATGGCACAGTTCTGGTGAGTGTTTGCTCTCCCATTTGTTTGATTGCAACACTGTTTTTGCTTGCTGAATTACTGTGTAGATGTTACATTCTGTTAGGTTCTTGTGAAATATTAGGAGAAGTGGAAGTTGAAATGGTTTTGCATTCCTTTACCTCATACTTCCTGTACAGGAACCGTTGCCTTAAATATTAGGAGAAGTGCTGTTTGAGCTGCCTTATGCTTCGGCTTGCTTCCAGGCTATATAATTTGTTTGGAACTGTGTTTTATTATGCCAACTAATATTTTCTGATAGCTAGTTATATAATCGCCACTATGCCGCTTGCCTGGCCTCCGCAGTGTGCATCAAAGCGCTGGCTTTGAAGCACCTGCGTATGTCTGTCTGATCATTCAACTGGCCTCCTTGGTTGGCAACTCTTTCAGTCTATAAAGCTGCATGTATAATTATGATATGGGAGTTGAAATTCGAAGCAAATGATACATATTGTTGTCTTCTATGGGATGTTCATGAATAAAAATAATAGAAAAGTCTAAATGTACCTGCCATTCAACCTTGTGCCTTGTTGTTTAGTATGGACATGTTTATTTTGGTGCATGCTTGAGTAGGGCACTTAGGTTTGTTGTAGCTTGCTATTGACAGTTTGAAGTCTACTTTTTGGTTAGTTGTCTCTTAGAGGCCATGCCTTGGATAGTGTTTTGGTTTTATACTTGTAAATACACATAAATTTTTTATGTTTTTCATCCCAGTTTGCTTGTTTTGTAAATGCATGTTTTCCATTAGTGGATTTTAATAAAAAGAAGTAAAGAGGGCGAGCCTTGACTGCAATTGGTAAGGTTTGATCTTTGCAACGTTGCAAAGGTTGCGGATTCTAAATGGGAAGAGGCTCCTCTCCACAATGTGGGTAAGAGTGTGTATCCTCCCATATCATGCAATGGTGGGAGTATCGTGCTTTTTAAGTATTGCCCATTCTACAACTCTAGCAGGCATGAACTGACCAATTATAATTAGTGCTTGATTGCTTCTGTATAAACATGCATTTCAAATTTTCAATTTGAATTCAGGCTGATGGAGTGTGGTTTGCTATCTAAAGAGGAGGCAAAGAGAGTGTTTGAGAAGAAGCAGAAGAGGAGTCAGCAGCAAAAACTCGGTTCTCCAATGAAAGCTGTAGCTTCTGTAAAGAAGAGCACACAGTCAGTTATTGTCAAGAAACCATCAACCCCAGTGCCTTCAAATCAAAAGAAGTCAACGGTCTCTAAAGATGCATCTACGCTGTCTAAGAAGCGGAAGAATGAAGATAGAAGCTCAGAGAGTGACTCTGATGATGACTTTGCGTTGTCCACTAGGCTAAAGAAGAAAAGGCAAGCAGCTTAGTTGTATTTCTGGTTAACAAATCACAGCACTTCACCTTTCTTCTGCTATTATTTGGTGGCATTCTGATTATGTGATTTAGCTCATTCATGGTGACCAATACTGGTCAATTGATGGCAACTTTTAACTGGACTGAATGTTGGCCCAACCAACTCGCCTGTGGCAATGAAGGGATCATGTCTAATCGTTCTTTTATTTGGATCTTTACCAGAGATATGATTATATTCTTAACCAAAATTGCTTCTTTGTTTATTTATTTATTTACTATATGAATGTTAACTGCCGCTGACCTGAAAAGAAAAAAAAAAGAGGCATTGAGGAGTCAAATTTGGAAGTATATGAAATTGTTCATAATTTATCTATCGTTCTCATTTAATATCGTATAATTATCATTAATGCTCTTATATTCACTTTGGGTGTGTTGTTTTTGCTTGGGCCGGAAGTAACGGAATCCATGAGATGAGACAATGTCCCACAGCTACAGAATAATATGATCTTGAATATCCCAGCATATATTGATCAAACAGCGCACCAATTCTGTGGAAGACGCCAACGAATGCCATCAGGGATATTAGCCAAACAACGACCCATTGCTTTTGTTTGGTTGAGAAGTTCATGGGCTTACGGTTTCAGTCCATTGGGTATCATCGGAAAATAAAATTTCCACAGGTCCCAAGTGGTCTAAGGTCGAGATTCGATTAGGTCCATAAAACCTAGGGTCAGGCTGGTTTGGCAAAAAAAAAAAAATTAAAATACTAGAGGAAAATTTATGTGAAGTGCATAAAATAAAATACAATCTAGGGACATAGCTTCAATTAAAAGAAGTTAACTAACAATTTTGTGTGTTTATGGGACAAAATACTAGAGGAAAAGGTGAATAAAAATTAAAATTGTCCTGGTAGGAGGACTAGGAGTTGTCTTGGTTACTACCACCCACACCCAGTCGTTAAACCAACTCCAACTAGGAAAAACCCTAAAAGGTTAAGCAAAATTAATTCCTAATCCCCTCAATTCCTTTGTCACCGTGTTTCTCCAAAAGCTTTGTGGAAAGTAATAATATTTTGCCATTCTCTCACGACTTCAAGTGCTGCTTCACACATTCTCTACATCAAATCATACAAGGCCGTAAACCCTAGGCTTAACCTCAATCTCCATATACTCGACACGTGTCACACTCTACTACCTCCTAAAGGATTTTTTTCTCTTGTTTTTCTTTATAAACACAAAAGAAAAGAACCTCGTCTCCAAGCAACTCGCTCTGCTCTCTCTCTCTCTCTCTCTCAAGTCTCATCAAATCCTCTCTTTTCTCTCTCAACGCCGCTGTTGTCTGTGCTCTTTTGTGGTAATTGGTCTGCGTATATTTATATGTGCTGTTGGCTACAAAGCCTGCCCAAGAATATTTCTAAACCTTCAATTGAAGAAACAAAGTGAAAGAGAGAGAAATCACAATGGAACAGAGCGAAACAATGGTTATGGAACAGAGGGAACTCTTCCCTTGTTCTCCAAACACCAGTGTGAGTGAGATAGAGGTCGCTGATATCTTGCTTCAGCTTCCTGATATGATCTACCAATTTGAGTCTCCTCTTCCAATTCCACTCTCGCTCGGCTGGGGATGTAAAAGACAGAGATCTGCACTTGCTGTGAAAAACGACCACGCCTCAACTCTGCAGCGCCTGCGTCATCTTGGTCTGCCACCATGTTGGTGTAAACTACTTCTACGGTGTCGTTTTACTCCCAGGTCTTTGGCCAAGAGTCCTGTACCACTTCTCTCTAATGCTATCAAGGTTGAAAGTTCGAGCCCTGATACGCCGCTCTCCTTCGAGCCCAGTGAATCCGACAACAAGCCTCAGCAATTGAGAAGAAGAGTCCTCGGTAAAAGGGTAAGTCTTTTATTCTCTGTTTCGAGTCTTTCCCTTTTACATCCTTTATCTTCTTCTTTTTATTTTGTTATATTTTTTATGATATGGGTTTTGCTTTCCTAGCAATTCTGACAACTGGGTTCTGTCGCTTTTTTTTATTTTATTTTTTCCCGATTACGGTGACTGTTTTCTGATATTCCATTATTTTGGGTGTTCTTCATTGTGCAGAAGAGAGAGGAATGGAGTAAGATTATTGACGACCTGACTGAGGAGAAAGAATCGCTACAATTGGTGAGTCCTTTTTGGTTCTTTCTAGCATTTATTTGTCTTTTTCCTCAAATTTTACTGTGCTAATTATCCTTTTATTATATATATATTTGTAATATTTATGTAATTTCTTCACCAATGCCGAAACTGACATGGCTCTTTGGCTTTTTGATATACTGGAAAGGAATTACAGAAGGTGGAGCGTCATTATGTCGACCTGAATGATTTTAATTTGGAGTTGAAAGCAAGGAAAGAGAAGGTATTGTTTTTTCTGCTAATGTCTCGCTGATGATTTTGTTTACTTTGTCTTTAATAATATTTATTTCCTTTAATTTGCTTACCCCCTCTTATTCTTTTTTCAGCTAATGGGACTTGGCCATAAACAGGAGGAAGAGTCCCGTTTGGAAATTGAGCCGAGCTTGAATAATGCAGTGGTGCCATTATGGCAACCAGCCCAACAACCCCCAGTCTTATCTCCCCCTGTTGCTGCAAATCAAGAGCAGTATCATCAACAACATCATGAGCAAATTCATCCTCCTCCTAGCGTGATGCATTATCAACATCAACTGCAGCTCATCATGGATCAGACGGCTCAAACTCAAAGAAGAGAAATCTGTGAGAATCTGAGGTACGGGTACCCATCTAATTCTTCTACTCAAGTGCCCTCCTCAATCTCGTTGGCATCCAGCGGCGGCAGTGCGAGTGGATTGATGAGGATGGTCAATTGCAACAACAATGTGGTGGGCCCACGTGGTCTCAACCTTTGCTTTAAGGATACAATCGTGATGAGCTCTTCCCAACCGTACGATGTTACCTTGGTTAACAACACTAGGTTTGTGGCAGCTCAGAACAGACAGAAGAGACTTGAGTACTGCAGGCTTAAGAGGCCTCGCTTCGCTACCACTTTAAGATGAACTGAAATGTAACATGTTATTCTTCATTTTTTGCCCCCAATAATAATGTATGTAATGTTATTACTTGGGGTGTATTTTTTGATTCAAACAAAGGTTTCAGGTTTTGGGAAAGACGACTAGTAGCTTTTTTTTTGCACGGTTTTTGCATATGTATATTCTATGTATATCTAATTCTGTTATATATAAACTGGGGAAGCTTATTATAATGAGATTTTGCTTTGAGAGATTACATTGATCGATTGATGTAATGTTTAATTTAGGCAAAATCTGTATGCAAAATCAGAACAAGTTAATTATTCTTTCGTGAAAATTAAGAATGTCACACTCATGTGAATTTGTGAGCTCACTGTGTTAAACATGTTGAGGCACTCACGTTTTTTCAAATAGAAGTGAACGACGTAGGAACGGAATGGAGCAGTGGGCCTAGTCCGGCCCGGATACTTAACATACAAAATGGGCCAAATCTGAGATGATCGATACTTTTACAGTTTTGCCCTTAAGGAATGAGGAGTCCTCGATACGCACAAACTCACTGATGAAGTAGTGATTGGTTCGTGTTGTAACTTGCCATAAGATGACGAAATGCCAGTTCTACCCCTTTCTACCCAAACATACAAACGAACCCTACTTCTCTTGCTCTTCTTATATATAGTTGAACTTGAGATGAGAACTTCTCAGCTGCTTGCCTGCCTCCTCCTTCTAAGAAATCCTGCGTCCTTTCCTTTCAGAGTCAAATACTATTCTAATCTTTCTTGATTTCTTCTATAATATTGGTATTGGGTTGGGATAATTGAATAATAGTGGTGCAAATGACGAGAATTACCTTTGGTTTGAGAAGCTTGCAATTTATTGGTGCGAGCGATGTTGCACCTCATACTTCCATGACTCTGATGCATCATAATATTAATATGCCTTTCCTTCCTTCCTTCCTATCCTCTTCTTCTTTTCTTTTTTTCTTTTTTTGTTTTATAATTTTCATAAATCTGATCGACGGGTGCTGAGATTTATATATCAATTCTTGTGGGTCGTTTGCGATAATCTGAAATTCCCTTTTTAAAAATAATCTGTCTTTTTTGTTTTTCGCTTTTCCAGTGTTCTTTGTGATTTGATATTATTTGGATTATTTACATGGTTTATTTTTTATCAAAAATGTCTTTATAATTTTTTTGTGGTTGGTGGGTTCGCGAACCGGGCCTAGATGACTCGGAATGAAAAAATCGTAATAGGGGCTATAGTCCAATTTCTCAATGGGTCGGGCAGCCCACCCCAATTTGCATTGATGTCTCACAGCCTCGGCAGAATGAGAGGTTTCCCTTGTGCGTATGACATTGACAGCAGTACAGTTTAACATTGCACCCAACTCTAATTATTTGGATTGTGTTTTTATCACTTGTGATAATCATTCTTCCTAAGTTCACGGTAAAACCCGTCAAAGAAGTTGATTAGATAAACCCATCGGTGTAAAATTATATGAAATTCAATCCAAATAGATGCTTTGGTAAACTAGGATTCCCAGCTGTTGCAAAAATGAAAGTTTTATTGCATACTTGAAAAAGAACAACCACACAATATCGTCTTATAAGATGATATACTACAAATATTGACCAATCGCGCAAGGTGATAAGCTTGATTAGCTGAGACCGGAACCCAGAAGGAAGCAAGAGAAACAAATGATAAAGCAAAACGTTGAAACACATATAACAATCTAGTACACAAGCATGAAGGAAGGTACCCTTCATGTCAAACCTCTTTTCCGGTTCTCCATATGTAATTTGTTGCCAAAGAGGTTTTAGTCCTCATAGTTCTCTTCAGCACCGTCCTCCTCCTCGTACTCACCATCATCCTCGACAGTAGCATCTTGGTATTGCTGGTACTCGGCAACCAAATCATTCATGTTACTCTCAGCTTCTGTGAACTCCATCTCGTCCATCCCTTCCCCAGTGTACCAATGCAAAAAGGCCTTGCGCCGGAACATGGCTGTGAACTGCTCGCTCACTCTCCTGAACATCTCCTGGATCGATGTAGAGTTGCCCACAAAAGTCGACGCCATTTTCAAACCCCTGGGAGGAATATCACATACGCTTGACTTCACATTGTGAGGAATCCACTCAACAAAGTAGGACGAATTCTTGTTCTGCACATTGATCATCTGTTCATCCACCTCCTTGGTGCTCATCTTTCCCCTGAACATTGCTGAGGCTGTCAGGTAACGTCCGTGACGAGGGTCAGCAGCACACATCATGTTCTTGGCATCCCACATTTGCTGAGTTAGCTCTGGCACAGTGAGGGAGATGTACTGTTGGGACCCACGAGAGGTTAGAGGGGCAAACCCCACCATGAAGAAGTGAAGACGTGGGAATGGAATCAGATTCACAGCCAGCTTCCGGAGGTCGGAGTTCAGCTGCCCAGGGAACCTTAGGCAGCATGTCACCCCACTCATGGTTGCAGATATCAAATGGTTCAGGTCACCAACTGCAAACCAGAGATACAATCAAGTAAATTAGAACCCCTGCTATAAGAATACTTTGTGTTACTATATAATTAGCAAAAGAAGTAGTTTGTGACTCACAGCTTGGGGTGCTGAGCTTTAGGGTCCTGAAGCAAATGTCATAAAGTGCTTCATTATCAAGAACCATGCATTCATCAGCATTCTCAACCAACTGGTGCACTGAAAGAGTGGCATTATATGGTTCCACGACGGTGTCTGAGACCTTTGGTGAAGGGAAAACAGAGAATGTCAGCATCATCCTGTCTGGGTATTCCTCTCTAATCTTTGATATCAGAAGGGTTCCCATGCCCGACCCAGTGCCTCCTCCAAGTGAGTGGCAAACCTGAAAACCTGGCCCATATAAAAGAGATGATTTCAATCAGCATATTTTGAATATAAATGACAATTGGCAAGTGAGATTTGAAGTGTATATGGGAACAAGGAGGGCACTACTTGTACTGGGATCCAAACTATAAGCTAATCTTCACTCACACTCACACAATAAAAGCTGTTACAAGCCCTTAGCTCAGCTAAGAGTACAACGACCTTTACATCACAAAACACCTTAAAAACAAGATTTAACTTCTCTGCTTACAGAGAATCCATTGAAAATGCCAGAAAGCTAAACCTAAAAAGAAAGGGTTTAAAAAAACTCTCAGTGCCATATAAGATTTACTGCTACATTATAATTGGTAAAACAACCAGTACAATGTCGGTTTGGTAATTGTGACTGTTGGGAAATGGCAATCATAATGCAAAGAAAAGTAATAGATTTGCTAATTTACATGTAAGTCGCAAAAAGACAGATTAATAAGATTGCTTTCTCTATCTGTCTCCCCTGGAGACCCAAAAAGGGGCCACAAGCAACTCAGCCTTATTATAAAGACATATTTATAAAATCAACCAGAGAATATAATACGAGGGAGATGCAGTACAATTCACCACATGGCAATGCTGTGAAACCTCACCTTCAATCTCATATCCACAATCATACAAAAAGTAACGGACAAGATTAGAATAATTTTATCTTTAGATCCTCTGCCAAAGGACAAGGAGTGTAAAAACAAAACAAAAAAGAAAAAAAAGAAAAAAAAAGAAAAATGGAGATGTAGTACAACAAATTCCAGAACTACTGAAATCACACAAGGCATTGACTGCAGGGTTAAACGATTGAAATTGGAACGAAACACTCAGCAACTTTCTAACTTTGGAATTAGATTTAGAGTTTTAGATGACGGATCTGACGATCCTAGCTTTGCAATTAGATTATTGTTAAATCTTGAACGACTAATTCATATAGCTCAAGAAAATGATAATGCACTGAATATTCAAGCATCAATACATAATCTCGCAGAAAGCAAAATAAAATCTGATTCAGGAGCAATTTCAAATCGAAGTTGAAACAAAAAGTACCTTGAAGGCAGTCACAATTCTCGGCCTCCTTGCGAACAACATCGAGAACGGAATCGATCAACTCGGCACCTTCGGTGTAATGACCTTTGGCCCAGTTGTTGCCGGCACCGGACTGGCCGAAGACGAAGTTGTCAGGGCGGAAGATCTGGCCGAACGGACCGGATCGGATGCTGTCCATGGTACCGGGTTCAAGATCCATGAGGACGGCGCGAGGGACGTACCGGCCGCCGGAAGCCTCATTGTAATAGACATTGATCCTCTCGAGTTGAAGATCGGAGTTGGCGTCTCCACGGTACCTTCCGGTGGGGTCAACGCCGTGCTCGTCGCAGATGACTTCCCAGAACTTGGAGCCGATTTGGTTACCGCATTGGCCTCCTTGGATATGCAAGATCTCTCTCATTGTCGCGAGATGTTACAGTGGGCCAAAAACGAAGAGAGATCTCCGGTTAGGGCGTTTGGTGAAATGGCCCAAACCAATCAATGAGAGAGAGGAGAGACAGGAGAAAGTCTATCTGAAATCCCTATTATGAAGGGGAAGGAGGGGGAGAGAGAGCGATAGAGGGAGATTCGGAGGTTAGGAAGGTAATAATAGTGGGTGTGATATTTTTTTAGTGAATTAATCTGTTGCTGCCGTGTGTGTGACAGCCACACAAAGAGAGTACGGACAAACCAACGAACTTCTCTCTCCTTCTCTTTCTCTCTGCTCTGTCTGGCATGGTGTGCGCACGTTAATACGCTGATCCCCACCTCCGCCAGATGTTTCCCGCGGGACGGTCTAACTGTTTACCGCTAATAACACGATTAATCCGCTGATTTCATTTTTACTGTCTACGACCTCGTTTGGCTGTTAAGAGACAACGCAGCAAATCTGGTATTTGTTGTGCATTCCTCTTTTTACCGTTTTAAGACTTATAATCCCTGATGTAGTAATACAGAAAAAAGATCAATTATCTTCTCTTTTACTTTTAACAATGGCTCGAAATTCTTTCTTTCCGTTTGGCAAATAAAAAACCAAAAAATATTTCTTTCCTGTGCTGCCAATTTCCCAATAACCAAACGCAATATAGAATTATTTGGATAAATAAGAGCTAGTTGATAAATTCCTACTTGATTTGATCGCATTTTAAATTACTGCTGGATTTTATTATAAAAATTTCCTTTTGTTATAACAAAAACTGCTCAAACGGTTCAATTATTGGCCTCCCATATGTAATCTCTTGCAAGATATATTTCCATATTCCACCGAAAAAGAAAAGATATTCCAGCATAAGCATCGACAATCTGACAAGACTAATAATATTTTTTATAAAAATATAATAATTGCGACTCTGAAAAACCCATGTGTTCGGATCGGATCAAAATCCAATAGTCGAAATTCAACCCGATTCAAATCCTGATAAAATATTTTAGCCTTTTGAATTAGTGTCATCTATTAGATCTTGATCTAAGTTCAAGACCATAATCTGTGACTGCAAAGCATTAATTTAGAACTATCATCGTTTCATTTCTCAGTTATTAACAAAAGTGACAATCTTTTTTATCCACGCTCATATCCAAGAATCAAAAGAGTTCCAATGCACCAACTTTACACAACTTAATTTGTATCGGCAAGGATACCGAACATTAACGGCGGCATTCTACGACATGCTAGTGTTGCAGTTGAGGTTCGTGGCAGTACCTCTTGAAGTTCAAAGCCTCATCCGTCAAATAGTCACTGCAAAGTAATTCCCATCAGCAATATGTTCATACGTGAAAACTGATGCAAAAGACGTAATAATTTACAAAGGAACTCACCAAATTCGCTCAGCCATTAATGGTATTTCCCATCTTGGGCTCCAGGGGTATTCAGTTAGAAACAGTGACTTGATTGGCGCACCTTGGGAGTTGAAATGCTACATCATTACAAAAATATAACCCCATCAAATAAAGTGTTATGACTAAAAAACATATATACCAAGAACAATAATTAAACAAACTACACAAGTGCAGTAGCGTATATACTTGACTAGCTATTTGTATAAGGTTTAACATTGTTTCTTTTTGATACTTAAGGTTTGACATTGTTATACTCATTAAGTCATTGATTTGGAGAGAAATATCCTTGCCTGCGAACTTTGAAGCATCAACTCTGGCTGTTGCTTTGGAAACTGAGTTGAAATCAAAACATGAACCTATACAAACAAACCTATCAGAAGCTTAGTCACTAAAAATGGGAAGATAACTTAAGTGCGAAGGATGCAGTATTAAATGAAGAAAAGAAGACACCAATTGTAGACCAAAACCATTTGCACCATACAACAAAAAGTACCACCAGATAATGCACAACAACAAAATAGATTGTGAATAGCAAGGTTGCTATCAACAATAAACGGCATAGATCCAAATGACTTGCTGCTAGAAGTAGTCGAAATGCTTATGAGAAAGGTAGAAACAAAATAGTAGAGATCAAGTAAGTCCATTAATCAATGGACCATCACATGTTTGGCTTAAAGCAATATTCCAAACAATATGATGCAGTGATGATCATATATACCAGGAACGTGAAAACTCCAGAAGCAGCAAGAAATGTAGCCTTTCTGCAAAATACCTGCCCAATTAGAGATGACCAATTAGTCTTAAAGCTTCAATCACTTTGCAGAGAGAACTAGATTGCCTAGGATGCCTACCGGATCAGCTTCCAACGGTCTTCCAAACTGAAGGGCTAATGCCTCAATAAAGCGCCTTCTAACATCAATTAAGAAAACTGCCTCCAAAACCTTATTAACAAGACAAAATATACTTACAAATATGAAACATTTTGTACTTAAAAAGTGGAAAATATAGACTCAAATGCAGCTGACCTGGTTCTCAAGAGATTCCTCAAGATGGGGAAGATATTCAGCCATGCACCTTTTGTAAGTAAGAAACAAAAAAACGATAACCATAATGGACCAATACTAGTCAAGTATAAAGGACCAGGAACTTATAATTTAGAAGACTGAATATATAATTCACTTACATCCCATTCAACCATGTAGGAAGTTTCACATCATCAATGGAAAATATACTCTTCAACTCTGTTGTAGATACTAGTTTCAAGCGAGGAGCTGATGGAGTGGAAACATATTTTTTCTCAACAGGATATATAACCTACACCACCCACAGTCCACATTATTGTATACATGTGCTGGACAAAATGTAAACACTGGGGAAAAGCTAACTTGAAGATTGAGGGGCAGAAAGAGAAAGAGATTCTCAACCTGCAAGTATATCTTTTGTTTATGTTTCCAGGGACACCCAGGCACCATCTTATTTATGTTCATATCCAATAGAGGCACTGAAAATTTGACCTCCTCTGGCTACGCTAAAATTCAGAGGCATAAGGACCACATATATAATCAGAAGCTACACAGGCAAGTTCTACTCACCACTGAACATGTTTTTTTCTTATCAATTAGAAATACCTTGTCAACTCCGGAACTCATGTGCATCTCAATGCCCTGAAGCAAAGTGTAAGGAGTTAAGACAATGTCTATCTGCCAAATTTGGCAGTGAAAATGTTACAAGAACAGATAGGTTGTTATGATGAAATTCATGTTCCATTTGCCAGGATATACACACAAGCATGAAATATCTTCAAATGTTGACCATCAAACTAGATACTCACGAACTTAGCCCTCCTAGTTCATCCCTTACAAGCAAACAGATGTCTAATAATACATATGTTACTAAGTTGAAACAATACCTCACGAGCAACAATTGTGCTAATTTCAAACTTCAACCTGTCATCATCAACCTCTGCAACGCGCTTCTTCTGGAAGGACATGTATTGATCCCTTTAAGATGGAGCAACAGTATTTCACTGAGACCAGTTAGCTACGGTGATCCCAAATGAAATCTAAATGTTTAAAGCGCTGTGTTATAGAGAAATCATATACCTCAGTTCTTGAATGAGAAGCATTAGCTGTGTAGGGTCTCTGCTGTTCCAATCATTCAAAAAGTTCTTAGGAGACTTTGTGTCCCCTTCTTCTTCACCACGCAATACAAGAAACTGCTGAAAATTTTCATCATCAGGTCCAAATATAACATCCGGTGCAGCCATTGGAGACTCTGCATCAAATATAATATCCCCTACAACAAATCGAAGCCTCATATGCTTAGAAAATGAATAAACATAAATCAACCGGGAACTACAAGTGAGACTATATATATAAAGATTCACTCACATTTGATAACGTCTAGACAGTAGGAAATGACTAAGGTGAAGCGGTCAAGAATTCCGGGGCAGTATTTGCTGCCAGACCACTTATTCTCAATCTGTAAAGCAAAATTGATCATGAAAATGTCCAAATAATCTTTTTCTTCTTCAACTCTCGAAACAAAACCCTAGATTGTACGGGAGCTGAGATAACAGTTGGGCAAATGATGCACGAACCCAGAACAAGTTCTTTGAAGTCCAAGAGGATGCTTCAGTGAAATATTTTCATCGGAATGAATGAAATGATATTTTCGCCTATTAAGTTTCTCGCAAATCGATTTTTCATGATTGCAAATGAAGCAAAGAGACAGAGAGATAGGGTTTCGAAGGGCATCACCTTAACGACGAGAGGGAAGTGACTAAGGAGGTAGTTGAGCTGGGCGGCAATGAGAGGAGGAGCAGTCTCCGGAGACATGGTAGTTGCAGAGCGAGACTGTGTGTATGTCTCTGTGAAAGCTTTGATCTGGTGTCAGCTGAACTGAATCAGAAAGAAGGAAAACTGGAAGTTACGGCAGCGTTAAACCGTTAACATCAGCCCACCCCTCAGGCCCAAGAAGTTGTTAGACTATTTACTTTAAAGGCCCCATTGGTTGGGTAGTTCTTAACTGGGCTTGGCCCAAAATTTCGTCAAATCCAGATCCAAATCAAAAGGGTAGAATCGGCAATACGCAAGTTTCAAAACCCTAATAAAGAGTCTGTCCATCTTCTTTAAATCGTATCGGCTTGGCCTCGCTATCTGCATCCATCTAACTCTCCATGGCCTCCCTCCCGCTTTGTCGCTCACACTCTTTCTGTATTTGTTTTGCCAGTTTTTTGAAATTGTTGCGAAATCAGATGATGAATTTGGATATACATCTCACGACGGTCGTCTGAGACTCAGTGTCGACGTTGAAACGATCCAATGTTTCTGATGTTTTCGTATTCTTCATCTTCTCATTTCTTTTTCGTTTTTGAATTCGTTTTTTTTTATTTTAAATTTTATGTATTGATTTATTGAGTTGGGATAGGGGCATGATGAGGATAATCCTGTATTTGTCCGATTAATTTCGTGATTGGAATTACAAACCTCCTACTCATTCTGAATGCTTTCCCTTAAAACATGTTTTTTTAAAATATTTATTTACAAATAATTTTGAGTATTGAGAGTTGGGTTTCTACTGTCGTGAAGGGGCACAATGAGGATACAATTTTGTAGTGGTATTTATGAGATTCAAATATCAATGATCTTATAACTTTAGTCCTTTTCATTCTGAGTGCCTCCCATCCATGACCAAAAAAAGTATTTTGATTTTTTGTAAGAGAATATTGATTGAAGATACCTTCTTCTTACTAAGAAATACCTTATTTTTGTTACGGATAAACATTAATCTGACTGACCAGTGTCTCGATTAATCTGAAAGCATGTTAACACATTTGCCCCAAACTTCAAACGAAAATTATTCATTTCAAATATCGTGAAGCCAAAAAGGAGAAGAGGGCAAAGTGGATGTGCTGAATATGTTTGACAAAAACGAAATTTGAATATGTGAGTATACTAATTGGTAATTGACTTTACAAGGATTGACAGTTGCTGGAAATTGAAGACCCTCTTGAGCAAATGATTCTTCAGCAAGGAACATATGATTGTGGCTTGTAATTGAAGATATATTTCAAAATTGTCACAGTACAGTTTACATATGCTCAGTCTAGGGACCAAACCTGCAATCAAAACAAACAAACAAAGCATAAGCATAAGCATAAGATGAAATATAAATTCAAAATGCTAAAAACTTATGTAACTGGTTATTTGTATCTGTCTCTAACCTGGATTCTGCCATCAGAGGAACCTGCAAACAGCATCCCTCCATCCATGTCTGCTGCCAAAGATGTAATCTTGGCATGTCCCCCACAAGCCATTTTGATGGAAGCAATTCGAGTGAACCTTTCTTTCAACCAAACCTCAATCACTCCGCACTTGGTGGCTGTGAATATTAAGTCATTGTTGATGGCTATTCGTTGGATGTCAAGCCCCGTTACGAATGTTCCTACTACTGCCTTGTTTGGAAGGGAGAATATCTTCCCAGCTGATGCATCCACCGATGAACCGCCTGCGTATAGAATGCCATCCCGAATGTGAAGGGAATAGACGACTTGTTTCCCCAACAGCTTTCTTGTGCCTGAGTAGAATGCGCTTGATGTGTATTTGCCCAAATTAACCTCCTGCCATTTATATTTTTTTTATAACATTAAAATCTCAAGTCAATTGTAGCCAATTGTAGGTTTTGTGATTTACCTGGATGCTGTAACCAGAGCAACCACAATACAGGTTAGGCCCTGTCATGGCAAGGCTCTTTACGTATTTGTTGAAGTTTATATGCTTTTGAACACCAGACCACTCATACACCTGCGACAACAATGCTTATGGGTAAGGCCTAAGATGCAATCTTTTTCTCTTTTTGGCCTGTGTTACTCACAGTTGTTCATGGACAGAGAGCACTTACCTTAACTCCAGTGCCTTGAGAAATGAAGCACGCCACTTTAGCATTTGCTACCAATTCGTATACTGCCTCCTTCACATCATGCACTTGTAGACAATGAATTTCTTCGGCTTTAATTGCCCAGACCTGTAGACGAGAAAATGTTAATAGAAGAATCAATGAAAACAACTTATGTTTAGAAGAATCTTTGTCTCAAGGCCATGTAGTAGGATAATGTCTTACCCGAATTGTTTTGTCTAACGAACCGCTGTATAGTTTGTCACCTGAAGATGAAATATAGAGGCATGTGACTGCCTTTGTGTGCTCACGAACTTCTTGAATCAATCTCAGTACCTTCTTTCCAGCATCCCATACCTAAAAGGTTGACAATATTAGTCTCAGCTTCTGTTAACGAGGTATTCTGTACACAAATCCTCCATGTATAACTTTTGCATGCAAGTGTGAGAGAATGAAACAGGAGTAGTTCTGGTTTGGTCTTTACCTTTATAGTTCCATCGGAATGGCTGCTTAAAACCCGACCTTTCACATGAAGCAAAGACAGAACCTCTCCATTTGTAGATGAATCTAATTCAACCGCTTCAGCACAACTCCACAGCTCTGTCTATATTGCAGAATGTTTGGAGTAGTCAGTAATCTGTATACTTAAATTACTCCAAATTAAAAATCTTGCTCCCCCACACCACTTACTATGTCAATAGATGACAAGTTCATCAATGCTTTCATTATGTCGTTCGCTACCGCCGAATTTTTCTTGAGTTTTCTCAAAGTTTTATAGATGCATTTAGCATACACCCCTAGTGCTTCAAGCGCAGCTACAATTTGGAAGTTAGAGATGTTAACTTCTTTTACTTATGTAGACAAGTTGGAAATGTTTGTGTACAATAACAAAAGCTTTCCTAGACCGAGATTACCTGGATCATTGACAAAAGATTTCAAAGCAAGAGTTGCCAAAATCTTCTCCTCCAGGTTATTTGACGATTGGAGAACATTTATGAACTCGTCAAGCAAGGCCTTGCGAGCTTCTCTTTTCACACCAGTATCAGGAAGTATAGAAAGCATGTTTGTGAGCCATGTGGCAATGACAAGACATGACTTTGCCATCTCTAAGGAATTACTCTTGAGGCATTCTTCCAAAGCTTTAAAAATAGAGCCCCTTTCATGGTTGCAAAGTACAAAAGCAACCCTTTTCTGCCAAGAGGTTACAGCTTTCTCTTCTTCGTCCTGTGTACAAGTATTAAATATCAGGATTTAAAATTAATGAGGTATATAAGCTGTGAAAAGAATAAAAACCCAACAAAAGGCACACCATTGTTCCCATCTCTGCCTTCATCAAAGCATTGTAAGGTTGATCAAATCCTGCAATCTTGAGCAACCAGGCTCCAGTGTATGACTCCCCTGAGGAAGTTATACGTCCAGTAAGAGATAACAAGGCATCTAGAGCCATCATTTGAGAATTAGAGAACTCTTTCCTCCGCAATGCTTCAATTAGTGCCTCTATAGACTCTTCCCTGTAAATGCTCATCTTCCATGGCTCAACCTGCAAATGTGACAATCTTAAATCTTTGTTTAAATGGCCTAGCGTATAACAGAAAGATTTATTTACGATTTAAGAAATGGAATTGATGTCAAGAGCAAAGGAAAACCAGGAGATCAAGCTGAAGAAGAAGAGTTGCAATTGCAGGTTGCTGCTCCATCGGAGCCATTTGAAGATACACAAGAAAGGTATGCATTGTACTAAATGCCCCTTCATCTTTAATCATCTGCAAGATCTGATTGCATAATGTTCTCCTGCCCATAAGAAGAATTCACAACTCTTATTGTCAGTGCTGGCGAGATAGTATGATGCTATGAATAGCAAAAGAGAAGTGAAGACTTATAATGCAACACAGGTAAATGAGTATATATATACCTGTTCAACTGAACCAGCTCTGACAGAAATTCTACACATATTCCTCTCACACAATCATTTCCAGCATGAAATAATTCAAGAACAGGAGACAGTTCAATTCTATTTGCTATCAAGCTCCTGCAACTTTTTTCAGCTTGCATACAACATAATAGTATCGAAACAATTGACCTTCTCCCTTCTGCCCTATCCAAACACCTCACTAGAGCAGGAATACCATTTGCAGAAATAACACTCAAAGCATTAATGGATCTGCTGTTTTCATCTCCTCCCATCAATATTTGCTCAATAATTGCTAATGCAGCATCTTTAGGCTCCATTATTAGTTGAAGATCATCCAATTCCTCATTTTTGCTCAGGATTAGCTGGACAAGGGAAGGTATAAGATCATGGGCTGAAAGCTGAGCAAATGCTGGCCTCAGCTGGTATATAAGCACAGCAGCCTCAGCTAGCCCATTTTTCAACAGAACAGCCAAACAGTCAAGGTCAGAATCTACACTGGTAAGTGTTTCTCCAACACTTTCATCAGAAAATATTAGCTCAGAGAGGATGTAAATTGATGTTCTCAAGACTTCCCTGTTCAGAGAAGCTGAAAGTATTTCGATGAACCCGTTTACAGTTGTCAGTTCAGATAAGTAAGAATGAACTGCAGGATCAGCCTTTGAGTCCTTCCACAATTTGGCTATTGCTAACACAGCTGTCTCACATTCTTGTAAGTTTTCTGATGTACAGAGACTTGAAACATGAGGTTTTAAACCGTTGATGATTGTCTCAACTGCAGCTTGAGATATCACACTGGTTGGTGATGTAGAAACGGCTGCTCGCATAAATCTTTTGTTCCTTTGGTTGATATAATCATCAGTGTTCCTGTGACCTAGGAAATCATTTGTTCTCTGTGGAGTGGCAGGCAAAGAATTTTCTTTCGTGGAGGGGTGGTTCAATGAGTATCTTGGTGTTTCAGCGTATGAAGACTCTTGAGCAAGATCAGGATGCTGTTCTTTCCAAGATGTTATTAGTCTTTTCAAAACATAGTTCGTTTTGGGCAGTGTAGTAGTAGCAGCGATGGGTTGCCTTGTAATGGGGCATGTCGTATTTCCTCGTTTGAGCCATTCTTGGATTGCTTTTCTTTCATATGTCTGACCTGTTTCAAGGGTAACTGGGTCACAGAAAATCTGACCAGTGATAGGGCAGACGAAATCCTTAGGCGGTCTTGATTTAGTTGTCAGCTTCTTAGAAGATGGGAGTGAAACGCAGCTTTGGCTTCCTTCATCATTTTCATTAGGGGGACTGCACAATCAGAAGAAAGTTAAATACAATAATAGGAACATGCAAAGGTGATGGTTTCATGAATCTAAATATGAATTATACATATTTCACCTATTTTTCAACTTTTGGCTATTCACATTATCAGAATTCATACTTCCTGTCCGACTATAGGTTTTCCTGCAACCTTTGGTGGCAGCCTCCTAATCACAAAGCAATTTTCAGCAAAATTCCAGCGTTTCAGCTATGCATATAGTAAATAGAACAAATAAAGTCGTGAATGATTCAGTAGCTGTAGAGTTTGTGTCATACTATCAATTCGCAATCGGAGTCTGCTGAACTAATGCTGTACTCATTACTCATGCCTGGAGATGCAGGCAAAGAAGTGGCAATAGCTGAATCTGTCATGCGAGTGGACAATAAGCGCAACACAGAAGTGGCTTCGTTTTTACCCTGCATGTCTGGTTTTGGAGATAAAATCTTTGGAGAAGTTTTAGGGGAATCAAAAGGAGAAAAGATTGTTGGAGTATGTATCCGGCTCTTCGTTACAGATAGCTGTACTTTTTGCCCACTTTCCTTTTCATGATCTGAAGCCACAGTAGCATCATTTGGCTCATAATCAGATTCATCTCCATCTTCCTCAGGGATGCCTTCCTGGCACAATGCACCAGATTATAGCTTTGGTTATTCTAAAATTTACAAAACCTATAATGAGCACAGAATTTAGAAAGCATATTTTTTTAAATCTCAATCTTCTTATAAATATTGTAAATGACTTTTCAGCCTTACCTGAGGATCCCATCTAGCAGACTCTAAATTTAGCGAGGAGGCAGAGGTGACACTCATTCTGTTTCAACCAAACGTCCAAAGGGTATAAACTTGTTAAAGCTCTAAATAAATCAATAATTGGAATTCTAAAACTTTGGTATTTTTATTTATTTATCATATGTACGAACTTTGTTAATATCATACACCACACTGTCCAAATTGGCCACAGGATGAGAACTAACCTGCTTGATTCTTTTGTGCCATCTTTAGACTTAAGGATGGGAGAAAAACCAGCACTCTTGGGCAAGATAGGACCAAACTTTACAAAATCGGGAATTGAACGGCTGACCTCACGCAATGGGGTCATAGGTGCCTCTGCAATAGGCAACATTGGAATCACCTTCTTACTTGAGGTTGAATCAGAGTTCATGCAATCCTTAAAGTACTTAGCATAAAGCCGCGTATTCTCATCCAATGATTCTCCATAAAGCTGCTCCAGCTTTTGCAGTTTCTCCACTTGATCAGGCCTCATTGAATAGATCAAGGACTCGCTGAAAAATTGATCCAAATCAGCTGTAAAAGAAAGATCAGTAGAATCAGGAATTACTTCCATCACAAGCCTGTGCCTCTGCTCTGAATACCACCCTACAATTGAGTTCATGTGCGGAAGAAAAAGTTGTTTCCAGAGTTCAGGAGCAAAATCGATCCGCGAGAAGAAAGGGTCAACTATAAACATCTCAATAACATGGAGAACTGAATTTTGGACATGGTTCCGTAATTTGGAAAGGTATGACAAGTTGAGGTGCGCCCAAGCAGATAGATAAAAATTGGGGACTCCAGCAGTTTTCTGGTTAGAGTTCAACATGGCACAAACTTGCAGCATCTTTTCAGCATGGTCCAGTCTTGCAAGCTTGGTTTCCATATTGGAAGTGTCGATAGCTTCTTCGAGAGCCTCAATACCCCAGTCCAGATTGGCAAGTACTGCTTGATCAGAGTATCGAACTTCAGTTTCTCTGCCACAGCTTCCATCTTCTGCTGCCAATCTCTCAGCACATTGTTCCCTATGTTGGGCTCTCTGCTCTTTGTTGATCAGCTGATCCCGTATAAAACCATCCACTGTGGTAATTAATACCCTAACAATGTCCTTTTGGTCCATTGCAAATCTATAGTTTGTAGCCATCGTTGGAGTTTGCAGATCCTATCTTATCAAATTAGTTTGGAGATCATCAACTCGTAGCTATTTGGTGTTCCCTTTGTCTGCTGAGAAAATACCTGTATCTTCAATAAAAAATCATAACTCAATCAAATGAAGTCAAATGGTAATATAAGACCAGTGGAGCTGAGCCATTTCTGCTTGTAAAACAAAGAAGATAGTTAGCAACCCTAAAGTTCCATTTTTCTTTTCCATCACAGGTTTCTCAGAAACTCATGCAATTATAAAAGAAAGCGTCAACCTAAAGAATTACGTAAAAGTTAAAACCATCAATCTAACATTCATTCATAATTATTTTCTGGTGAGTATTTGATCTTCATATCTATCAACCGTACGATCAGATCATAACTCAAACATCTATAACAACAACTCAAGACTCCTCCAAATATATATAATAAAAAAAGGATGCTTTACTTCATGATCCTGGCATTGATAATTGATTGTAACACTCAGGCTCGTAAATTAGATTTTTGACCTTCAATATCAAGAGCGCCAGAGAGAGAGAGAGAGAGAGAGAGAGAGAGAGTCACTCAGTCTTATTCTATAATATTGTTAAACCCAATAAAGAAAAAAAGCTGAGTTCAGAAACATGCTTACCATATTGAACAAGTAGCCTCCCAAGTGGAGTGGGTGATTATCTTGTCATTCTTTTGGAGCTCATCAGAAATGAGAGCACTTTTTCTTGAAGCAATTCAGAGAGAGAGAGAGAGAGAGAGAGAGAGAGCCGGCTGCTAGTACAATGCTCTGGTGAGACTGGTAGGCTGGTAGCAGCTGTGCCGGCTTAGGCTGTTGCTCAAGTGATGATCAAAGCAAACCGTGGACTGAGCATTTAACTAATACCAATTAATTACGCCCAATTCACTGTTGATGTCATAATTAATTTTAAAAATGAACGAGATTTGAGTAGTCGTTTGCAATGACGAGAGAGCGTTTTACCTTTTTGGCCTAATCATTGGACGTGTCTCTCGTCTCTCCATATCACACACTAAAATCAACCCTTTAAACTCTACTTCAGTTCAAATTAACAAACATATTGCTTCCCTTCCAAAATCCAAAATATTATTATAATAATAATAATAACAACAAACATTACTAAAATTAAATTGAACTTACCCCCCACTCTACTCTACCAGGCTGCTGTTGGGCCATTGGCCTCACGTGTTGACCCGGTTGGGCTCATGGCTGCTTCTGTTTACACACCTCTAGCTTTAACAAACATAATCATGGGCTCCAAATATCAAACGTCCACATCGCTTCCATTCTCGGTTCAAACCAATATTGCCAAGTGGGACCCCAACATTCTTACCTTCTGCTTGTTTGCCGTTTGACTATTCGTCCATGTATCCCACGTGAGATCATACCACGTGTCTCTTCTCAACGGTCCAGATCTAAAGATATTTCTCAAGCACCGTTACGCTATGTGAGTCTATATATAATCATGTGCTTCAGTTGAGGATCCCTAATTTATTTGAGGGACACTCTTGTGGGGCCCACTCCGTATTGTATTTAACTAATTCAAACCGTCTATTTTGTAAATACTCGTTCAAAGATCATCTCTGTCAAAAATCACTTGAATCCGATATCATTTGACCACACAATTGAATTATTGAAATTTTAGTATTTTCTTGAAGCACCGTGTTCATTAATTTTGTATGACACAACTGGATATGAAACGGTTTCCCATTTATCTAATTTTTTGCAAGGATGATCTATGAATGAAGACCTAAAAAACAGATGGTTTGGATCATTTTTTAAAAAAAAATTGTAAGGTACCTTAAAGGGCGTTCCTCAAATAAAATTATTTTAGGGATCCCTCTATAGAAGGGGACTCATATATCTATACATGATCGAGGGACACACATAAAATCACACAGTTTGATACATTTTCTTAACCACTAGATAATGAGTCATCTAAGGGTTAGAAATGCAATTTATATGAATTTTTTTATAATGAAAATAAAGTATTCATTTATTGATTTTGAGAAACATAACTCCACACAGTATACAAGGTTTTCTCTTCCTCAATACTACCACTTATTCATTTCTCTCCCCTCTCGGAGCATCCACAAAGGGCTCCCTAAACTATCTCCTTAGACAAATTTTAGGAAAGAATTGGAAAAATACAATTCCAACCATGCTCCCTATCCACCTCCTAAAATATGGAATCTTTTAGGAGCTCTTCAATATGAGGAGAGAAAAAAGGACTCATAATGGCTCTCTATAATTTAAAGTTGCTTTATTTAATGAGTATTTCAAACCTTTAGTTAATGCTAACTATTTTTTATATTATTTTTTTATAATAAAGATGGACCAATTATAAAAAAAAAAGTTATAGCATTTATAACTCCTTAAACTAGAGAGCATGATTAGAGTTTAAATTTTATAGAGATCTCCTAAAGTAACTTTTATATGTTTTTACCTAAAATTTAACTGAAAAATAGAGAGCATGATTGTGGATGCTCTCAGCTCTTTTCTTTATTCAATCACTAACTCTATCTACTTCTGTAACAACCCGATCATAAATTAATATTTAATTATTAATTTATTTAGGTAAAAGACGATTTTACCCCGGGAATATTTTAACGAGTTCGCAGACATGCGGCAAGCCCAATTCCGAGTTGTAACGAAGAAGGAAATGTCTAAAAACGAAAAGGACGTAAAGGGAATTTTAAAACTTCTTACTGCTACAGTCTGCTACAGTACCGGGGCTCTTTTTTCTTTTTTTTCTCTCTTCTTCTTCTTCCTCCAGCTTCAGCTATTTTCATCGTCTCCTCTTGCGACTGTTCGACTTCCAAGCCACAAAATCGACGTCGTCGTTCACCGGTTGGCCGTGTCACCTTCATGAAAAGTGTTCCTCTCGTCCTCCTCTATAAATCCCACCCAAGACCCGATCCGATTCGCTGATGATGAGCTCGAATTGAAGCTAGGAAATGGTTAGGCTTTTTCAGCGGTATTTTTGCATTTTCCGGCGACTCCAGCCACGGAATCCAACGAGTGAGGTATGGAAATTCATCCCCTTTTTGTGCTCTACCTATTTATGTATTTAGTTTGGGTTAATTTTGAAGTTTTGAAGATTGTTTTAAATACCCATATTGGGCCAACTATTTTGGCCCTTTTTCACCCATTTTCAGCCATTTTTTGGCCGTGGTCCGAGATCAAAAGTTGCTCTCCTTATTAGTCTGAACACGTTGGTATAGGTATTGGCCGGTGGTTTGGAGTTGGAAAATCTATCAAGACACCCATTGTTGCCCGTGGCAGGCAGAGGCGCTTGGGCCACTTGGTGGCAAATCATAGAGTTCCAAAATACTCTCCATGTCATCCTGAGCACGACGGTACGCTCGGATTAGCAATTGGATACTGTTTGACTATTGTACGGATAGTACGCCTATTAGGTGTTATCCAGTTCGATTGGTTTGGACCATTAGATCAACTTCATTTCCAAATATGTTGATCTAGGCACTTCTAGGATCATATAGGAATTCGCGGATCGAGAATCAAAGTCCCGGATGCTTTGATTCAATAATTCAAAATTTAGATAAAAGATAATCGTCCAATCGTGAGCGATTCGATCGTTCAATTCGGACCAAACTTGCAGGACAGGTATAGTATACCTTATTGAACCCATAGGAACTCTCAGATTGGAAATGGAAGGTCGTGGGCCCCGTTGACCCTGTTTGTACAATATCTTGCCAAGCACTCCCCAAACACTCCCAAGCCAAAGGGAAGGGAGTCCCACATCGACAAAACACAAGAGGAGGGGACTCTCCCTTCTTTATAGAAGGAGACCTCTCCCCTTCAAGAAGGGAGAGAGTTGGGTAGGCTACTTGGGCCTCACGGGCTTACCCATGAGCCCATTTAAAATCCACGGATTATTGGCCTTCAGCCAGATCCTCAGCCTTCGGCCATCAGCCTTCGGCCTTCGGCGCCATCAGCCTTCAGCCTTCAGCCATCAGCCATCTGCCTTCGGCCATCAGCCTTCGGTAGTCTTCCTCTTATCCTTGGGTCAAACCCTATGTGCATTGTATACAACATTATCGTAATGAGAACATACTTCTCCGTGGACGTAGCCCATTATTCGGGTGAACCACGTACATTTGTCTTCTGTATGCATGTCCATTTATCTACCGAATGCTCTTAAATACTGAGGGTCCTCACCTTCGACATCCACCTCATCTTTAAGTTGGCCTAATTACTACCCGTCTAGTTTTAGCGCAAACAGATTGGCGCCGTCTGTGGGAAGCGATACAAAACACTATGTCGTTCTCCTTCACGAGTGCTCTCGACACCCTTTTGAGCCATGCCCTTGGCACCTCCTACAGTCGGCCTTCGGCATCCATCATCATTCGGGGCGTGCTATGTCTTTATATCCCCCCAATGATTCGGCATCTGCCTTCGGCCTTCGGCTCCCTTGCATCATTCGGCGCGTGCGATGTCTTCACATCCCCCCAATGATTCAGCATCTGCCTTCGGCCTTCGGTACCCTTGCATCATTCGGCGCGCACAATGTCTTCACATCCCCCCAATGATTCGGCATCGGCCTTCGGTACCCTTGCATCATTCGGCGCGAGCGATGTCTTCACATCTCCCCAATGATTTGGCATCGGCCTTCGGCCTTCGGCACACATCATCATTC
>NW_018922304.1:18666-31620 GCF_002207925.1 Prunus avium | reverse complement strand
GTTCGTTCCTAATTGGAGTGGTTGGTGTTTTGGGTAGTTCTAGAGATCGGATTTCACCCAAACTTAACCAAATGACTCCTTCCCCCATATTATGATGTTGCCCAAGTTTTGGGCTCGATCCGATATCAATAGGTGTAAGAAATTGGACAATTCAAGTTCAAAGGCAGTTCGTTCCTAATTGGAGTGGTTGGTGTTTTGGGTAGTTCTAGAGATCGGACTTTACTCTAACTTAACCAAATGACTCGTCCCACCATATTATGATGTTGCCCAAGTTTTGGGCTCGATCCGAAATCAATAGGTGTAAGAAATTGGACAATTTATCTTCAAAAGCAGTTCGTTCCTTATCGGAGTGGTTGGTGGATTACATAGTTCTAGAGATCGGATTTCACTCAAAACTATCCAAATGACTCCTCCCACCATATTATGAGGTTGCCGAAGTTTTGGGCTCGATCCGATATCAATAGGTGTAAGAAATTGGACAATTTATGTTCGTAGGCAGTTCGTTCCTAATCGGAGTGGGTGGTACATAGTTCTAGAGATCGGATTTCACTCAAAATTAACCTAATGCCTCCTCCCACCATATTATGAGGTTGCCGAAGTTTTGGGCTCGATCCGATATCAATAGGTGTAAGAAATTGGACAATTTATGTTCGTAGGCAGTTCGTTCCTAATCGGAGTGGGTGGTACATAGTTCTAGAGATCGGATTTCACTCAAAATTAACCTAATGCCTCCTCCCACCATATTATGAGGTTGCCGAAGTTTTGGGCTCGATCCGATATCAATAGGTGTAAGAAATTGGACAATTTATGTTCGTAGGCAGTTCGTTCCTAATCGGAGTGGGTGGTACATAGTTCTAGAGATCGGATTTCACTCAAAATTAACCTAATGCCTCCTCCCACCATATTATGAGGTTGCCGAAGTTTTGGGCTCGATCCGATATCAATAGGTGTAAGAAATTGGACAATTTATGTTCGTAGGCAGTTCGTTCCTAATCGGAGTGGGTGGTACATAGTTCTAGAGATCGGATTTCACTCAAAATTAACCTAATGCCTCCTCCCACCATATTATGAGGTTGCCGAAGTTTTGGGCTCGATCCGATATCAATAGGTGTAAGAAATTGGACAATTTATGTTCGTAGGCAGTTCGTTCCTAATCGGAGTGGGTGGTACATAGTTCTAGAGATCGGATTTCACTCAAAATTAACCTAATGCCTCCTCCCACCATATTATGAGGTTGCCGAAGTTTTGGGCTCGATCCGATATCAATAGGTGTAAGAAATTGGACAATTTATGTTCGTAGGCAGTTCGTTCCTAATCGGAGTGGGTGGTACATAGTTCTAGAGATCGGATTTCACTCAAAATTAACCTAATGCCTCCTCCCACCATATTATGAGGTTGCCGAAGTTTTGGGCTCGATCCGATATCAATAGGTGTAAGAAATTGGACAATTTATGTTCGTAGGCAGTTCGTTCCTAATCGGAGTGGGTGGTACATAGTTCTAGAGATCGGATTTCACTCAAAATTAACCTAATGCCTCCTCCCACCATATTATGAGGTTGCCGAAGTTTTGGGCTCGATCCGATATCAATAGGTGTAAGAAATTGGACAATTTATGTTCGTAGGCAGTTCGTTCCTAATCGGAGTGGGTGGTACATAGTTCTAGAGATCGGATTTCACTCAAAATTAACCTAATGCCTCCTCCCACCATATTATGAGGTTGCCGAAGTTTTGGGCTCGATCCGATATCAATAGGTGTAAGAAATTGGACAATTTATGTTCGTAGGCAGTTCGTTCCTAATCGGAGTGGGTGGTACATAGTTCTAGAGATCGGATTTCACTCAAAATTAACCTAATGCCTCCTCCCACCATATTATGAGGTTGCCGAAGTTTTGGGCTCGATCCGATATCAATAGGTGTAAGAAATTGGACAATTTATGTTCGTAGGCAGTTCGTTCCTAATCGGAGTGGGTGGTACATAGTTCTAGAGATCGGATTTCACTCAAAATTAACCTAATGCCTCCTCCCACCATATTATGAGGTTGCCGAAGTTTTGGGCTCGATCCGATATCAATAGGTGTAAGAAATTGGACAATTTATGTTCGTAGGCAGTTCGTTCCTAATCGGAGTGGGTGGTACATAGTTCTAGAGATCGGATTTCACTCAAAATTAACCTAATGCCTCCTCCCACCATATTATGAGGTTGCCGAAGTTTTGGGCTCGATCCGATATCAATAGGTGTAAGAAATTGGACAATTTATGTTCGTAGGCAGTTCGTTCCTAATCGGAGTGGGTGGTACATAGTTCTAGAGATCGGATTTCACTCAAAATTAACCTAATGCCTCCTCCCACCATATTATGAGGTTGCCGAAGTTTTGGGCTCGATCCGATATCAATAGGTGTAAGAAATTGGACAATTTATGTTCGTAGGCAGTTCGTTCCTAATCGGAGTGGGTGGTACATAGTTCTAGAGATCGGATTTCACTCAAAATTAACCTAATGCCTCCTCCCACCATATTATGAGGTTGCCGAAGTTTTGGGCTCGATCCGATATCAATAGGTGTAAGAAATTGGACAATTTATGTTCGTAGGCAGTTCGTTCCTAATCGGAGTGGGTGGTACATAGTTCTAGAGATCGGATTTCACTCAAAATTAACCTAATGCCTCCTCCCACCATATTATGAGGTTGCCGAAGTTTTGGGCTCGATCCGATATCAATAGGTGTAAGAAATTGGACAATTTATGTTCGTAGGCAGTTCGTTCCTAATCGGAGTGGGTGGTACATAGTTCTAGAGATCGGATTTCACTCAAAATTAACCTAATGCCTCCTCCCACCATATTATGAGGTTGCCGAAGTTTTGGGCTCGATCCGATATCAATAGGTGTAAGAAATTGGACAATTTATGTTCGTAGGCAGTTCGTTCCTAATCGGAGTGGGTGGTACATAGTTCTAGAGATCGGATTTCACTCAAAATTAACCTAATGCCTCCTCCCACCATATTATGAGGTTGCCGAAGTTTTGGGCTCGATCCGATATCAATAGGTGTAAGAAATTGGACAATTTATGTTCGTAGGCAGTTCGTTCCTAATCGGAGTGGGTGGTACATAGTTCTAGAGATCGGATTTCACTCAAAATTAACCTAATGCCTCCTCCCACCATATTATGAGGTTGCCGAAGTTTTGGGCTCGATCCGATATCAATAGGTGTAAGAAATTGGACAATTTATGTTCGTAGGCAGTTCGTTCCTAATCGGAGTGGGTGGTACATAGTTCTAGAGATCGGATTTCACTCAAAATTAACCTAATGCCTCCTCCCACCATATTATGAGGTTGCCGAAGTTTTGGGCTCGATCCGATATCAATAGGTGTAAGAAATTGGACAATTTATGTTCGTAGGCAGTTCGTTCCTAATCGGAGTGGGTGGTACATAGTTCTAGAGATCGGATTTCACTCAAAATTAACCTAATGCCTCCTCCCACCATATTATGAGGTTGCCGAAGTTTTGGGCTCGATCCGATATCAATAGGTGTAAGAAATTGGACAATTTATGTTCGTAGGCAGTTCGTTCCTAATCGGAGTGGGTGGTACATAGTTCTAGAGATCGGATTTCACTCAAAATTAACCTAATGCCTCCTCCCACCATATTATGAGGTTGCCGAAGTTTTGGGCTCGATCCGATATCAATAGGTGTAAGAAATTGGACAATTTATGTTCGTAGGCAGTTCGTTCCTAATCGGAGTGGGTGGTACATAGTTCTAGAGATCGGATTTCACTCAAAATTAACCTAATGCCTCCTCCCACCATATTATGAGGTTGCCGAAGTTTTGGGCTCGATCCGATATCAATAGGTGTAAGAAATTGGACAATTTATGTTCGTAGGCAGTTCGTTCCTAATCGGAGTGGGTGGTACATAGTTCTAGAGATCGGATTTCACTCAAAATTAACCTAATGCCTCCTCCCACCATATTATGAGGTTGCCGAAGTTTTGGGCTCGATCCGATATCAATAGGTGTAAGAAATTGGACAATTTATGTTCGTAGGCAGTTCGTTCCTAATCGGAGTGGGTGGTACATAGTTCTAGAGATCGGATTTCACTCAAAATTAACCTAATGCCTCCTCCCACCATATTATGAGGTTGCCGAAGTTTTGGGCTCGATCCGATATCAATAGGTGTAAGAAATTGGACAATTTATGTTCGTAGGCAGTTCGTTCCTAATCGGAGTGGGTGGTACATAGTTCTAGAGATCGGATTTCACTCAAAATTAACCTAATGCCTCCTCCCACCATATTATGAGGTTGCCGAAGTTTTGGGCTCGATCCGATATCAATAGGTGTAAGAAATTGGACAATTTATGTTCGTAGGCAGTTCGTTCCTAATCGGAGTGGGTGGTACATAGTTCTAGAGATCGGATTTCACTCAAAATTAACCTAATGCCTCCTCCCACCATATTATGAGGTTGCCGAAGTTTTGGGCTCGATCCGATATCAATAGGTGTAAGAAATTGGACAATTTATGTTCGTAGGCAGTTCGTTCCTAATCGGAGTGGGTGGTACATAGTTCTAGAGATCGGATTTCACTCAAAATTAACCTAATGCCTCCTCCCACCATATTATGAGGTTGCCGAAGTTTTGGGCTCGATCCGATATCAATAGGTGTAAGAAATTGGACAATTTATGTTCGTAGGCAGTTCGTTCCTAATCGGAGTGGGTGGTACATAGTTCTAGAGATCGGATTTCACTCAAAATTAACCTAATGCCTCCTCCCACCATATTATGAGGTTGCCGAAGTTTTGGGCTCGATCCGATATCAATAGGTGTAAGAAATTGGACAATTTATGTTCGTAGGCAGTTCGTTCCTAATCGGAGTGGGTGGTACATAGTTCTAGAGATCGGATTTCACTCAAAATTAACCTAATGCCTCCTCCCACCATATTATGAGGTTGCCGAAGTTTTGGGCTCGATCCGATATCAATAGGTGTAAGAAATTGGACAATTTATGTTCGTAGGCAGTTCGTTCCTAATCGGAGTGGGTGGTACATAGTTCTAGAGATCGGATTTCACTCAAAATTAACCTAATGCCTCCTCCCACCATATTATGAGGTTGCCGAAGTTTTGGGCTCGATCCGATATCAATAGGTGTAAGAAATTGGACAATTTATGTTCGTAGGCAGTTCGTTCCTAATCGGAGTGGGTGGTACATAGTTCTAGAGATCGGATTTCACTCAAAATTAACCTAATGCCTCCTCCCACCATATTATGAGGTTGCCGAAGTTTTGGGCTCGATCCGAAATCAATAGGTGTAAGAAATTGGACAATTTATGTTCGTAGGCAGTTCGTTCCTAATCGGAGTGTTTGGTACATAGTTCTAGAGATCGAATTTCACTCAAAACTAACCAAATGACTTCTCCCACCATATTATGATGTTGCCCAAGTTTTGGGCTCGATCCGAAATCAATAGGTGTAAGAAATTGGACAATTTATCTTCAAAGGCAGTTCGTTCCTAATCGGAGTGGTTGGTGGATTCCATAGTTCTAGAGATCGGATTCCACTCAAAACTATCCAAATGACTCCTCCCACCATATTATGAGGTTGCCGAAGTTTTGGGCTCGATCCGAAATCAATAGGTGTAAGAAATTCGACACTTTAAGTTCAAAGGCAGTTCGTTCCTGCTTGGAGTGGTTGGTGTTTTTGGGTAGTTCTAGAGATCGGATTTCACTCAAAATTAACCTAATGACTCCTCCCACCATATTATGATGTTGCCCAAGTTTTGGGCTTGATCCGAAATCAATAGGTGTAAGAAATTGGACAATTCATGTTCAAAGGCAGTTCATTCCTAATTGGAGTGGTTGGTGTATTGGGCAGTTCTAGGGATCGGATTTCACTCAAACTTAACCAAATGACTCCTCCCACTATATTATGATGTCGCCCAAGTTTTGGGCTCGATCCGAAATCAATAGGTGTAAGAAATTGGATAATTCATGTTCAAAGACAGTTCGTTCCTAATTGGAGTGGTTGGTGTTTTGGTTAGTTCTAGAGATCGAATTTCACTCCAACTTCACCAAATGACTCCTCCCAGCATATTATGATGTGGCCCAAGTTTTGAGCTTGATCCGAAATCAATAGGTGTAAGAAATTGGACAATTTATGTTCAAAGGCAGTTCGTTCCTAATCGGAGCGGTTGGTGTATTCCATAGTTGCAGAGATCGGATTTCACTCAAAACTAACCAAATGACTCCTCCACTATGCCAAAAAAGGGCTTTAGCAACGGATAAAATCCGTTGCCTATTACACATAAATACCGTGGTATTGGTGACTGTTGCCTATCCCTATGTTATAGGCAACGGATATTCTCCGTGGCTGTTTATCACTTACTACATCGGATATGAAGGAAACTCCGATGCCTAAATGATTTCCGGGTGCCAAAAAAAGGTTGACTTCTGATGCCTAAACTCGAAACAGCATCAGTACTTTCAAAAGGGAGGAGGCTAAAGAGGTCTAACATCATCAGTAGTTTTAAAAGGGATGATGCTAAAGAGGTCTAACAGCATCAGTGATATCTACTATGCTGATGCATATTATCAATTACAACATCGTAGAAATAAATAATGGTGTTGTGAATTATGTTAAACATCATCGCTTTTTTTAATTTTGCGGACGTGAAAAGCCTCCAATAGTGCTGGTGGTTACATAAATTCTGATGCTACTTCTCGTTTTAAGCATCAGTGATAATAGATGTCTGGTTGTTGTTTTTATCTTTCAACTTCAGTTATTTTTGGAAAACTGAAGTTGTTATAAACAATAGGCATCGTTTCTGTAAGGAAAGGGTAGGTATTTTGCTTGTTTCACATCACACTTTACTTAGTTACTGTAATAGTATTTAAGAAAGGCCTCATTTCCAAATCATGTTGTGTTGCCATTGCTCATAAAAAAAAACATTATATCAACAGTAATTTAAATATATCCATAATTGTCTATATATATATAAGCAAAATACTTGAATGATCCATACTTGTCACATCCAAATCACAAATTTACCAGCCCTACACCACAAATTATCCATACTTGTCTATGCATAAGCAAAATACTAGCTAGAAAGACATGTAAAATGAAGGAATGTTTAGCTTAATCAAACAGCCATTCTAGGACATGACTTGCCAATTCTTCTCGCACCTCATCCAATTCCATTTGGGTGTACGTGTCCTTCCTTCTAGCTCTATACTAGAAAAAAAAAACACATAGAATGTAAACACAAAATATGAACATAAGCTTAAAAAGTGCAAGGTACTAAATTTGCATAAGATATGTTGTCACTTCATATGAACCAATATGCAAATTTACGAAATCATATTGGTGAACAAGAAAATCTAATTTGTCAATCAATCTAATTAGATAACAAGAAGTCATTAATTGGATCCTACTTCATGTTTAAACTAGCAATTAAATGATCATGTGATGGGGTAGAGGGTTGGACAAGCACAGCTACTCTTATGTTCCCCTCTCCCAAAGGAACATTATGAACCAGCTGGTTTGGCACATTAATCTCAACTATTGTGCCACTTGCAACAAGGTTTGCCTTTTCGCCGAAAGCCATTTTGCATTCTTTCCCCTAATATGCATATAAAAGACAAGTCACAAATATAATACAAGCTAAACATATCAATTTCAGCAAGCATTTATATCAATTAAGTACAAGATGGAGTCAAAGAAAGAGATTGTGGGTGGTCTATTTAATTGTAGAATCTAATGTCATTGCCTTATTGGGTAAATGAGAATGAAGAATATAAACCTTTTTCCTACTTAATAACAATATCTTGGGCAAATGGGAATTCAGCTTTTAAAGTGCTAAGTAATTCTCTGCATGCACATGCTTTCTAACATTAGACAGGGAAAAAATTTATAATTAGTCAAACAATTAGCGTCAACAAGCAATTCATAACATTAAGATCACGAACAAACAAATAAATGAAAAAGGAGAGCAATGATGAATTATTACACCAATCTGCACAAAACTAACAACCTTTATTTCCAGTGAATTTGTAAAAAAGTTCAGATATTATGGCCATGAAATTCATATAAATCGTATTCTAATCAGTAATTTTGTGTGTACATATTTAGAGCAAGTATATCAAAGTAAATGAAAAATCAGAATTACCTTCATAAACTCACTTTCAGTTTGCTCCACCACATCCTCACAACCTTCTTCACCACAAATTTCTTTTTCACCCTCCTCAAGTTTTCTCTCTATGTTTGTTGATGCTTTCTCGGATAAGATGGGAGATTGATGCATATTTGGGGATTGGAGAGATGTGTTATTAGGAACTTGAGTGTTAATCACCACCTTTAGCATCTCAATTTGGTTTTGAAGAGCTTGTTGTGCAGCTTCATGCCTTTTTTGTTGTTCTTCCATCATCTTTCTTGTCTCCATTATCAAAGAATCTCGTTGTTCCAACATTACCTTCGAGACACACTCCCTCTCGTTGTCCCCCTTATTACTCTAATAGTAAACTTTCTTCTATTCCCACATCTCTGGCATGGACAATGAATGCGCCTATGATCAATAGCATTTGCTAATGCTATCCTTAGAAATTCTTCAACCCCATCTTCATTCTCTTTGCTTCTTCTATCTTCATGCATCCAAGATTTATCCATATCCCTTTAACCAATCCATTTCATAAACACAAAAAATATTATAAACACCTTGAGTTCACATTTCAAATAATGAGGGAAGCTGCCTATTATATGAGAGCATCTCAAGTTGCTTTAATATTGCAAATAAAAAACAAATATGCCCAAACAATATATAAATTTAACCCTAACTAAATGAGTGTTTTAATGATGCATATCCAGTTTATCCTATAGCTAGCATTTAGAGTACTTCACAAAAAAAAAGAAAAAAAAAAGAAAGAAAGAAACCCAAATATGCCCAAACAAAAGCATAAATTGAAAAGGAAGATGTTTTGTCTTATCTGTAGTTATCAAGATTCAGTACAGGCAGAGATAAGAGACTCCACCAAAGGCAGCTGCGTGAGCTCCAAAGGGAATGCAAAATTTGGACTTCAACTGACCTCCAAATGAGTTGTTGAAGGTTATTGCGGTGCCCTTACCCAGTCTCTGAAAGAAGGCACCCATTTTCAGTAAACAATATGTCAAAAAACCCCAACCCTTAATAAACTGAAAAATAAGCTTCAAATTGCAACATGCAACATCTATGAAAAATAATAGAACTTAGATGAAGAATAATCAAACCCTAAACTTTAAAATTATATGTATAACAAATTACCCAAATCAAAAAATGCCGTGTATAGATCTGCCAAACTATGACTTTAACTTCACTAAAATTTCGAAAATAGAAAGTAATTCACAACACAGAGAACATGAGCAATCTCAGAGCCCTAAAACAGATAGAGCAATTAAAACACAAAAGCAAGCACGTACCGGTAAAGGATCGGAGTTACGAACCCTAGCTGAAGAAGAAGCGTCGAGAGGAAGGAAGGAGACGACCGAAGAGCACAGATCTCAAAACGAAGAGGAGGCAGGCAGAGTGACTATCTGTGACTGGATGAGAGAGTGATGAGAGAGTGTCGGTGATTGGGTATAGTGAGAGAGGGTTTAGGGTGAATGGGGGTATCGCGAGAGAGAAGATAGGGAGTTTGAAGGTGAGAAGATGGGAGCTCTCAGTCACTGTCGTCTGTGGGTACTGAGAGAGAGAGAAGAGGGAAATTTTTCGTGAGAAGGGGGAATCTGAAATTTTCACAAAGGGACTGAAATTTTTTTAGGGGAAAAAACACTGTAGCGGTCAACTATAGGCTTTTGGCATCGGAGCTCAATTGGCGCTTAAATTTATTTTTCACCCAACAATTTTACGCATCCGTATATTTAAATTATCGATGCTAAATATAATCAATGGCATCGGTAAGAAAAACCAAAATTTGTGCTGATGCCTTTACGTACTTTTAGTCCCATTCTTTATAAAACCAATGCCTAATATACTAACAGCATCGGTATTTGGTTTCACCGATGCCTATCTAGTGTTGCGGAAAGTAAAATTTGGCATAGTGCTCCCACCATATTATATGGTTGCCCAAGTTTTGGGCTCGATCCGAAATCAATAGCTGTAAGAAATTGGACAATTCAAGTTCAAAGGCAGTTCGTTCCAAATTGGAGTGGTTGGTGTTTTGGGTAGTTCTAAAGATCGGATTTCACTCAAACTTAACAAAACGACTCCTCCCACCATATTGTGATATTGCCCAAGTTTTGGGCTCGATCCGAAATCAATAGGTGTAAGAAATTGGACAATTCAAGTTCAAAGGCAGTTCGTTCCTAATTGGAGTGGTTGGTGTTTTGGTTAGTTCTAGAGATCGGAGTTCACTCAAGCTTAACCAAATGACTCCTCCCACCATATTGTGATGTTGCCCAAGTTTTGGGCTCGATCCGAAATCAATAGGTGTAAGAAATTGGACAATTTATGTTCAATGGCAGTTCGTTCCTAATTGGAGTGGTTGGTGTTTTGGGTAGTTCTAGAGATGGGATTTCGCTCAAACTTAAGCAAACGACTCCTCCCGCCATATTATGATGTTGCCCCAGTATTGGGCTCGATCCGAAATCAATAGGTGTAGGAAATTGGACAATTCAAGTTCAAAGGCAGTTCGTTCCTAATTGGAGTGGTTGGTGTTTTGGGTAGTTCAAGAGATCGGATTTCACTCAAACTTAACCAAATGACTCCTCCCACCATATTATTATGTTTCCCAAGTTTTGGGCTCGATCCGATATCAATAGGTGTAAGAAATTGGACAATTTATGTTCAAAGGCAATTCGTTCCTAATCAGAGTGGTTGGTGTATTCCATAGTTCTAGAGATCGGATTTCACTCAAACTTAACCAAAGGACTCCTCCCACCATATTATGATGTTGCCCAAGTTTTGGGCTCGATCCGAAATCAATAGGTGTAAGAAATTGGACAATTTCTGTTCAAAGGCAATTCGTTCCTAATCAGAGTGGTTGGGGTATTCCATAGTTCTAGAGATCGGATTTCACTCAAACTTAACCAAAGGACTCCTCCCACCATATTATGATGTTGCCCAAGTTTTGGGCTCGATCCGAAATTAATAGGTGTAAGAAATTGGACAATTTATGTTCAAAGGCAGTACGTTCCTAATTGGAGTGGTTGCTGCTTTGGGTAGTTCTAGATATTGGATTTCGCTCAAACTTAAGCAAATGACTCCTCCCACCATATTATGATGTTGCCCCAGTTTTGGGCCCGATCCGAAATCAATAGGTGTAAGAAATTGGACAATTCAAGTTGAAAGGCAGTTCGTTCCAAATTTGAGTGGTTGGTGTTTTGGTTAGTTCTAGAGATCGGAGTTCACTCAAGCTTAACCAAATGACTCCTCCCACCATATTGTGATGTTGCCCAAGTTTTGGGCTCGATCCGAAATCAATAGGTGTAAGAAATTGGACAATTCAAGTTCAAAGGCAGTCGTTCCTAATTGGTGTGGTTGGTGTTTTGGGTAGTTCTAGTGATCGAATTTTACTCAAACTTAACCAAACGACTCCTCCCACCATATTATGATGTTGCCCCAGTTTTGGGCTCGATCCGAAATCAATAGCTGTAAGAAATTGGACACTTCAAGTTCAAAGGCAGCCGTTCCTAATTGGAGTGGTTGGTGTTTTCGGTAGTTCTAGAGATCGGATTTTACTCAAACTTAACCAAATGTCTCCTCCCACCATATTATGATGTTGCCCCAGTTTTGGGCTCGATCCGAAATCAATAGCTGTAAGAAATTGGACACTTCAAGTTCAAAGGCAGCCGTTCCTAATTGGAGTGGTTGGTGTTTTCGGTAGTTCTAGAGATCGGATTTTACTCAAACTTAACCAAATGTCTCCTCCCACCATATTATGATGTTGCCCCAGTTTTGGGCTCGATCCGAAATCAATAGCTGTAAGAAATTGGACACTTCAAGTTCAAAGGCAGCCGTTCCTAATTGGAGTGGTTGGTGTTTTCGGTAGTTCTAGAGATCGGATTTTACTCAAACTTAACCAAATGTCTCCTCCCACCATATTATGATGTTGCCCCAGTTTTGGGCTCGATCCGAAATCAATAGCTGTAAGAAATTGGACACTTCAAGTTCAAAGGCAGCCGTTCCTAATTGGAGTGGTTGGTGTTTTCGGTAGTTCTAGAGATCGGATTTTACTCAAACTTAACCAAATGTCTCCTCCCACCATATTATGATGTTGCCCCAGTTTTGGGCTCGATCCGAAATCAATAGCTGTAAGAAATTGGACACTTCAAGTTCAAAGGCAGCCGTTCCTAATTGGAGTGGTTGGTGTTTTCGGTAGTTCTAGAGATCGGATTTTACTCAAACTTAACCAAATGTCTCCTCCCACCATATTATGATGTTGCCCCAGTTTTGGGCTCGATCCGAAATCAATAGCTGTAAGAAATTGGACACTTCAAGTTCAAAGGCAGCCGTTCCTAATTGGAGTGGTTGGTGTTTTCGGTAGTTCTAGAGATCGGATTTTACTCAAACTTAACCAAATGTCTCCTCCCACCATATTATGATGTTGCCCCAGTTTTGGGCTCGATCCGAAATCAATAGCTGTAAGAAATTGGACACTTCAAGTTCAAAGGCAGCCGTTCCTAATTGGAGTGGTTGGTGTTTTCGGTAGTTCTAGAGATCGGATTTTACTCAAACTTAACCAAATGTCTCCTCCCACCATATTATGATGTTGCCCCAGTTTTGGGCTCGATCCGAAATCAATAGCTGTAAGAAATTGGACACTTCAAGTTCAAAGGCAGGTCGTTCCTAATTGGAGTGGTTGGTGTTTTCGGTAGTTCTAGAGATCAGATTTCACTCAGACTTAACCAAATCACTCCTCCCACCGTATTATGATTTTGCCCAAGTTTTGGGCTCGATCCGAAATCAATAGGTGTACGAAATTGGACAATTCAAGTTCAAAG
>NW_018922302.1:9320-33883 GCF_002207925.1 Prunus avium | reverse complement strand
CTTTTAAAAAACAACGACGGTTTTTTGATCTACCGTCGTTGTTTACTGGTCGTCTTTTGCCCTTTTTGTAGTAGTGTTTGTTAGGTTAACTCACGTCAACACTCCTCCTCAAGTTGGTGTATACACATCAACAATGCCCAACTTGGTAAGTGAGTCATAAAATACTCGTCCATAGACAGCTTTCGTCAAGACATCTGCTAACTGATCTTATAATTTTACAAAGGGTAGGCAGATGATCTTGTTCTCATTTTTTTTCTTTGATGAAATGTCGATGCACTTCAACATGGTTTGTTCGATCATGATAAACTAGATTATGATCAATATCGATCGCTGACTTGTTATCACAATGTAATTGCATGGGCTTCTCTGGTTTAAAACCCAATTCTGTCAAGAGCCCTCTAATCGACAATAATTCACAAACTCCTTGAGTCATACTTCGATACTCTGCTTCTACACTAGACTGAGCAACCACATTTTATTTTTTACTTCGCCAAGTGACTAGGTTACCTCCAACAAATGTAAAGTAACCCGATGTAGAGAGTCTATCTGTAATAGAACCTTCCCAATTAGCATATGTATATCCAACAACTTCGAGATTTCCATTCTTTGAGAATATTAATCCTTTCCTGAGGGCTGACTTTAACTATCTTAAGATCCGATCACCTGCATTCTTATGAGAAACACTGGGTGAATGCATAAACTGGCTAACGACATGCACAACATACGCAATATTTGGTCTTTGGGGTGCCAAATATATCAACCTTCCAACAAGGCTCTGATATTTTGTTGAGCGGCTTATATCCCAGCATTCATACTTCAGTGAATAGATATGTCGCATACTTCCTTCAAGACATAAAAAAATACCAGTTTTTGACCTTGCTACTTCAATTCCAAGGAAGTATTTCAGAGCACCTAAATCTTTCATCTCAAATTCCTGAGACAAATACTTTTATAACTTATGTTGCTCTCCTGCATTGTTTCCAATTAAGACCATGTCATCCACATAAACAATTACTGGAGTATTTTTTTTTTTTCATCACACTTCAAGAATAGGGTGTGGTCTGAATCACTCCGAGTGAATCCAAAATTCTTCATGGACTTAGTAAATCTTCCAAACCACACCTTGGGTCTTTTGCTAGTCCTCGAGCAAAACTAAAACTAAAACAAGACTCAAAACAATCTTTTCAAACATTTTCCGAAAAGAGAATTATTCATGCACATGCCTTAAAAGTTTTCACAACAAAAACTCGGTTTTAAAGGTCATTCACAAGGCGAAAAAGTTAAAAACACAACATGCTCAAAGTGTAGTAGTGTGACAGCAAATTGCAACTCATTCCTCAATTTCAGTTTGCACACAACTTCGAAAATCATACCAAGCACAAATGTAACTTCAATCCTCACCAAAGTTGTTCTCTCGCAAATGAATCACTTAAAAGAGGGCTACAATGCATCACTCAATTTTAAACATGAGAATAGAGTTAAACCATAAGGGACTTAACTCGAAATGAAAATATAAGAACATGCATGAATATGATCTCAAGAAGGATGCCAAACACCTAAAAGTAGTAAATAAGTACAATTCAACCACATGACATTTAGATCAATTTAAGTCTTTAGCATAGGTTGTAATGGGGCTAAGGGTGTAAGGTAAGTGAGAAATGAAAGGTATGGATAATACAAAGTCCAAGGAACTCACAATGTGGAGAAGAATAAATGAGGATTGGATCTTGGTGCGAGTTTGTTTGATGAAGTGGCTTATTGGTAGCGTTTATTGGTAAGGGTGTACTGAGAATTTTAACAAGGCAGCGTTTATTGGTACCATGAAGAAAATATGGCGTCTGAAGGACAGTGTATCCATCTCGTGTGTAGATGCCAATCGTTTCCTTTTTACTTTTTCATGTGAATCTGATAAACAACGAGTTCTCCATGGAAGTCCCTGGACTTTTGATAAGGCTTTATTGCTGCTAATAGACTACTATGGCCTTTGTAATCCAGCAACGATTCCTCTCACAACTCAGGACTTCTGGGTCCAAGCCCATGATTTACCTGTCCTCTACATGAATCTGGTTGTTGGAAAGTTGATTGGTCGATCGTTAGGTGGTCATATTGAAATTGAACAGAGTCGTACTGGACTGTGCATGGGTTCTTTTTTACCGGGTGTTAAAAATTCAACTTCCTGAGAAGGGGCTAACAAAAGTAAGACTGCAGTATGAACGCTTACTAATGTTTTGTTATACTTGTAGACTGCTTGATCATAAAGAGAAAATCTGTGGGGTACATGCAACGTTGGGGGAAGCTGAACCAAGGACGTATGGCTCTTGGCTAAGAGCAGAATTGGAAGGTCCCAATTATTTTCAAGGATGGAGAGGAAGGACTTTTTCATGCAAGACCCCTTTGCTAAGTGAAACTCATGGCAAGGCTAAGTTACCACCAAGTATGGCTGAGACTATGACGCGGAGGAAGTAGTGGTAGTGAACGGAACTGGCAATTCCGTGAATGCAGCTGAAACAGTGACCGTTTCGGAAAATCGAAACCATGAAACACGCGACTTTGCCTCTTCCACACTAAAGAAGATTTTGAAAGTTAATGAGGGAATTATTAGGGACGGTGCGGACGTTATGCATGTTTAGTCGCCTCATGATTCAATTCCCAACGTCAATTCTACTGGTATGATTGGAAAATTAAATGGTGAGTTTGCTAGGGCTTTCGTATCGCAATTGAACACAATTAATTAAGATGGAAGATCTGTGGGTGCTAGTCATGGGCTGAATCCTGGAGCAATACCTTGAGTCTAACTCCTTAGGCCCAATCTCAGTGACTAAATGGAAAAGATGAGCCCTAGATTTAGCTCCAAAATATATTTCAAGTGGAGCTTTCTCATTCCAAGTCCAGGGAGCGTACGAGTCTTCGAAAAGAAGGGAAGGGCACGGCAGTATGGCTCAATTTATTGGATCAAAGAAACAGAAGTGGTCCAAAGTGGTTCTTGAAAAAATGACGAATTCACAAAGTTCTCGATCCGTGGTGGGCTCAGTTGGTCTGGCCCACCACGAGTCATGATACTATTGAGTTGGAATGCTCGGGGGCTTAGGAACCAACGGACATTCCGTGCTCTACAGGAAATCCTCAAAGTAAAGCAACCCAATTTGGTTTTCTTGTCGGAAACCAAAATGAATGTGTATCATATGGAAGGGGTACGAAAGTGACTTGGTATAGATTATTGCTTTAGTGTGAACAGGCGTGGGTTAGGTGGAGGTTTAGCCCTTCTATGGAATAAAAATTGGACAGTAAGGCCATCTCCAGTCATAGGGCTAAATGTAGTCCAGGGCTAAAAATTTAGCCCTCCAAAATATTAATTTTTTAAAGAATAGTGCAGGGCTAAATTTTTCCATCTCTAGCCATGCAAGGCTATGTTTTAGGATCCTTCATATTTTATTATATATATTCACCTATAACATCAACTCACTTTACTATTGGCTTTTAAAAAGCAAATGCATGGGCCCCCAAAAATTTGGCCTAGACTAAAGGTGGGCTATATGTGGCCTGGTTGGAGGGCTAAAGGGCCAAATGTGGCCCTCCAAATTTGGCCAAAATTTTATTTAGCCCACGGCTGGAGATGGGTTTTGCATTATTTTAGGGCTATATTTGGGATATAGCCCATGGCTTGAGATGGCCTAACTATCTTATCTCACTTTTTGGTTCATATCCATGCTATTGTGAAGGCTCCAGATGGTTTTTCTTGTAGAGTGACAGGTTTTTATGGAAATCCTGTGATGAATCAGCAGCATCATTCTTGGGAGCTTCTTCGACGTCTATCTCAGGTGGGGTCGGGTCCCTGGATTAGATGCGGTGATTTTAATGAAATTTTGGAAGATAAAGAGCAGCTTGGTCATTGATTCAGAGCTTTATCTCAAATGATGGACTTTTGACACTGTGGGAGCAAATATTTTCGTCTCCAATCAGAGCACGCCACGTGGAAAAGAAGATTATCCCTTAAATTAATTAATTAAACCATTTGTTGGGATAATTAATTAATTTGGATAATATCTTAATTATATGGTATTATCTCATAATTAATAATGATAATATCATTAATTGGGATATTATCTTATAATTAATGAGATAATATCAATAATTCCGGTATTATCTTATCAAAGGGATAATATCCTAATTATAGGATATTATCTTATAATTAACGAGATAATTCTGATATTATCAAAGTCCGACTCAATCTCTACGAAACCCTAGCCCCGAGGCTCCTATAAATAGATGACTTCAGTCATCATTCAAGGTACTTCAAAAACCCTACTTCTAAACCTAGCTCCAAAACTCGAGAAAATACCCAAAGCTCTCTCTCCCTCTCCACTCTCCACTCTCCATATTTTCTCCACACGGCTCCGGCCACCACACACGGCTCCGGCCGCCCGGTTTACACCATACAACTCCGTACCCTTTGCTTAGCTATTGTTTTCCTACAAATACTCGAACTAACTTAGGCATCGGAGGGCCTTTGGCCAACACCCCCCGGGTGTGGTCTATTTACTCCAATCTTTTTTACAGGAACCAAGAAGGAGAGAGAGAAGGAAGATCAAAGGTTGAAGGATCTAGAAGCGAATATTCTCCTGCGAGATTATTTGCACAAACAGACATGCTTTGGAGGACTGTGATTTGCTGGCCATTCCATTCAAGGGTTACAAGTTCACTTGGGATAATGGTAGAGCTGGGGTTGAGAACGTTAAAGCCCTGCTTGATCATGTTGTGGCAAATAAGGGATTATGGCAAGCTTGTGCCAATATGATCACTTATCATTTGGATTACTTGGAGTCTGATAATCTTCCTTTGTTAGTTGTGACTGACAACAACTCTCAAAGGGGTTAGAAGCTACTCTTGCTCAAATGTTTCCTACAAAAGCACCAGGCCCTGATGGTATGCCAACACTTTTTTTCCAGAAATATTGGCATATTATAGGTGACAAAGTCACTTCTACATGCTTGCAAGTTCTGAATGGTAGTGGGAGTGTCAAACAATTTAACCACACTCTAATTGCCCTTATCCCAAAGATTGCTCATCCCTCTCATGTGTCGGATTATAGGCCAATCAGTTAGTGTAATGTTCTTTATAAATTGGTGGCCAAGACTCTTGCCAATCGACTCAAGGTGGTTTTGCCTCATGTTATTTCAAGTTTTCAGAGTGCATTTGTGCCTAATCGTCTTATCACCGACAACATTATTGTTGCTTTTGAAACAATCCATGCCATTAAGAGAAGAGGGCCAAGGGGAAGGAAGAAGATTGCTTTAAAATTAGATATATCAAAAGCTTATGACTGAGTTGAATGAAATTATCTTGCCACTGTGATGGCTAGAATGGGTTTTCATGCTAGATGGGTCTCTATGATTTTGGATTGTATTTCATCATTATCCTACTCAGTCTTATGCAATGGTTCCTTATTTGGTCATATTGTTCATCAACGTGGTCTTCACCACGGTGATCTACTCTCGCCATATTTGTTTCTTATTTGTGCTGAAGGTTTCTCAGCACTTATAAGGAGGGCACAATTGATGGGTTCAATTCATGGAGCACTACTACAAAAATTGAAATAGACGACGGGGAAACACCGTCGTCTTTTTCTTTTTCAAACCGTCGTTAAATCGACAGTCGTCTTTTTGAAAGTCAAACTACGACGGTAATTAACCGTCGTCTATTATATGTAAAAACGACGGTTTTTAAAAGATCCGTCGTCTATTAAATGTAAAGACGATGGTTCTATAAAAAAAACTGTCGTCTATTACATGTAAAGACGACACTTTTTCTAAAAAACCGTCATCTATTTAAATGTAAAGACGACACTTTTTCTGAAAAAACCGTCGTCTATTTAAATGTAAAGACGACACTTTTTCTGAAAAAACCGTCGTCTATTTAAATGTAAAGACGACACTTTTTCTGAAAAAACCGTCGTCTATTTAAATGTAAAGACGACACTTTTTCTGAAAAAACCGTCGTCTATTTAAATGTAAAGACGACACTTTTTCTGAAAAAACCGTCGTCTATTTAAATGTAAAGACGACACTTTTTCTGAAAAAACCGTCGTCTATTTAAATGTAAAGACGACACTTTTTCTGAAAAAACCGTCGTCTATTTAAATGTAAAGACGACACTTTTTCTGAAAAAACCGTCGTCTATTTAAATGTAAAGACGACACTTTTTCTGAAAAAACCGTCGTCTATTTAAATGTAAAGACGACACTTTTTCTGAAAAAACCGTCGTCTATTTAAATGTAAAGACGACACTTTTTCTGAAAAAACCGTCGTCTATTTAAATGTAAAGACGACACTTTTTCTGAAAAAACCGTCGTCTATTTAAATGTAAAGACGACACTTTTTCTGAAAAAACCGTCGTCTATTTAAATGTAAAGACGACACTTTTTCTGAAAAAACCGTCGTCTATTTAAATGTAAAGACGACACTTTTTCTGAAAAAACCGTCGTCTATTTAAATGTAAAGACGACACTTTTTCTGAAAAAACCGTCATTTATTATATCCAAAGATGTCTATTAAATCTAAAAAAGACGGTTTTGTTCCAAAAAATCGCCGTTTATTATCTGTAAAAATGATGTACTAATTTCATTTTAGATATCCTAAAAAATTATTTCTTTCATAAAACTTGAAGATTCAATTGTAATTACATTGTTTACCAATCTTGATTCCTACTATATCCATACAAAATACCATATTTATAACATTATAACCTATAATTACAAAATACCATATCCAAAGCATTAACCTATGGTTGTTGTATCTTCCACAATTTGTACTTGTTCTCCACATTCAGCTGTCATCTTGGAGTAGTGTTCTAAGTCATCTTGGTCAAATGGATCTTATATTCTTCTAAGTTGTCATCTTGGCCTTTGAGCTACACTTGTGATGAATATTATCTTATAAGAAATCACTGATGAAGATTGCCTCTCATAAGTCAAACTTCGTGCAAGTTTATATTGACCACAGTGGAAAAGAAAAAAGAGGAATCCATCCTACATTATATCACAACCAAACCAAGAAAACATATTAAAATCTGCTTCTAAAATCCTTGCTTAATTGGCCAATTTTTAATTTTTTTTTTCAGACAAAAAAAAGGGCCAATTTTAAGAGAGAATCAATTTTGAACTGTTGACCTACAAAATTATTAGAATCGACCAGTGCTAATGACTAAATTCAGTACAATCTCAAAATTCAGATTCAAAGCTGGCTTCATCCATCAGAATGAATCACAAAACACTCCTTTAGACCAAAAACAGAGTAATAGCTAAAAGCTCCAAGACAATTCAACCAACATCAGCAAAAACCAAAACAAACCCAAGTAGAATTCAGCAAGTTAAAGTCCAAATTCCATCAAATTACATTAAATCAGACCAAAATTAACATTCTATATCAAATCCCTAAAATAGTCGATGGTGTGGATTTCTTACCAGCTTTTTATACCCAAAGCCCTAATTCCTAAATCAACTCACCAGCATCTTTAATGGAAGAACCTAAATCAAACAAAATAAAACATACACAGTTTCTTCGATAATAAACCAAACATAATAAAACATACCCATTGCAAAGTGTTCGCGAGCCAATCATAACCAGATCTGACATTAAAACCCTCATTAAAATTAAAAAAATCAAAAAAGGAGAAGAAGAAAACAGAGAGAGAGAGAGAGAGAGAGAGAGAGAGATTACTTGGGGTTTTTCCCTTCAAATTAGTGCTTGAGCTTGGTTCGTTTTCAGAGGGAGAGAATAAATTTTGGCGAACGAGGCGAGTTCGGTGGACTGAACGCGGTGAGCTCGGTGGACTGAATGACGCGATGGAGATGGCGATCTCTGCAAACTCGGTGGATGGTGAGAGGGAGATGTGCTTCATCGATGTGAGAGAGAGTTGAGAGAGCGAGGGTTTTGTGAAAGTTTCGTGAGAGAATTTGAGATAGCATAGTGTCTGAGAGAGCGAGTGTTTTCTGAAAAGCTCCGCTCTCGAGAACTTAAAGTGAACTGTTGTTAGCGCCTCCTGAAAACACGACGGTCCTGATAAGGTATGGTCGTAATTTTAAAAATCAACTTAACATATTGGTGTATTAGGTGCTTTACCAGGGCGGTGTTATAAAATTGGTCGTCTTTTAAAATACCACGACAGTTTTTATATAAAGGGTCGTTTTTTGGATGTCGTAGTTTAACATAATTGTAGTAGTGGAGTGGCTATCGCAAGGGGAGCACCTTCGATAAATCACTTGCTTTTGGCTGACGATAGTTTATTATTTTGTGATGCTAATATGTCTGAATGTCAGAATCTGAAACACATTTTTGACATATATGAGAAGTCCTCATGCCAAAAAATTAATTTTGCTAAATCTGCAGTCTCATTTAGCCCTTCTGTAGATGTCAATAGCCAGCAAGCTATCTCATCTCTACTTGGAGTTCCTGCAGTGATTTGTCATGAGCATTATTTGGGACTCCTTACCATAGCTGGAAGAAGTAGGAGGGCATTGTTTCGTGGTATAAGAGATAAGGTGTAGAAGTGCATGCATCTTTTACAATGGCCCCATTCTAAGATCTTCTCTTCTGTTTGAAGATCCACTTCTTCACATATGTCTGGCATGATGTTCCCAATTGATCCAATTATAGAAGTATTGAGGAGGTATGATCAAAATAAGTTAGGGTTTTAGTTAACCTCAAGCTTCACCAATGATCAAAACATATTGAGAGCTAGGTTTAGTGTCTATACGTTAAAGCTCATTTAGTGTCTACAATTGAATTGAATTGAATTGAATAATTCACTAGGTTTAAAGGAATGTTGAAAGAAGAAATTATGAAATTCTATAATATTGCTCAAGAAGAAAGCCTACCTCACTCAATTCCCCATACTCGTATTTTTTAATATCTTAAAATTAAAAATCCTTCAACTCACTTTTGCAAATGACAGCCCATAGTGGTCATATCACCCCATCCTTCTAAAAGTGTTTGGGTATTGACTCTTTGTTATTGATAATATTAAAGTGATCCTTGTAGCTGATTCGCTTTTCCTAAAATGGACAAAAACATCTATTAATATCAAGGTGAATGTTGTGAATTTTAGACAACCTAAAAAATGGAGATTATAAAAATTAGTCTAAACACAAATTATACTCGCAAGTGCACAAGGTCAATTGTAATATAGTATGGCAAATACGAGGTCATTCCCACAAGGATTGAGTTCAACTTCCAATTAGTCTAACCTAATTTACTTCACAAAATACTTTAACCACTCTAATTATATAAACAAGAAATTAAACACGTAGCATACTCACGTAAACACAAAAGGGGTTTTTGAAAGAATGATTTAATTAACAACAAAATTGAAAGACAAAACAAGTAAAAAGTCACGAAACACAAGGATGAGAAATTCAAATTGATAAAAGCACTAGGACAATGAATTCACCACTAGTAATCCAATCTAGCCTTTTTATTCACCTACCTATTAACTAACCAATTGATGTCCCTGCTTAGTTTTCCTTTTTCATGAATTACCTATGGTATTTAGGCTAACTCATATATTCCTACATGCAATTTGCCTACGGTATGTAGGTCAAATATCAACACATAGAAACTCATTAAGATCAATGAAAACCTCCAACAAGCATGTAAACCCTAGGAGTATGGTATTTACCCTAGACGAATTACAAATCCTAATCACAAGAAGCAAGCCTCAAATCAAGTATGGTATTTACTCTAATTTGCATCCGATTAACTAAATTAAAAGTCTAGATGGTGATCAAGCATCAAGATAATCAACCAAATTATTAAGCACAATGATTAAGAATCCATCATCACATGGTAATCAATAGATAGGTAAAATAAGAAAACTAGATTATCATACTAGGGCTACATCATGCCCTAGCAAAAGAAAATTAGTTACCCATAATCATATAATTCGACATAAACAAAAACATAAGGAAGAAACAATTAAACTTGGCCAATTGCGGTACTCTTCCGGCGTCTCCAATTTCTCATAGTCTTTGCGTCCCTCCCCCCTAAAGGAGTTGTTTCTCATGCTTAAATAAAACACCCCACGTCTATTCTTACCCTAGCTGGGCTTTTACAACGGCCCAACAATAAAGAAAAACCTAATTAAAACATAAATCCAAAATGGGTAAGTAATTGACTCTTCTTCCTACTTGGACTGGGATAACACGTCAGTTATTTTGCATGCACGTTTGGGGTTGTTCCTCCTCCAAGAAAATTCATCAAAAATATTTAAATTGTAGGTTTTTGTCTTATCTTTCAAGCCATATATTGCACGCCTTGAGGAAAAATCAAGAAAGTCTTCAAATAGTCATTCTTCCACAGTAGCACAGTTTTGACGGGATTGCACCTTATGCTGACTTAACTTCAAAGACTGCTCTCATTGGCTGCTCCGAAAATTCTAGAAAAATTCCACAATCATCTTCAAGGTATTAGCTTTTATCTCCAACTGGTCTCGTAATAAAACTCCACCCAAAAGTCGTAATTCCGTTGAAAACCAATTACTTGCTCTAGAAAGTTGAAAATTGAGAAAATAAAGTAATAAGTTCTTTTTAAATCAAATTCTCCTACAAAAACTAAGTATAAAGAGTACATAAATATATAAATTTATGGACTTATCAGTGAATCATTTGACCCGCAAGCAGGCCCTAATGTACCTAAACCCCCTTTTATTTATTTATTCATTTATTCTCTTAATATATAACTTAACAATTACTAATTTAAATGCAGGCCTTTGTTTGTCTTCTTTCCTAGGATCCCATATCCGATTCACGTCAAAAAGAAGCCCTTTCTAGGCCCTTCAGATTCACTTTCTAAGAGGTCATTCTTTGTCCCTCTCTTGGATTACGGGTCATATCATGCGAAAGAATCAGTATTTGATCCAAGATGAGCTGGTAGTCCCTTCTTCTATTCAAGGACGATAGCGGCCCGGCAGTGAAAGCAATTCCAATGTTCGTACACGCGCTAGTTTACTTAGTCGGAGGGGTTGCCAAGTATACTACTACTAGTGATAAATGAAAAGATTTGAAAATATGACTAATTGTGTCATTAGATAAGTTTATCTTGTTTTCCTTTAATTTTGTTGTTTGAGGTTGACGTCCCAAAATAGCTTTTTTTTTTTTTTTTCTCCGCCATTATTCACCTCTACCTCAATTTCCTCCTTTTTAACATATTTGAATTTAGTGAATTATAAAATTTCATTTGACACAACACAAAAGCACGGGTAATGGGAATACACAACACAACACAACACAAACATCGGTAAAATGACAACTACCGTCGTCTCAAAGAATACACATGATGATATTGGTGTTACAAGCCCCGTGTACCAAAGGAACCACGTCTATATTTATATTCTTTCCGTCGTGGTAAGCGCACTAACAACAACGACCAGGTGAACAACGCCGGTCATTTACCGTCGTAGTAATTAGACGTCAATTTTTATTTTTAAAGCTGACGTAGTATGTCTTAACAACGCCAGTCATTTACCGACATAGTTTTATGAATCAAACGATGGCGGTCAATTTCACGACCGTGAATTCATGTCGTCTATTTCGATTTCTGTAGCAGTGTTTACCTACGTATCTTTCATATTGTCATATGAAAACTTGTGTTTATGTACAAGAAAAAGCCACCAGTTACCAATGCCCATGGTGGGAGGGTGGGTAGTGGGTAGTCAATGGGGAAGTTTGTGCTGAGTTTATTTATTTTTTAAGTTTAAAGTTTTAAATTTTTGAATCTTACTAGAAGAGTAAAATTGGACTTTTAGAGTGTTAAAACTAAACTTAAATTTATGGCAGTTGACATATCATGTTACGGGTTGACAGATTATTACAACGACTAAGATTAAGCGAAATGCGAGAAAATGTGTAGATTCTAAATGCAGAATCTTAGAATCCATATATCACATCCATATACTTTCTCATTTAAAAAAAGAACTTTATTCCACTCAAAACGAAACAAAAAAGAATTCATGCCGCCTTCTTTCTCTTGAACTCTTATTATTATTATTTTTTTATGGAATATACTAATATACTAAGAAAGCAGCTATTCCTTTATTTTAAGAAAAGTGCTTAATTAGCCTATACTTTAAAGCTCATTTAGTGTCTATAATTGAATTGAATTGAATAATTCACTAGATTTAAGGCATGCTGAAAGAAGAAATTATGAAATTTTGTAATGAGTAATGCTATTTGGACACACAACATTGACACACTTAGTGACACTCGCTAATGTGTCAATGTATCATTTGCTCTTCTTTTCTCTTCGTTTTCTGTTCAACGAATGATACATTGATACATCTGCGGGTGTCAACTAAGTGTGTCAATATTGTGTGTCCAAATAGCATTACTCATTTGTAATATTGCTCAAGAAGGAAGCCTACCTCACTCAATTCCCCAAACTCGTATTTTTTTAATATCTTAAAATTAAAAATTCTTCAACTCACTTTTGCAAATGACATCCCATAGTGGTCATATCACCCCATCCTTCTAAAAGTGTTTGGGTATTGACTCTTTGTTATTGATAATATTAAAGAGATCCTTCTAGCTGATTCGCTTTTCCTAAAATGTACAAAACATCTATTAATTCAAGGTGATTTGACCCGCAAGCGGCCCTAATGTACCTAAACCCCCTTTTATTTATTTATTCATTTACTCTCTTAATATATAAGTTAGGCTTTTTATCACAAATGGTCCCTGACATTTGCGAAATTATCACATTTCGTCGCTAACGTTTTTTTGTGACACTAATGGTCCTTAAGATTACCCTCTACACATCAAAATGGTCCCTGCCGTTAGTTTCCGTCAAATTTTCTGTTAAGTTGCTGATGTGGCATGTGTGTAGAGCCCACATATCTAATAGTATAAAGCCACATGGCTTTAAATAAAATAAAATATATTTTAAATATTTTAAAACTTAAATCCATAAAAAAGAAAAAGAAAAATATCTGCACTTGCATTCTCACTCTGCATGCGCGCTTCCCCCCTCGCAGACACACCTTTTGCCTCTCTCTCCCTACTCTTCCTCCTCTTTCTCTCTCTCTCTCCCTATCCCATATGATTACATAGAAGAAGATCTTCAAAACAAAAGTCCTGAGCTCCTCAAATACAACCCAGTTCACAAGAAAATCCCCGTGCTCGTTCATGGAGAAAGGCCAATCTGTGAGTCCATGATCATAGTCGAATACATATATAGAAGAAACATGGCCACAGAAGTACCCCTTGCTGCCCACTGATCCTTATGAGAGAGCCATGGCTCGGTTCTGGGTTAAATATTTCGAAAAAATGTATATATATATATGTTCACATTGAATAACTATAACCCACTATTCTATATTGATTTTTTGAACCTCCAATTAAACCAAAAATGCATCTCTTTGGCTAAGTGAAAGAACTAGTTTATATAAGGTCGTGGATTATGGGTAATTTCATTTACATGTTCTAGACGTGATTCCACATCATTTTTTGTGGGGCCAATAATGTAGATTTTTTCATATTTTTCCAACAATTACATAAGTTTAGTGTAAAATTTTTATGAAATGCTGGAGTTAATTGGAGTTGAAGAGTGGCTCCGTGCCTGCACATAATCATATGGGATAGGGAGAGGGAGAGGGAGAGGGAGAGAGAGAAAGAGGAGGAAGAGTAGGGAGAGAGAGGCAAGAGGTGGATCTGCGAGGGGGGAAGCGTGCAGGCAGAGTGAGAATGCAGGGGCAAGAATTTTTCTTTTTCTTTTTTATGGATTTAAGTTTTAAAATATTTAAAATATATTTTATTTTATTTAAAGCCACGTGGCTTTATACTATTAGATGTGTGGGCTCTACACACGTGCCACGTCAGCAACTTAATAGAAAATTTGACGGAAGCTAACGGTAAGGACCATTTTGATGTGTAGAGAGTAACCTTAAGGACCATTAGTGTCACAAAAAAATATTAGGGACGAAATGTGATAATTTCACAAACGTCAGGGACCATTTGTGATAAAAAACCTAAGTTATATGTAATTTGTTGGCCATCTCTACATGACCAAAACAGACTCAACTTAAAAGCTGGATGTTCAAATCAATTTGCTCTGCGTCTAGGGACAACAAGAAAAACAAACTGCCTTCCTGACTCAGACGATGGAGTGCTGCTCTTCAAGTTTTTTACGATACAAAGTCAAAGAGCTCGTCCAAGATTTCGTCTCCGAATTGCTGCTTGAAGAGTCCCTCCAGGCTAGCTCTGATTTGAGATGCAAGTAGTTGAGGAGTACTATAGACAGTGCCATGTGCAAAGAAATTATCCAGATTTTCCCTTCTCTCTATGCTGAAGCATCCATTTCGTTCTACAACATTTTCCAGTTCTTTTGAAGACTAAGTGTTACCACGACGAATGTCAAAACCCTTTTCTAAGTGGAAAGTGGTCTTTTTTTCTTGGTGAACGGGAGTCTCCACCTCTTGTAGTCTTCCAATGTGGGACTCTTGACGTTGCCCCTAGTTGTGACTTATGGCAAGGCTTCTATGGCTAAGGCAATGACCTCTCAAAGCACGGCACATGGCTGATTTTACGTAGCTAGCTGTTCGGTTACCAACATTGATTACTAATAAGAGATATTGCTTCTTTTCTTTCCTTTTATGTAAGTGATTATTAAACGTTAATTAATGTGAATCTCATAGCAAGTCTCACATGAATCAGCAGTCCACGTTTACGCCATACACGTGGATATTATTAACTGATAATCAATGAATCTTACAGCAACAGGTAAACCCCTGCCCAGCTCAAACAGCTCCTACTGGAATGAAGGTTCAGTTATTGATGTCCATAAATTGATATAATAGTTTTAACTTTTTGTTCACTTTTATACAAGAACAAATCCGTAACCTATTGAACGCCCAAAAGCACAAAATGAGCTCTCCATATCAAAGGGCTTAACACTAACTGAGCATCACTTTTATACAAGAACAAATCCGTAACCTATTGAACGCCCAAAAGCACAAAATGAGCTCTCCATATCAAAGGGCTTAACACTAACTGAGCATTAAAATGGTCTGGCAGATACAAGTTTAACCATCTATAGAATTAACAAATCCACAGCAACCAGTAATGTAACTAAGACATGTAAAAATAGTTTAGAGTATTTTTTTTATAAAAGAAAAAAAGAAAACACAAGATCAAAACAGTTCCAATAAAGTATTTAAAGAAGAGATCCTGATAATGTAATAAAAGACGGATTCTATTGCAGGTTCATTTTTCAAATATTGTGGCTACATAACTTATCATGTTAAGTTTATCAAATAAAAGAAAACTACCAAAAAAAGTTACCACATCAAATTCTTAAAACTTCTTTAGGATCATATCTTATCATCATTGTTCCAGGAAACAGTATCAATGAAGAACAAAAGATGCTAACTTATCCAAGGAAATTCATAATCACCAAGTGCAGCACCAAGTTGCAGAGAACAAAATCTGCAAAAGCCCGTTCTGGTGCTAAATCCTGCAGTTTTACACACAAACACTGATCAGGACGAGGATGGAAGAGGATAGGTCAAGGTGGGCAAAACAACATTACCAACATTGTCAATTTCTTAATACATGATGAAGAAGGACTGTCGGAAACGAAAACTGGTTTAGAGTGCACAAACTTGCCACAACTCACAATTTGTGAATCAGACAGAAGGACAAGAAACAAACAGAGTTTACCTTAAATTCTTTGTTTTCTTTGTTCACTTGAATACGGAGACAAACTGCAAAAGAAGTAATCAGTTTCCAAGTTAACCTCCTCATGTCTAATATGAGCTTTCACCCAACAAAGAAAAAACTGCATCTTCCCCTTACCAGCAAGGACTGCTGTCCCTGTACAAGAGAGTACTCCTGAGAGAAATGAGTTAAATGGGAATGATCCGACGATAGCCATGTAAACTACCTGTTCATCAACAAAGTAGATAACTAAATCAAAGATTAAAGAAACCATATCAAGTTGCAACAAAGGTGGCTTCCACCATTCATGGGTTATGATTGTAGTAGTTAATGCATGATGGCATCATTAGAAATAGGTGGAAGAATATGTTGAAGTGGGCTAGGAGGGGAAAAAAGAGGGGAGTTTCACTAAAATACCCAAAATGGGGGCTGAAATTATAAAAATCCCCAACACCCAAAACACTTTATAAACGTACCCAAAACTCATCATTACACACACTCAAAATTCATTTATAAACATACCCAAAACCCATCATTATACACATACCCAAAATTCATTTTGGGTATGTTTCTATGTTTAAATAGTGCTTGGGTATTTTTATAAATACATGTCTAGGATTGGCTATTTTTATAAATATCTAAAAAAAGAGTGGACATGGTGATCAAGAATGACAAAATTGATCCACGAATGTGAATCCGACAGGTTGGTTTCCTTCCAATAATTTATGAAGGAGATTATCATATTCTCACAATTCAATTAAATGTCATATCTAAAATTATCCCTTTTGTGGTTGTATAAGATGAATTTTGTTGTACTCTGATTTTTTAGGAATTATATGTAGACACCAACACTAGAACATCAAGCCTCGAACATATGTCCTTATAAGTTTTTTTTTTCCGCAGAACCTCCAAACACCTAATTATTAATATTTCTCCCTGTTAGATTCTTCAAATCCGTTGGTATATTAAACCAAATGGAGCTTCAGAAACCTATTAAAGGCAATTTGTTGAGTCAACGCAGCATCCATAAAACATGTATTAAAAAGTATGTTAACAACATTCACCAAATAGATTCATGCACAACGGTGCATTGTGGAATGCAAAACTACGTACATAATCAAACCGGAAGGTATACAAATTCATGACAGAAAAGACTGAGGCTCAGATAAGTATACATTTATATTAAAAAAAGAACAAGATTTTACTGATCCTAGCTATTCATATTGATCTAACTAAATAGTAAGGAGTTCAAATGGAAAGGCAGGTCAAATTGCAAGCCTATCCAAGAATCCAAGATGCTTCCCCTTCTCTGCCTTTGCTTTTGTTTTTTAGTATTTATTTTTAACAACAATTACGAAAATAAATATATACACACAAAAAATTAGCCATTTTATTCTGTTTAAATGAAAAGAGATATGTTTGTCAACTGAGACTATCAACTTAAGTGATTTCAGATCAAACCAAAAAAATATAAAATAAAGATCCAGTTTTTAAGAGTAAATCAAAATGAGGCATTTCAATTCTGCATCTTGACAATTGCCCAAATATTTTGGGCACCCAAAGAGAGCAAATAAAAAAAAATTATAAACACATAAAAACGGAGAAAGGAAAATTGAGATCATGGGAGTACCTGGATGAGAGCTGTGGACACAGCGAAAGCAACATAGAGATCAATGATCTGCAAATTTATAAAAGAAAATGACAAAGTGGGTTAAGCATTTCTTATCCTTAGTTAGTGAATTCTCAGAGAGAGAGAGAGAGAGACCTTGAGAGTGGTGGGAGTGGCAGAGTAAGCTGAGCGCAGAGAATTGAAGAGGGCAAGCGCGTCCTTGGTCGTTGACGATGTCGATGCTTTCCCCATTTTTTTATCTTCCTCTATACTTCACTACTTCGTCGTCCTCGGCTGGTTTCTGAGTTTTAGATGGATCGAATACTTGACCACTCTGGTCAACCAGACCTAAATGGTTAGGGGCATTATCGTCATTTTGAATAATTGTAAAAGAATCGGGTAATTGGGTTGGGTGGGCTTCTTCAGTCTTCCCCAGTCACCACTGCGCTACCCCAACTTCTCAACTGCATGCGGCAATCAATCATATTCGACCCAGAAACCAAGTCAGAAGAGTTGGAACTAAAATTGGCTTGGCACAACAAGAGTGAAGAAAAGAGACCCTTGAACCTTGATTAATAATAGTGACCTCTTTATGTGTTTGTTTCTTCAGTTGGCCTATGAGTATGAACTAGCTATCTGATTGACTCTTGCATTTTCTGAGGAGTTGTTTGTACAATTTTATTCCTATTTATTTATTTTTGATCTGAACCATGATATGATTCTGGATGAGCCCCAATTATGAGTGGCACTTTTAAGCCTTAACCACAACCCAAACTAATCCCCGCTCACACCGGATCGGCCCCAGAAACCAAGTCAGAAGAGTTGGAACTAAAATTGGCTTGGCACAACAAGAGTGAAGAAAAGAGACCCTTGAACCTTGATTGATAATAGTGACCTCTTTCAGTTGGCCTATGAGTATGAACTAGCTAGCTGATTGACTCTTGCATTTTCTGAGGAGTTGTTTGTACAATTTTATTCATATTTATTTGGATCTCACGTAAACAATTTTCTTTTTTTAAGCAAAAGTTCTTGTTGAAATGAAATCTCTTGATTTTATATGCAAATGCAAGCTTACAATCCATCCATCCATCCTCTGGCAGATTGCTTGTTTTTCTTGCTCATAAACACAAAGTGTGGCGGCATCTCCACATTTATCCAACCAAGTGCTGCAGACTGTTTCATGAAAACTCCATGACAGCTGATACATTTTGTGCAAAATAACTACACTTTTCAGTGCGCTGTGAAGGCTAGCTAAAACATAATAAAGTACAGAGATACTAGAAAGAAAGCAAAGTACAAGTCCATCTCGGCCACATTGTCTGCCTTACAACGCAAATGTTGGCATTCTTTATTTTACCACGCAGATCTTAATAACAGAGGCGACTCCAATACGATGAAGTGCCACCACTGCATCACCAAGCTTGCACAGTCCCCTCTCTGTTGCTGACTTGAGAGCAGCTTCCAGGATCACCTCCGTGGATTCTGCATCAGTAGCTTTCGCAGATCCTTCTGCCAATAGAGGAATCAGCCCCCTGTAGATGAGGCTATGCCTTGCCGGGGTCTCATCACTGCAGCTCCAATCAAATGAGTCTGTTGTCAAAACTGGAACAACCACCGACAGGATAGGAACTGCTGGCCTGTACTTGGCCACCAATTTGGCTGTGCTCCCACCACGTGTCAACACAACAATGAGTTTGGCTCTGGCCTTGTTGGCTGTTCGGACAGCAGAGGATGCAAGACTCTCCAAAGGGCTCATTGGAAGTGGTGTCGACTTTATCATCTCCTTAAAGATAGCCCCGTAATCAAGGGAAGATTCTGCCTCAATACATATTCGAGCCATGATCTTCACAGCAAGTTCCGGATAGGACCCAGCTGCACTCTCACCACTAAGCATGACACAATCAGTGCCATCAAGGACAGCATTAGCTACATCTGTGGCTTCAGCACGGGTTGGCCGCGGAGACTTGATCATTGATTCAAGCATCTGAGTGGCAGTGACCACAGGCTTCCCCACAAGATTACACTTATATATCATCATTTTCTGTGCCAGGAAGATTTTTTCAACTGGGATTTCCATTCCAAGATCACCACGGGCAACCATGAATGAATCAGTCTCACGCAATATCTCATCAAAGTTGATAACTCCTTCCTGGTTCTCAACCTTTAGAAACCACAAGAAACACACATTCACTTGTTAACTAATGAAAATAATATCCAGTCTACTATCAATATATCCATTATGTTTATTTGCTATGAGAGAGAGAGAGAGAGAGAGAGAGAGAGAGAGAGAGAGAGAGAGAGCATGCAGACACAAAACAAAACATAAAAACCGAAAGAAAAAAAAAAAGCTGCAGGTCATCTTAGTATATCAATGCCTGGATAATTAAACATTGAAATGGCACAAACCTTTGACATCAATTGTATGTGCTTGGCATGGGGTCCAAGAACTTTACGGACATTAACAAGATCTGATCCCTTGCGTACAAATGAAAGAGCAATCATATCAATCTTGTTGGGCACACCCCATTCCAGAATATCTTCCTTATCCTTCTCTGTCAGTGTAGGAAGATCCACCACAACACCAGGAAGATTGACATTTTTTCTCTCACCCAGCATTGCAGTGTTCTCACAGCGGCACCTAACTGTACCAGCTGCTGGATCACAAGACAATACAGTGAGGGTAATGGTACCATCTGCACATAAAATGGTATTTCCAGGCTTCAAGTCCACGGCCAGCTTCTTGTAGCTCATGGAAATCATCTCTTGGTCCCCCTTAATGTCGTAATCAGTAGTAATGGTGATTTCCTGCCCTTCCTTAAGTTGAATAGGTTTGCCACCCTTGAGAAATCCAGTACGAATCTCAGGCCCCTACAAAACAGAAATGGCAAATTCATGGTTAAACAATTCTAATTAGCGGTACTTCAAGCATAAGTATGACATGTTCAGAAGTAGCGTTGGTGTCGAGCATAACGGCGCAGAGGATCTTGGTGTTGAGCATGACGGCACATAAGTATGACATGTTTAAGTGAGTAGCGGAAGGGAAATGTGAAATGAAGAAAAGGGTAAGGAAAGAGAGAGACCTTGGTGTCGAGCATGACAGCGCAGAGGATCTGGGTGTTGTGCATGGCAGTGCGGAGATTGTTCAGGGTCTCCTGGTGGTAGTCGTGGGTCCCATGGGAGAAGTTAAAGCGGGCGACGTTCATGCCTGCTCTCAGCAGCTTCTCCAACATCACCACCGACCGAGAGGATGGGCCCAACGTGCACACGATCTTAGTTTTGGGGATACGCCCATCGTCGGGCAGATCCTTCATTATTCCCTCGATGTCTATGTTCGCCATTCAATTGGATTGATTGATTGATTGATTTTCAAGATCTTTGATAGATCTTCAGATTGGATTGGAAACTCTTTCTTTCTTTTCACCTACACCTTCAAAAATGAGAGAGAAACTCAGTCTAGCTATCTGCTATGAAGCTAAGCTAGCAAATAAGTGATGTAGTAAGTAGCAGTATTAGTAAGTTGCACCATATTTGACTATGCTGGGCGGTTCAAAGTGCAAACTAATTCTTGATTGTTGATATTAAAATTTTCATTAATTGAATATGATAACCACTTATATATTGTGAGTGATTACTGTACTGATAACTATGGCATTCCTAAGGCTAAGAAGAAGAGAACTTTCTGTGAAAGTATGTCTTTTACTTTCTTTCAAATTTATTTAGAATGGAATGGTGGAAAATGATTTATGCAAGAAGGTTTAATACAGCTTCTAAAACCAACTTCTACTGGCTCCAATCATTCATATGGTCATTAATTTGCATTGTATTCGGCAGATAACAGACTATTTTGTCTGTGCCTGCTATGCCAAGAATAAAAAGCAACAGATAAAATAATTTACACTACATAAATCTAAAACCCTTCGAAGAACACAACATTTCAAGTTCTACCATTGCAGCTGCTGAATGATGATTTTCAATTCTTTCTTCTCTTCTCAAGAATTGATTTCAATCCGCAGCATGAAACTCTTCCCAGAAGAAAAGAGCATCGAAGAAAAAACAAGTAGATGCAAAGGTTTAACAAATCACTAACAAATTATACCACAAGACCTAACGACTGAAAAGGCCTTTTATAAAAGGAAAATGAAAAGAGCCAAAATTTATTTTCTTTAAAAAAGTCATAAACTAATTTGTAAAACTTACATTAGGATGAAGATGATGAAAGAAAGAAAATGGGAAATGCAGTTTCAGTTCTTAGTATTATGATTCCATATAATTCTACCAATCAAAAATTTGACCCTTTCGATTCGACTTTGAGACTTGATTCAGAATGGTAAAGGGATAAATATAGGCAATGCAAATTAAATGGCTTAACCGCTCAAGAGATGATATTAAACGGACAAAAGATGGCTGGCCATGATAAAACCTGTCTTCTACCTTGACTCAATATCTCAAGAACAACACTGTTACTATTTCTCTTAAACCAATCCGAGTAGTCTGTCTTTGGCGTTTGTCCCCCCGTTTTCACCCAAAAAAAAATTACAATTTCTCTCAACAACCCTTACAGTACAAACTCTCTTGACTGATATAGTGCTAACCCAAACCAAACAAACGCTCAACTAACCCTAGCCTAACTGATGTTTAACAAACTAACCATAGTGCCAGCTCATCAAGTTAACTTCGTCAACTTAGATATGGATTCCTATCAGACAATACCAAAGCAGTAGATTAAAAAAAAAAAATGCAAGAATCTGATATAGAGCATAAGCATAAGTCACTGATAAAAGTAAAGAAAAAGGCAGCATGAAGATGAAAACCAAACAGCCAGAGATCCAAGGTTTCTTACCACAAATTCGCCAACTGGGAAAAACCCAGAAGCCAAAACAAGAGAGATCTTTGAAAACTGTGGTGAAACAAGAGAGATCTTTGAAAACTGTGGTGTTCTACAGAAACAAGGTGCAAGGAGAAAGGCAGAGAACAAGTAGACCGAAAGTAACACCGACAGTAATTTGTACGGAGTAGAGTGTGATAATTAGACAGATTATGCTTTTGGGAAGTGGCAGAGAGAAATGCGATAGATAGAAGCTTTGAAACGCCAACAAACACCTCCCCACCCAACCCACGTGGGCACCCACCGCATTTCGCACCCACTCTCAGTAGCTTCTCCGCAGACACTCGCACGCGCGGGGTGAGACCATTTTTTAATCTCGAGCGCTATGCGTCCACTTACAAACTGTTTGGGCCAAAAATAGAAATGTGCCCGTTAAAAGGTTTTTTGAAATCTTTGATAGGCCTTGGGTCACTTATTTTTACTAAAAGGGAAGTTGGGTTAAAGACAGGCCCGAGTCTCCATCAACCCAATTGGATTTTACTCTTTATTACGACTATTAACCATGAGCTTAAAAAGATTTCAAACTCGATCACAAGATTTCAAACTTGATCTAGTTGAACTCAATTACTTTTCATTTGTATTAACATTTTCAATTGACAACTCATGAGTTATCTTTTAATTTTATTGTTTTGTCAATATTTGGTATGATTCCAAGTTGCTAGGCCAATTTCTTTAAAGTTCATAAGTTTTTATTTAAATCTTTCTATAATGGATTGAATCGACAAATCTTCAACTCCAAGTTATAATTTCACTTGTTTTTAAGTTTATAAATAGCTCATTTGGCATTACATACATGCTAAAGCTTATATCGAACTACAAAACAATATTGCTTATATCAGAAAAGTTGACCCAATCTACAAAATTATGGTATGATCTGCATTAAAACTAGGCTTTTTATCACAAAACGTCCCTCACGTTTGCGAAACTATCATATTGCATCCTTAAAGATTTTTTGTATCACTCATGGTCCCTAACGTTAATATAAGTGCTCTTAAATAGTCCCTCTGTTAAAAAAACTGTTAAATCCAAGAATATAATCGTAAAATCAATTCAAACTGTTGGATTTTACTCTTTATTACGACTATTAACCACGAGCTTAAAAAGATTTCAAAACTCAATCACCACGAGCTTAAAAAGATTCTTACAAAGGAACACAATCAAGCTCAAAAAAACCTAGATCTATTTAGGAAGATGAGTTATACCTCCTTTTTGCAATCTTCTTCTCCAACTTAGCAAAGCTTCAAGCTCAGTTCTTCATGGCAATGGCAGCTCCTTCTCCAGCTCTTTCATCCCATGGCACTAGCTTGCAAGCTCTAACTCAAACTGAAACAAAAATTTGGATTCAAAGGAGAATGACCAATTTCTTCAAGAAACCATACTCTTGAAGAAATCAGTCTTGAATCTGACCTAGATATAAATGAGTGTTGAGGCCCAAAAAATCATAGGACAGGCCCATGCATATTTTAAAGCCCAATCGCTATCATGCTATAAAAAAAATGGCCTAGCTGATGCACACATGCCATGCCAAGCAAGGCTACAATTTGGCACGTGGGGAGGCAGTGGTGTGAGTTTACCACTTTCACATGCAAACTTGTAAGAATTACAAGATTTCATAGGCCCAAGCCCACTTAGCCCACTGCAAAGCATTATCTAACGCAAAGCCTGAGCCACTGCAATACGACATAGCCCGAGCCACTGCAATACGATATGGCCCAAGCACAAGCACACGATAACGTGCAATGCCAAGCAACTCCCTATTGTGTCAAATCTCGCAACAAGCCTAAGTGGGCCCAAGCCACTTAATTATACGCATGGGGCTTGCTGATTGGTTTGTGGTGTGGATGGTTACAAGTTACACAAGGCCATTGATGGCTCAAAAATGGAGGCTTTGGGCTGGGCACCAAAGCCAAGCCCATTTTCTTGAGTCATTAAATAGGTAAGCAGAGAGAGAGAAAAAGCCCAACACCATCACAACCCAGAAATCTATACCAAACTTAACCTCCTCCTGTGATCATATCCTTGGAAAGCCTCAGATATGACCCGATCACCCATTTTCTCCAGCAAGATCTTTGATACCAACCCAAGCAGCAATCTGTCAATCTCTCTCTCTCTGCTAAACTTGTGGAAACTTAGCTCTCGCATCACAAGCCTTTCAAGCCAAGCATAACTTTCTAATTCTTTTATCACAGTCATCACTCTCTTGGTGGGAAGAAACAGAGCATTCCCTGGAAATTTACATTTTCTCGGAGTGTTTTGGGCCTGGTTCTGAACTCAGGCAAAGGGGCATCACAATTAGCTCTTTACGACGGCCCAAGCCCGCCTTCAGTTGTCGTGACCAAAAAAGACCCCTACATAAATTGGCGACTTCA
>NW_018922301.1:48853-62836 GCF_002207925.1 Prunus avium | reverse complement strand
TCCTATTTTCAGCACCAAAATCAGAAGGAGCAAGAAGGTAAACAAGACCTGTAAGGAAGGGAGCCACTGAAGCTCCATGAGGAAAACAAAGGTGAATTTTGATTGCAGTGGCTTATTGGTCAAGTTACCAGCAATTTTACATATAACACAGAGGATGTAGCAATGTCGTTTTCGTAATGCGAAGATTCTCTTTATTTGATTGGCATCTCTTTCCTGTAATTAATAGGTAAGACCTGTTTGTATAAGAATGGTTTGTACCTATTTTTCAAACTTTTTTTTTTAAATTAAAAATTTTTGGTCAAGTTTTTGTTTATTATTTATTACTCAATATGTAATGGACATCTCACCTATATTTTTAACTTGTAATGTGCATATCACTGTCCTTACATCATCCAAAACCTCTGGCAAGTATTTGATTAGTTCCAACAGAGAGTGCAAAGCATGCCAGGGCATATTCTCCTTCCAGCACTAAATGGGATATACATTTAAGTTAGTTCCTTTCTAGAAGAGCTCCTGTGTGGTTTTGTTAGGCTGTATGTGATCTCAATGTTTATTGGGTGCTCTTGTTGATGTCGTAGTCTATCATACTTTGGGTCTCTACCAATTGCCCGTACCTCCTCTATCTTTTTTGTTTTCTTTTCAAGGATTTGGAAAGCATCTCCAAACAATAGGTTACTGCTTAATGTTACTTGTAACTTGCACCTCACTGTCCTTAACAACAATTTGTAAGTTCCTATAATAGTTGTTGTATCATGATAATGTTTATTTAGTGGATGCTTAATGTTTTTTATTTTATGCTTCGAAGGTCGTTTTGAAGTGTAACATAAAATCCTTAATAGAGTATTTTCCATAAATAAATGTTAGAAAAATCCAAGAAAACGATGATGGTTTGTTCCTCCCTCACACTTCTATATATTTCCATGTACCTGCCAAATCAGCGTAGAGGGTGATCTCCACAGTGGCTGATAATCATACGATGAGTTCATCAATTACTTCTTTTACATCTTTCATCATCTCATTTCCAACGTACCCATCATCCTTCCAATAAAACAGGTGGATCACTTTGTTCATGTTCCAAAACAAATTCTTGCATGCTCTTGGAACTATGCTTCCCTTCTCCAGCACAACTAATCTTAGCAGTTCTTTTGTCTTACGGTTTATAACATTCTGAATCTCATTGATGGCATCTTCCTCAGTAACAATACCACCGCCATGAATCACGGCCAATGACACAGCATTTAGCTTCCCTTGCTCTAACTCCCTCTGCAAATAGCGCAGAGTTATCGATATTATATGATGGCCGGTTATTAGTTTGTTTCTTTCGTTTTTGTTTTAAAGAGAAGGGGTGGAGGTTCTGTACCTTACAGCTTTGGATATCATTGAGAAGACGGCCACAAGTGCTCATAAGCATAAACAAGTGCTGGAGTTCTGAATTTCCTAAAATATCCTCTGAAAGCTTGGGCCCAACAAAATAGAGAGCGGGGAGGACGGTTGGTCCCAAGGCAAGTGATACATATGCATTTGCCATGTATTCTTCCATTGTTGGCTCCAACTTGTTTCTCGACCAGCCAGCTTCCTTCAACATAGACTTGAGGCACTCCAACCACTAAAATCGAACATTGATTATTCAAAATATCAAAATCATCAGTTACTGTTAATAGAGTGTTCAGGTGATTCTAAGACATTCTCTGTCTCTGATGCTCAGGACTATCAGGAGAAAAAAATTATTATTACCGAAAGGAATAAAAATGACATAACATTAACAAAGTAAAAGATTCCATCTTACAATCTCAATTACATGATTTGTCACACTGCGTCCTTGCCATTTGAAAGCTTCGACTCCAATCTCAGTAATTATGCTCCTAAGTGCTGAGAATATAATTTGAACGTGCTCAGAACAACAATCAACACTTGCATTCACATCCCACCTGCGGTTGAATACAAGGAACACTGAGATTAGCCAGAAAGACTAATGAAGAAGGACAAGTAGAAATGATGGACCAACAACAAATCAAATGGAAACAGACAAGAAATGAAAAAAAAAAAAACCGAAAGAAATTACGTACTTCTCGACCAATTGTATAAGGTTTACCAGTTCCTCTTCCGAACCTCCAATGTCAAAGAAGTCATCAACAACAGTTGTGAGAAATGCACTTTTGGCCCATGATATGCGGGCGTCTGATAGTTCAGGAGGGAAGAGGCTTGTAGCAGCAGAGAAGTAACAGTATGGCTGCTTCTGCCTAGCAAACTTTAGCTTGTCTAATTTGTTCTCCACAACCCACCTGCTTAAATGGAGCAAATATTGCACTTTGGAAATGACAAAAAAAAAAAAATTCTGCATCGCAAGCCTTACACAATGAAACAAAGAAGCTTGAGAGAGAGAGAGAGAGAGAGAGAGAGAGAGAGAGAGAGAGGACAAGCACCTTGCAAAATGGTTGAATTCTCCATGATGTATAGATTGGCAAAAATTGTAGTCTTCCACTGCCAGTTTTAGGATATCTTCATTCCCAATGTTCAAAGATCTTAAGATGAGTACAAGGATATATCAGTAATATATATACTGACCGCTCATAATAATTCAACAGAACTCAATTTCCTCTCTTAAAAGAGAGGGAGAATGAAGAAGGGGAATTACTTAGAGTAGGAAACTAGTAGAAGTCTGTTTACCTGTAAGAAGATTTTAGAATCCTTGTACTATCTGCGTTGTAATGCTTTTTAACTTTCCTGATTGACAACCGACCCAAGTTTGCATGGTAAGGACACTTAAGAGCATGATCCACCTGAAAATAATAAAAAAGTTTCAGTTTTAGGATAAAGCTACATCACCAAATCTAAAACACTTGCTATATATAGGAAGCTACCTCTTGGCCAATATGCTTATTGAGTCTATGTGCTTGAATTAAATTAGAGGATAATTCTTGTTTCAGGAAGCGACGCGTCCAGTAATTTAGTTTCTCCAGAACTGATTCATCAGGATGTAGGGTGATTTCTGAAGCTCTAAACAATTCTAACACAGCGCCAACATCCCTCAAGTATCCTCCAAGGGAATTGAAGAAGCAATCTTCTGAAAATTGAGTTAATGGATCTACGTACAAGACAGCATATATAATCAATTACATAGTTTCTGTCAAAAGGAAGTGATAAAGACCAAGCTAGGCACCTAGATGGAAAAATACCTGCAGAAACATCATATCCATTAACACGTAAGAGTCGAAATGCCATTGCACAAGTGGCAGCATCTGAAAATATATCTTCATCTCCCCGCAGCCAGAATCTGCAGTTTGTTGACTAATGTCATGCTACCCCATGGATGAGACGCAATAAAATATCTAAACTTAATGCTTCACTTAAGAATATTTACCCTTTAACAGAACATCATTCCAATATTCTTCTTCAAAGTTACACCCCAAAAACCACATTACTGGTGTATATATACGTAAACTTAATCTAGGGAACATTAATTACCTGTATGTTTCATCCAGTACACCTGTAATTTCCTCCCTGAAATGTCGATCAATACCCAAACTTTCAAGACTGGAAACCATAGTAAGGCGAGCATAGTTATCTAGAGGATAAATTGTTGGGACTGAAAAGAGTAAATTGGAAATAATGAGTTAAACTGTATCAATCCTAATCTAGTAACCATTGCTAGCAAACTAATGACATGCATGGAGGGAGAAACCTGCATTCCCAAACTTTTCTAAGAGTGTGCGTAAATACGTAAGACAACTGGGATTCTTAAGGTGAGTAAAAGCAGCAGCTGTGGTTGATGGTGAATTAAACAAGGATCCGTTCTTCCGTTGATACTTCATGGCCGTCTCCCAATCCTGAAACTTTCCATTTCCTTCTGAAGTATATGCTAGGAAGGCTCTCCATCCCTCTGAGTTGCTTCCATAACCTCTGAATAAAATTTCGTAATAGATGCTTTCACTTATGATAGTTAAGGATGCAATAAATAAATTTAATTCATGGCATTTCCATGACTTTAAATAGCATATGAACTGATACAAGTGTCCCTATCATGTATATCACCCCTGGTAAAACTACATTTTCGGAGATTCTAATAAACAAAGCCAAACCTGTAGCTACAGATTTGAGCTAGGTGGCTTGATTAGCCAAGTCATGGAAAGAAATAATAAAACTAAATGAACTTTACTGAGAAGTTGGACCAAACATAAACCGAGGGAAAGGCAAGGAAACGTACCTTTGAAGCTCAAAGTCTCTCCTGTGAAATATAGAGTCTAGGGTTGATCCTCGCAGGGGAAGATTCATATCCAAATTCATTGCAGATTCAATCATAGAGGGAAATATTATATCAAATCCAACAGGCGATTGTTGCTCTTCATCTGTAGCTGAAGCTAAATTGGACTCAATGAAATGTAGCCCTAGAAAAGCAAGAAAGACTCAGAGAGGGTAATCCTTTATAATGCATGCATTAATTTGGAGGAAACTTAGCAAAAGCAACAGGCATACCCTTGTTAATTTGTTCTTGACCAACGCTCCATCGGTTTAGTGCAAGGATACATGCTAAAGTAGATAAGAGAGCATCCTTTTTTAACAACGGATGGAAATTATGAGGACCCCATGAACCATCATGGTGTTGGTTACCCAATAACCAATTTAGGCATTCAGGGAAAAAAGGATCCTTCAGGGAATTTGGAGAAGGGACCATGGCCACCCAAGCGGTATCATATGAGGAAACAGAGAGATCAACATTGTTGAACATCTTCTTTATTTTTTGTTTACTCACCTCAAACTTCTCCTTCAATTAAAACAAGCACTTTTTACACTAATTGTTAACAAGATAAAAAAGTACAATGGAAATAATAGAAGTGGTGAGTTCTGTTACCAAAGCAGCAGTATTGCCCTCTGCTGCACCCTCTAATCTCAGGACTGTTGAAGCTGCTTGTGGCAAGAAATCTTTCCAGAACGGATTTTGTTTAAAAAATTTAAACAAAAAAGTATATTAAAGACCAGAAAGCCAATCCAGGCTCCCCAGAAAGTACTGTTTCCACATTAAAACAAATCATTTTCTAAAAACAATAAAAAATCATCACTTGGAAGAATTCTATACAAAGTCAACATTGATCTTAGTCAAGAGGAAATAGTGCAACTTGAGTTGTTAGACTTTGAGTTGCTCTGATACCATGAAGGAAGTTAACATTCCGCCCGAAAACCAATTGGCAATGAGGGGCTTATAAGCCCTTGCTAGTTTCTCAACTTTCCAATGTGGCATATTTCTTCATATTCTCACAAGAACATGAACTTATCTTCCACTTATTGAATGTCTCCATGAATCCAACGTCGGTTTTGGATATTTGTGTCTGTTACTATAGTTCCCAATGTACGTGAATTATTTTATGTTTTTCACCATCTCATACAACCTCCTTCCTGGTTTTATCCTTATATCCTCATAGCTTCTTTCGCTACTCATATTGTATCATTCTAGTATGTTTCAGTCTCCGAGAAAACAATCACAAAACCTTTTTCCTCGTGCCTTCAAATAATGCTAGTACTATCATATAACTATTCATTTCAGATTAATCATTTAGATTTCGTTCTTAGGATTGGATTGTATTGGATATAGCCCACAAGATTCAACGTATGTTGAAGTAAGAAATGAAGGTACGTAGAGTTAGAATGATTTTTTCTTTTGTGGGAATTAGAATGGATAAGTTATAAGGTGTTGATATATATCCATCGGAAGGGATAAGTAATTTCCTTTAAAACTAATCCATATTCTACAACTTGGACAAAATTTGGAATTTTTGCCTCCATTTGTTCGTTCAACAAACATTCAATCTTGAGCTATCCAATCTTAGGCTCCAAATGTGGCATTGCTGTATTTTGTCACTACTACAATTTTAGCTCCCATTACTGGCTAAGTAATGTAATTTGTCACTACTAAATGATACTGACAAAGTCCTTCGTCAATACTAATATTACTAGCAAGCCACTGCGCCAGCCCCTTGAAGAGCGGGAAGCAAAATATTAAGCGCCTAAATTTGTAGACATTGGGAACCCAAACTGACGAAATTGTTTGCCAGTACTAGACTTAAATATAATTTTTTTACTTCAACTCTCTCCACTTCCTCCAAACCGACCATCTATTCTCATTGACCAAAAAATACCATCTATTCTCTCAGTTTTTTTTCCTTTGGTTTTTGGGTTTTACTCTCTCAGTCCTTCACTCTCCCCTCATCCCTTCTCTCTTTTTTCATTAAAGAAGAAATTGTTTTCTTCCTTAGAGCCATTGGAGCTGGAGGAATCGTGTGGTATTGATTTTTGTTTCAGCTGGTTCAGATTGACAGGGAGATTAAATTTGGGGGTTTTCTTTGCTCTTTTTCAGTTGGGGCTGATTTGGTTCTTCTTCTTTAAAGAGGGCCCCTGTTCTAGTTAGATTTGTGTTCCTATTTTGTTTTGTAATTTATTAATTTTTTAAAGTATTTGAGTATAGGTCACCCATGAATCCTTCTAATTAGTTATAAAATTTAGAATACTAATTTTATTCCAAGATATGAACGATGTACTAGTTGTATAGTTGAAGCCTGATTATATAATTTGGGTTTTTAAAGCTCTTATTTAAATCTTTTATTATTTGTTAGTGAAGTTTGATCTGTGGGTATGCATGTATTTATCTATTGCACGATTGTTGAATTTTTTTTTTTTTTGGAAACTTAGAATCCAGGTGTGTTTCCCTTTAGCTTTTTCTATTATATTGTTGTTGTTGTTTTTTAATTATTATTATTGTTGAATAAGTTTGTATATATTGAGATTTTTGGGCTTTTATATATGTGTAAGTATATTTAGGTTAGTATGTATACTTTATTTGTTTGTAAATAATGTGAGTTTCTTTAGCTATTAAGTTATTTTTGTCGAATCTTTAGCTATTAAGTTGGTCTAGTTGTTTGGTGTTATATTTCTACTTTTCTTCAGTCCAATGAATGTGCAATTTCGTGGTTAATATATTCTTTATTCTCAGTTTTTTGTTATTTTTTGGGTTTGCTTGTAAATTGAAGTAGATGATGATGAGTGATGAAGGTCACCCAATGGATAATAAATTGAAGTAGATGGTGATGAGGGTCATCCAATTGAGAGACAGTAGGAGTGAGGGATGATCTATGCTGAATAATTGTTTGTATTTATGCATTAATTTTAATTACAATATTATTGTACGAGAATTTCTTTAGTAGACTGTTTTGTATTGAAATGTTAAAGTAATAACCAAGGTGGTTGGTGTGAGTGGTTCGGCACTCTCATTCCTTAAGAGAGGTCAAGGGTTCGATCCCTGCTCTTGTACGGAGTCACCACTTTGGCCAGCACTTTACCCCTTACGGGCCGACTCGGTGTGAGCGGGGATTAGTTTGGGTTGTGGTTAAGGCTTAAAGGTGCCACCCATAGTTGGGGCCCATCCAGGACCACCTCGTGGTTCAGACCAAAAAAAAAAATGTTAAAGTAATAGTTTTTGGCTAATGATGTCTGATTAATTTGTTACTCCTTTAATGTTATGTATATCAAATTTTTTAGATGAGTAGTTCTGGAGATAGCTCACAAGAAGGGCCCAACGTTGACTTGGGGGATGATATAGAGGGAGATGGTTCTACAGGTGGTACTGGTATGTTGGGTTTTTACTTTTTCTTTTGATAAATTGGTATATATGTTTGAATCATCATATAAATATATTGTATAGGGGATGAGATGTATGAGAAACTTATTGTGGATGCAGGGCACCGTTAAATTTCTTCCTCAACAACAATATTAATACATTTGATTCATGTATTCAAGGATGTAACAATGAAGAATATTGAAAAGTTGTGGAGAAGTTTCAAGAGTAATGTGAAGAAAGCTTATTATAAACCTTTCACAGGAAATAAAAGACAGTGGCAATGTGGGGATTATCTGTTTTTAGGGGGGATGCAGACCCTATTGAGACTGACTTTTTAGAATCAGATCAAGGTACTCATGGACTTGAATAGATGCAGTTAGTGTTGTGCATTTTTGATATAGTGGCTGACTGTATTTTGGATGTATGCATACTTTTGTAGTGTACTTATTGAATATTTGGCATTGCATAGTTTTGTATAATAAGGCCAACTAAAGTTATTGAACTCTATTGATGTAACTAGGAAGATCTTTGTAATAATTTGGCTATTGTAATCGACATTGCCACATTGGTACTTTATATTTTATAAGGATGGTGATTGTATGGTTCAATCTTTGACTATTTATATAATATCATATTTATACATGTTACATTTTCAGTATCAATGAAATTTTTTAAGAAAAGAAAAAATGTCCAGATTATATTACAAACATTTGAAAGAAGTATATTTTAATAGGCATGAGCTCACAAATTGACAAAATATCCTGGCAAATCTTTTTTTTTTTTGGGGTAAAAACAATCCTGACAAATCTTTGGCCACTAATACCCAATCCTAAAATAACAATCCTGATGAAAGCTTACTTAATACTAGCTATTTGTTTTGCTAGTAATAATCTAGAGTCACTTAATGACTTGTGTCAGAGACAAACTTTTAGTGACGAAAGAGTTGCAAAAGTTGGTCAGTAATAGTAGTACTGACAACCCTTATTTTCACCACTGCACTCGCCAGGATGCCATTAGTGACGAATTTTGGTCAGTAATGGGGTTTTTACTGACCACAAAGGGTTGTCAGGACAAGGGAAAATTGTAGTAGTGTGTTGTCCTCAACCTTCAACTGCATAAAGAAATAACTGGTCTAATCGCAAGCCATATGGCTGCCAAAATTTTTGCCTGAAGAAGTTAAAGGACATCACATCACTTTAACTATTTGGTATTATCACGAGTCCATTTTGTCCTTTTTGTTCCAAGTGAACTTATTACAACATCTTATATTTCCTCGTCATTTTTCATTTCGGATCCTAAAAAACGTAAATTGCTTTGACAGTTCCATCTAAACTAAGTCATCAAAGCGTCTGAGCATATGTTCTTACTCTTTTTAAGGCCAACTTATATATAAACATAAATATTTTATCTCAAGATATTAGAGTATCCTACTGTTTCAATGAATCAGAACCCTTTCACCCCTCAATATCGTCCGGTTTATTTAGTGCCAGTTTCTTGTGGCAAGAATGGAGAACTAACTAGTATGACTACTTATGCTTCCTATGCGATTCTTTCATATGCATGTTTCCATATCAACACATAAATTATGTCAAAAATTTTAAAGTTATCTACACATGCATGAAAGTCAGTGAAAATGTGATTTTTATGTACTTGTTCAAGTTGGCAATGAATTCCTAAGTTTAAAATTTCCCATAAAACCTGCTTCAGACACTAACAACTCAAAATTCAAATTTACAAGTTTACACTGAAATACAAAACTACTTCAGTATCATCAATGACCAAAACTTATCATGATATATAATCATCATTAAAGATACATAAGGATAATCAAAACCTTGCATGCATTTAAAGGAAACGAAATTTTTCAGAGCGTTAGGGAAAAAACCTGATGAGGAAAACGCAAAACAGGTAAGATTGTTGAGGTGGGAGGAAGACATGGTTGTATGATCAGAAGAATGCACAATGTAGTTGACAGCTTTGCAACTCCAGAAAGGCGAGAGAGAGAGAGAGAGAGAGAGAGAGAGAGAGAGAGAGAGAGAGAGAGAGAGAGAGAGAGAGAGAGAGAGAGAGAGAGAGAGAGAGAGAGAGAGAGAGAGAGAGAGAGAGAGAGAGAGAGAGAGAGAGAGAGAGAGAGAGAATGGGATAAATTAATCAACACATGTACAACTGGCGAATTGGAGCCATTGGGGATAAATTAAGCAGACCATACGGATAGGGCCAAAAGAGGAAGCATCAACGACTACAGAAAAGATGCTAATAATATGAGCGGGCTCTATTCAAACCATAGAGAGAGAATGGGATAAATTAATCAATACATGTACAACTCGCGAATTGGAGCCATGGGGATAAATTAAGCAGACCATACGGGTAGGGCCAAAAGAGGAAGCATCAACGACTACAGAAAAGATGCTAATAATATGAGCGGGCTCTATTCAAACCATTATTTAATAAGAGTTTATACATTTGATGAATTATAATGTTTAAAATGTTTAATTACATATAAGTATCTGGATCGTCTGCTTGGATATTATCTAAAGTAAGTTGAGGTTCCACCCCAAAACAAATTGGCAATGAGGGGAGTAGCTCAACACCTTATAACTTGCAAGGTTTTCTAACTTTCCAATGTGGAATATTTTTCGGAAATGGGTCACTGTCTCGCTCAGTCGTCATCGCCCTCTCTCTCCCGACCAATTGCGCTCAGTCATCTTCTCGTTCGAGGTCTAGTTCAATCGCTTTCGGATTTTCCTCCCTTGCTATTTGGTGGTTTGTCTCCTTGTGTTTGGGCCTTGTCTCCTCTGCTCCCTACCATGTGTGAGCCTGTTTCTGATGATGATACCTTGGTTTATAGGGTAGACTTCATGGTCCCTAAGCGCATGTGCACATATGCCTATTCTGCCAAGCTTATGATACCATTCTCACACTCTCACACGCTCCCGCACATGTGGCGAATTCGTGTGCAACACGCTTTGATACCATGAAGAAAGTTGAGGTTCCACCCCAAAACCGATTGGCAATGGGGGGAGTAGCCCAACATCTTATAAGCCCTTGCAAGTTTTTATAACTTCCAATGTGGGATATTTTTCACTTCACATTCTCACAATTATCTGCTAGGATCTGCTTGGATATTTCGAAGGTTAAAAGTAAGTCATTAAATCCACCATATTAATAGGGAAAAATAAAAGAAAAACTTGTTGCCATAGACCAGAAGAAAGAAAAACGTCTAACTCCTTCATCAATCAAAACCCACCAAACCATGCCCATTATTTTTTATTTGATAGTTTTTTTTTTTTTTTTTTTTTTTTTTTTTGGATGAGATCCAAGGGTGCCCACCGCCGAAAGCAGTGACTAATCCCTTTCGCCGCGGGAGCTCTCCCAAAGGAGGTAAACGGCTGGCCACGAAATGCGCTCCATTCCCATGGGTGGGGATAGTTTTTATTTCTCTCCTCTCACACAAGCTTTTTTTTTCTTTCCAGATTGATTAATTGGTTAGTATTATTATTATTATTGTTGTTGTTGTTGTTGTTGAAAGGTTTTGAATATTCTCGATGCTTTTCATTGAACAATCGTATGATAATTATATACAGAGCTTTGCTTGGTATCTACACAAAGGATTTCTAATTCTAGTTAAGAATTAAGTCCTTGAGAGACAAGGAATATATACAGCAAATCTAGGAAATAAATATAAATAAACAAGAAACTAAATCCTTCAGGGATTATGTCTCATTACACCCCAGCAGGCTAACCAGGCGGGGGAGCACAGGCAGCTTGGAATGAAGTAAAGAAAACCGAGCAGGAGATAGACCCTTAGTGAAGATATCAGCAATCTGATCAGCGATAGAACAATAAACAACGAGCAACTCATTGTGCACCACCTTTTCACGAACAAAATGATAATCAACCTCGACATGGCGAGTGAGAGTATGAAACACCGAATTAGAGGCAAGAGAGAGAGAGAGAGCACTAATATTATCACACCAAAGGCCCTTCACAAGCCACGCCACCAGCATATGTCTTCCAAACTTGTTCATCCTGTGACGCCCAGTTTGAGCCCACGGTGGTGTTAACATAGCTTTCCTAGCACACACGGAAGTCAAGCTCACAATCTCCTCCTAACAATTAGCTTTCGTGCTGTAAATCGGATTGTATTTATGTCTATATTATTAAATTCCCGGCCCAGTGCGACACCTTATTAAGAAAAGACCCGGTTCGGAGCACGCGAAATTAGCCATGCACGCTTGCACGAGCCACGACCACGTGCCATGCCAAATAAGTATGCAATTCGCCATGCTATAGCCTATAAAATGCACTGGCTCTACGAGCCCATGCTAATTATCCCATCGAGCATCATATCCCTTTTCAAAGGCAATAAAATTCGAGCACGCCAATCGACATGCCATGCCAAGCGAAAAATCATTATTTTACACCTAGCCACGCTACAAGCTTAAGTGGGCCAAAGCCACGCAAATGCCTGGGGCTTGCTGAGTGGGTTGTGGTATGGATGGTAACGAGCTTTCATGAGGCCCATTGATGAGCCAAGAAATGGAAGTTTTGGGCCGCTTGGGAGCCCCAAAACTCAAGCCCATTTCTTGAGCCCAAATATGTGAGCAAGCATAAAAGAGAGAAAGAAGGGAGTCAAATACCCTAGGAAATAAGCCCATCACCATAATAAGATAGCCCATCATTTAAGGAAATTAGCCCATTCTCTTAATGGGCTAACCTATCACATTAGCAAAAACCCAAGCAGCCAAGAAAATATCTATAGTCTACAGCACTTAGCTTGAAACGTGAACCACGATGAAAGCCAAAGTGTATGTCGGTGAGCTGCTGAGAGGCTCCAGCACATGGGCATAGCAAACTTCAAAGAAGAACATGCAAAGATCCAGAGGATAATGGCGCGCACAGGTTGCTAGAAGGAGGGGCACTCTTCAAACCAACGCCCTTACCAATTTCTTTCTCCTACCCATTGAAGAGGGAAGGAAAGAAAGTGTGGAGGTGTTCAAAAATAAGAGTTCAACGCTGGAGGCGCTGCAGAAAGCCCTTAGAGCTCCCAAAAACCTTGTCTTGGTGTGTTTGGACTGAGGAAAATTGCAAAAAAGATGATGAATTGAAAGGAGAGAAGAAAAAGGGAAGGGGAGACTTGGCAAAATTGGAGAAAAGCCATTAGGTTTTCTTGGGAAGGAGGAGCTCCCAGCGGCTATAAAAGGGAGTGTCTCCTACCCATTGAAAAACAACTCAATTGAAGGCAAGCAAACCAGACCCAGAGAGCAAGCATCATCTCTCACCTCTGGAACCCTTCAATTTCGAGCCACACCTCTCCATCTCCTCCAATTTTCTTTTCTGGCAAGCCATTCCAGATCTTGACAGACTTTTCGTCAAGCTGCTGGAAATTACTCAAATAACCCATCATTCCTCCTTATCTCTCTCCCCCCTTAGCCAACCTTCTTAGAATCACTTTCCTTTCCTTAGAACCCCTGTTTCTCATAGGAATTCACAGTCCTCTCTCTCTTTAATGCTAAACTCATGATTGCTTTGCTCCCATGCCACAAGCTTCTCATGCCAAGCTAAAAATCTACCTGTAAGCAGATGTTGTTTTTGTTGGTGAAGGTAACCGGGGTGTTTCCTAAGGCTTCACCGTCCTTTCGAAGTATTCTCGGGGCTTGATTTTTGAACTCAGACACTGGGGGTAATTTCACCCATTTTCGCTCCTTACGGCAGCCCAACCCATTCGTCAGGCTGCTGGAACAAAAAGACCCCTACAAAAGATAACATCATGAGTTTTCATCATCTCTTTGTCATACTCAGCTGATGAAATAACTATGGTTGAAACTTCTCCAAGCCTCAGGTGCATAAGGGGTCCATATGTCTTGGTCAAGTCTCTAGTTTATGATGGGGTAGAGAGCAAATGAGCTAATGTATGCTTCCTATAAAGGGTAGCTTCCATGGCCCTTGTGGTAGATTTGAAACGGAGTCTTTGGTTTTGCCTCTGTTCCCACTACTACAAAAAGGGCAAAAGACGACCAGAAAAAGACGACGGTAGAACAAAAAACCGTCGTTGTTTTTAAAAAGACGACGGTAACAAAAAACCGTCGTGGATAAGTGACTTAATCAACTAAAAAATGGAGATACTGTTGAGAATTTTTTTATAACAACGCACACAAATAAAAAAGCGTCGTCTTATTAAAAAGCTTTTCTTCAGAGTTAAAATCTGACCAAAAAACAACGACAGTAGGTATGACAAGCGTCGTCTTTTAAAAATTAAGTGTCCTTTTTTTGGTAAAGACATGGTTGTTTTGAAAGAACTGTCGTCTATTATATGTAAAGATGACGGTTTTTTTTTTATAAAAAGGGTCGTCTATTATTAAGTAAAGACGACCCTT
>NW_018922301.1:23615-46153 GCF_002207925.1 Prunus avium | reverse complement strand
GGAAAATGTGCAAGAAGGCAGAGCTAAGTCAACCCAAGAACAAATTGATGAAGTTAAAATCAAATTAGTAGAATTTGTGAGCTCCGTTATTTCTAATTATAGGTAGGAAGTATGTATGTAATAGAATAAAGATTGGTTGACTATGTAATAACTATTGACTCTTCAAAAAACTAAAGATAATAAAACGATGGTTTTATTGGAAAAACCGTCATCTGTATATAATATCAATGACCTCTTTTAACACCATAATGTCTTTTTTATATAAAATCAACGACGGTTTTACTAAAAAATCGTTGTCTTAGAGTTAATAGACGACAATATTTCAAGAAATCGTCGTCTTCACATTTAATAGATGATGGCTTTTTAACAAAACCGACGTCTTTGGATATAATAAAACATAGTTCTTTAACAAAAACCGTCGTTTTTACATCAAATAGACGAAAGTTCTTAAAAAAAACGTCGTCTATTATATGTAAATAGACGACGGTTTTGAGTAAAAGCGTCGTCTTTACAAATAATATACGACGGGGATTTACCGTCGTGGTTTTATGCATCAAAAGATGTCAGTCGATTTCACGACGATTGAAAAACCGAATACACGACGGTGGATTACCATCGTCTATTTCGATTTTTGTAGTAGTGTCCCTATTTTCAGTACCAAAAAGATAAAAGAGCATTTACATCTATGCATATATAACATAGGATATAGCTATGTCTTTTTCTGATGCAAAGATTCTGCAACCTTGGTTGGTATCTATTTCCTTTTATAATAATTACTATTGTTATTCTTTATGCGCATCGTTTCAGTTCTGTTTACTAATAAGTCCAAGCCCACTAGAAATGAAGGGCCCTGGCAAGTGTATTATTAGTCCAATAACAGACAGTACACAGAAAGAATATAGAATTCAACAATTGGCCAATCCGAGGTATTAAAGTTTAATCGAGGATGTTGCCATTGTTATAAAATATATGTAATGGATGCCCACAATACTTTAGTATACCTAATGTATGTGAGATCATACCCAACTATACCTTCCGGATGACTCACCCCATTATGCTATCAATGGGAACATTTATGTAATTTTAAATGTATGTATTCTGCCTATAAATAGGCACCAATATCAATAAGAAGATACAGAGAAGATGAACAAGCCTAGAGAACATTCTTATGGCTTTCTCTACATCTATACTCTCTTAAATTCTCTCTCAATTCCTTTAGTTTTATATCACGTTATCAGCACGACTTCGCTTTCAAAATACCAACTGAGTTCTCCGATCAAACTCCTCTGCTTCATTACCTTTCTATCTCAAGCCTTAGCTGCTAACCTCTGCAACTACAAATATCCTCTCTAAAACAATATATACAAACATGTAAGAGAAGAAAGGGGTAAAGAAAACACAATCTAGATAAACACCACCCACCGCCTCCATCCCTCTATCTCCCATGAAAACACTACATAAAAGTCGTACTTGTACCAAAGAGAGACTTACCAGGGATGGGATGGAGACTGAACTGTGATCTGCTTACGAAGGAGATGCCAACTGAAAGGACTACGGCACAAAACAAGGAAAAAGAATTTTTAGTGACTATCTGAGAGATAAGTCCTCTACTTTTATTTATCCTGATAGTTTATTACATTATTATATCTATAATATTATATATATTCATATTGACCATAAAAAGCAAGTAAAGTTGTGCAGGAGAAGCTCGTGCAAGTAAAGGTGTCCATCCACTATGTTTATGAAATACACTTAAGGAGCATGCGTGGTGATATCCTACACAAAGATCAATTCTATTTATTTGTCTTTTATAAATATATGTTACTTTATTGCATCTTTCTGAAACTTTTTGATATTATTGCTAGAAGCTTTCCGCCCATACTTTTATATTTTAGTTTAATAAATTAATATATTACCTAATATATACATACAATATATAATATTTGATAATTATCTTTAAATATGTATGGTTCCTAATAATCTGTTTGATTATTCAACAGGACCTAGGAAAGGTCACTGCCACAATTGATCATGAGAGGTCATTGCTACAATCATAATGAAATGGCAGAGATAAGAAATTGATTATCAGGGATGCCTGTGAACTCACAGCCCACGTATGATCGATTAAGACCAAAAGATCTTGATCCTTAAATATATAATGAAGGGCTAGAAGTCCCTAAATTCATGTAAATCTAAAAAAAGGCCAGAAGATCCCTTTTGTATTAAGTGGTGGTTTTATCCCTATATTTATTTATTTTTATTTAAAGTATGGAGTAAAATTAATACCCATACAAGCACATTTATTTTATCGTACATTTACTTTTATTTAAAGTATGGTGCGGAATTAACGCCCATACAACAAGCACTTTACTTTATGAATTTATTTTACTGCATATTTATTTTGAGAATTTATTTTACAAGTTCATTATGAATTGTATATCATGCAAGAAATTGGAACCTGACGTTCCTTGATCCTCATCATACTACATTAGAACCTGAAGATCTTTAATGATGAAATAAAATGAGAGCTGGCAGTCTCTTTGAAATTATATTTGTGAAAATATGATCGGACCCAAAAATCATTGACATGTAAACCAGGACTTGAAGCTCCTTGATAATATGATAATGGTGTCAGACACATGATTAGTAAATATATTGGCAAATGTATTATGCATGAATAGTAACCATTTTGGATAATCCGTTACTGTATACAAAAAGGGACTTGCAGTTCCCTAAACTCATAAAAGAGCAATAAAATGAAAAACCAGAAGTTTCACCTATTTATTTTACAGCAGTTTAATTATTGTCTTACTTTTATTGTATCTTATTTATTTCATTTCAGTATTTTATGTGTAATCCAAAACCAGAAGATTTGAGTACATTTACTTAAATATAATTTTGGAATTTAATTCATGAAACCCGAAGTTTTATATATATGAGATAAATTTCCAAGAACCAGAAGTTCTGTAAACAAACGTACAAGATGTTTACATAGAATCTGAAGTTCTATATTTTTGATATCACAATTAGGGCATCATAAGATCAAGATTACAAAGAACCTGAAGTTTTATTGGTCATCCATATTATTTCAAAAATGGACTTGAAGTTCATATGATTTAAAGGTTTAGTGGAGACTATGTTCATATCATTATAGAGAATTGGAACTTGCAGTTCTATATTACAAAGGGGAAAATTACATAATCAAAATTACTCAAATATTTAATGCCTCAGATTTGGGCATCCGTAGGAGAATCTTTGTGTTCTTCATTCTCCTCATGAACTTGCAACACAGAAACAAGTTCCTCCAAATCTTTATTACTTTTCTCCAGTCTTCTAAGTTTTTGATTAGCCTCAGTCAGCCTTCTGCGCAGTATCAGGACTTGAGATCTAAGTGCCTGCACTTCTTGTGATCTGGCCAGTAGCCGTTGTCCTAAATTGGTAACTGATGCAGCATGCTGCATGCTAGCAACCAAAGAATCATTGACAACTTCACTATCTGATCTCAGTGCTAACAATATTTGCTCCTGGGGAGCAGTATTCAAATCAAAATTATTTTGAGGATAGGAAGACATTTTTAAGGAGAAGATGTGGAAATGAACCACTTAAGTAATAGCAGAAAATAAGGAACGTATTCTATTGATGAACCGTGAATTGTAAGCATCATATATATATATAGGTGAGCAACATGACAACCATCCATATAATTCGAATTCTTGTTCCACAAATCTATTCTGCCCACTCAAACTTGTCGACCATGGTAAGGTATCCGATCCAACCTTTGAGATATTTTTATATATAAAAGGGATTCAATTCTTATCGTTTTACTCTTTGCATAAATTCCGGATTGTCTTATTGAGAATTTTGTCAAAAGTAATCTGATTGATTAGAGCCTAACGTATGGTTTAAGTTTAGGCCACCTGTTTTCTATATTCTTATTTCTGCTATATATATTCCCTACTCTTGGACGGTTTCATAATACCCCTTTGTTGTTGCTCTCTAAAGAAAGGATGAGATATCAACCTGAATTCTCTCAACAGCACTTGGCGTGCTTAGGAATCCTGAAGATTTCCATGGAAGCAAGATTATCTTTGATCAAGACCTTCAGAAGCAAGATTATCTTTGATCATGATCCACTACTTTGTTAGGGTAGTTGTTTGATCATGGATCAGCCTCGTTCACTGAGCTTCTGGGTCCATTTATGATAAGAAAGAGAGGACATTGTTCATTAGAACATATATACCTCTCTCACATATGATAGAAGAGGAAGATCCATATGCTTCATGGATCAGAATATGGATGATATATCATCAGAACATGAAGCATGGTACGTTTCCATCACAACATGAATCTCTCCAGTATATTTCATGTTCTTCATGTAACCTCTCTACATTCTAATGATCAAAGGAAGTTTGTAAGCCTCACACTTTTTATAGATCGTTGTGAGTTTGCTTTTTATATTATAAGCATTATCCTGTATCTTTGTGATTCTATTAAGTGAACCTGAAGTTTCTGTTCTTTGTTGTCTCCAAAACCTATGCTTATAATACTTCTGGATTCATCTTGATGAGGCAAAATTCCCGTCGTTAGGGGGAGAATTGGTTGTTCCTGAAAGAACAAAGAACGACGTGAATGATTATGGAATATGTTTATTATTGTCTCATTATAAATTGAAGCAAATTCAGACAGAAAAAGACTGTAAGTCAAATGCCAGAAGTTCAAGCACATACAAACGCATAGTAATGAGTAATATGTTGGATGCCTGAAGCAGGACAGATAAAGATGTTGGATGCCTGAAGCATGACATATCTATAGGTTCCAAACTCCTCAGAAGTGGAGATTAATTGCAAAGTTTAAGCCCTATTTAAAATAACGCTCTAGAAGAGGTTATGATCCACATTCTATAAATTCTATATCTTAGAAGAGATATTTGTTCATGAAGTGACAATGAAAGCCTCTGAAATGGCACTGGTACCAGAAAATAATGAAAGCAATGAGATGCTTATAAATTATGCATGCGCATGCACATGAGAATGATGGGATCACGAATTGATGATATATTGGTTTATAGTACGTACTTAAAGTTATCAAGGGCTATACATGATGATATTGCACCACTTGTTATAATTGTCGACAAATGTAAATAAAGATTGGCCAACTGGAAGAGGCAGTCCAGTATAGTTGAAAATTTCCTGAAAAAGTGCAATGATTGAACCTATAGATAAAAACACCAAAAGGATATGAAAATGTATATGTTGTAAAATGGTGTTTAAGATAAAGTGAAATAAATCACTTGATGATATGGCACAACGTTTCCCAGTAAAGACATGGGATTATGATGGTAAACATATGCAGCTATGTTATGCATATTCATGTGTATGAAAATTCCTGAAGAATTCAAAATGCCTGAAGCAAATGATTTAAAAATATGATGGCTTGTAATGATCCTTGTGTGGATTAAAGTATTGTGGAAGAATATGGTATAATCGACTTAATGAATATCTATATGTATAAATAATCCAAATTTTGGAAATGAGTTTACCATCATTGCAGTATATATATAAAGAATTTTATTAGAACTCTTGAAGAGTTTACAAAGGCTTCCCCTGATTTAATAAAGGAATTTGATACGAGAAATCTACCCCTGATTTAATAAAAGAATTTGAGATGAGAAATCTATAAAGATTATAAAGTGTCTAAAAACATATCACCAGAAGCAATTTTCCTGAAGAATACAAAAGAATAAATTCTAAGAGATATAATGTGCCATGCAATATATAAATTGCACAAAGAAATCTAGAAGAAGAGAAAAGAGCCCGGAGCTCAATATAGAGCCTGATGCTCAGTGTAGAGCCTGACGCTCAATGTAGAGCCTGACGCTCAATGTAGAGCTTGAAGCTCAGTTGAAGTACTCAATCGACTTGAAATGAATAAATTGCCTCAGAGAGTACTTTTGATTGAATTCGAATTCAAAACGTTGCAACGTATTCAAATATTTGAAGTTATGAGAATTAGACTCCCGAAGAGCTTATGAAGAATAGCATATGCAAGTATCCTCAAAACATACAAGAATATGTATGAGTGAGTGATTATACCAGACAAACATTTATAAGTATGAGCTCATAGTTTTTAAATATTTTAGAGTCATTATTCAAGCCATTGTATGTAGTAAAATATTTGTGAAAATAGTCTAGATGTTGTTGTATTATTCTAACCTCAACAGGGACTAAATAAATGAAGACACACATATATCCTCCAATGATGCTACAAGAGCAAATTTTATAGAGGCATTACTAAAGCTCAATTTGTGAAGGACAAATGTGATAAGCAATATAAGACATGTATGGAGTTATCAGGGGGAGTAACTCTTCAGGGGGAGCATTCCTACAATATTGCAAGATTAATTCACAGAAAGTAATGCCAACTACGACATTTAGAAAGATAGTCAACATTATGGCTTAATGATATTTTGCAAGCATCAGGGGGAGCGTGCAAGATCTTCACACACTGTACTCTTTTTCCTTCGTCCTGGTTTTTGTCCCACTGGGTTTTTCCTGGCAAGGTTTTAACGAGGCAGTGTCGCACGCGTGTCAGTGATCTGTACACAGATTTTTATGTTACACATGGTTATGTACTCTTTTTCCCTTCGACCAGTTTTTGTCCCACTGGGTTTTACTGGCAAGGTTTTTAATGAGGCATATTCCATGTATTGTGGACATCCAAGGGGGAGTGTTATAAAATATATGTAATGGATGCCCACAATACTTTAGTATACCTAATGTATGTGAGATCATACCCAACTATACCTTCCGGATGACTCACCCCATTATGCTATCAATGGGAACATTTATGTAATTTTAAATGTATGTATTCTGCCTATAAATAGGCACCAATATCAATAAGAAGATACAGAGAAGATGAACAAGCCTAGAGAACATTCTTATGGCTTTCTCTACATCTATACTCTCTTAAATTCTCTCTCAATTCCTTTAGTTTTATATCAGCCATGTGTTTTTCCAGGTGCTAAGATTCTCTCAACTCTCTATGTACATCAAATCTAGGAAATAAATACCAATAAACCGGAAAATAAATCCTTTAGGGATTACGTCTCATTATACCCCCGCAAGCTGATGGGCGGGGGAGCACAAGCAACTTGGACTGAAGTAAAGAAAACTGAGCAGGAGATAGACCCATAGTGAAAATATCAGCAATCTGATCAGTGGTAGAACAATAAGCAACAAGCAACTCATTGCGCACCACCTTTTCACGAACAAAATGATAATCAACCTCAACATGGCGAGTGCAAGTGTGAAACACCGGAATAGAGGCAACAGAGAGAGTGAGCACTAATATTATCACACCAAAGCTTAGGACAAGGTACTGGAAGATGAAGATCAAGAAACAAAGCCCGTAACCTAGACAGAGTGACAAGACCCGCTCCGAATTTCCTCGGAATCCGGAACGAATCCTGTGAAATTTCCGGCATCACACCGATGCCGGACCCACTTACTAAAACTATAGCCTCTTTTTCAAATTAAAGAAAAGAGGCACGAGACTTGTCAAAATTTCGGCATAGGCTCCCCTAAAAATTGAACAATTCCCCAAATTCTCAACCTGTTAAAAAACACAATTAATATCCACAACTGGCAGCATGAACAAGTTAACCTTCAAGCAGTTTACAAACTAGGCCTCTGGCCGTTAATAATTTCAAACAGAACCACCAGTGAAGCTCTTAAGTCAAATGATGAGATTGAACGGTGCAATTAATGAACTCAAACTAAATTATGCATGCCCACCATAAATAACATAAAATAACTTCTCCATTGCATTCAAGCGATGTTTAACAACCCAACACAATCATAAGTAAGTTTAAGCACTCGGCCCAAATCATATAGCAATCCAAAACGGTTTTCAAACCTATCTTGGCCACAACCACATTTTAACAACACTCACTTAGTCCAACAGGAAAATGAATATTCATTCAATCAAACCTTGTTTTCAATCGAGCTTTAAAACAACCGACAAGGTCGGCACCAAACTCAACCAAAAATCAAAAGAAGTGAGACTAGATCCAAACGACTAAACTAAAGTTCTAGAAATATCTTTAGTTCACGGCTGCACCTAGCTGGAACCCCAGGCTACCTACGTACCCTTACTGAGGGATCAAGCCACACGTAGTTCTTCCCTCCATATTCACGAACCAGGTAATATACAATCATTTTCAGTAGTACAAATAAGTTATATTCTAGAATTATCCTTTCCCTTTAATTTAAATCACATCACAACAAACATAATTCTTTTTAAATATTAATCTTTCCCCGACATAGTAAAATAATCCTTTTTTCCTCTTTCTGTTACTTTACTACACGCCGGAGAGTCCAACGCCACGCGTAGTAAAGTAACAGTAACCCAAGTATACGAATCCTCTATCACACGCCGTATAATCCAACGCCACGTGTGATAAGCTAATAACATAACCATACATGCCCACACGCCGGAATCATCCAACGCCACGTGTGGCAAGGTAACTAGTATTTCAATGAGCCCACACCCCGGAAGATCCAACGCGACGTGTGGCCCAACCAAACCATGTTCCATGTGCGCAAACTGTTTTATCACACATCGGATCATCCAACGCCGCGTGTGATAAGCTAACCTCATAACCATATATGCCCACACGCCGGAATATCCAACGCCACGCGTGACAAACTAACAACCAACCTTATATGCCCACACACCAGAATCATCAAACGCCACGTGTGGGTACAACAACAATCCATATATAAAACTATTATAAACGGTTATGTAAATCTCAAACTTATTATAATATATAAATAGGTATGTAAGTATCACACCAACTTAAGTACTGAGGAAAACAATCCAACAGGGGGATTGTTTGGCTAGCCCACAGAATTTCCAGTTTCTATCCTACATCTAGGGATAAGCAGTCCAACCGGTGAACGAACACTCTACTGCACACACGCTGGAAGTTCCAACGCCACGTGTGGCCAAAACCAATCACTAAGTCCTACGCGTGCAGACAAACTTTATCACACGCCGGAAGATCCAACGCCACGTGTGATACAAACAACAAAATCATATATGCCCAAACTCACATTAATATTATGCCCAAATACTTCATCATAATAAGCATCGAAATTTTCAAACATAAATCCTTATTCAAACCACATCAAGATTCTCAAAATGGAAATAATCAAAATTCCACTTTTAAGCAATATATATATATTATATATATATAACCTTTATAAATATATATACATACATATAAATCCCATAATGAACAATCTATATTTAATGCATATTAATTCAATCAATAAAAACAATGCACCTTCAAAACAAAGTCCAATAGTTCCATAAAATACTATAAAACAATCTCATATGCCCAACATAATCAAAATAACTCAAATAACAGTCAGGACCTATTTATAAGGTCGTTCTAGCACTTTTCAATGGGTGAAACTACCTCAGAAGACTCACGGTCAACCGAGGGTCAAACTGCCCAAATTTGGATAAACGGGCCCGCGGGGCCCACAACCTCCGATTTCCGATCCGAAAGTTCCTATGGGTTCAACAAGGTTTAATAAGCATCTCCTGCAAGTTTGGTCTGAATCGAACGGTCAAATCGCTCGCGATCGCACGATCGGACGGTTATCATTTAACCCAAACTTTAAGTTATTAAATCGGAACATCCGGGGCTCCGATTCACGGTCCGCGAAATCCTACATGATCCTAGGAATGCCTAGATCAACACATATTAAATTGGAGTCGATCCAACGGTCCGAACATATCAAACCCGGATACCGCCTAATATGCGATATCTGATCGACGATCAAACGATAACCAAAATGATATCCGAGCATATCGTCGTGCTCGAGACGACATGGGGATTATTTTAGGACTCTAAGACCGGCTAATAAGTGGCCCACGCGCCGCCACACGTGCCGGTAGCACGTGGGTGTCCAAGGCGATTCCGGCAATCGAAAAATCTCCAAACCGTTGGTCAAGACTTATACCTACATGATCACCACATAGAGTGGAGCAACTTTTGTTCTTGGAACTACCCCAAAAAGTCGACGAAAGTGGCTGGAATAGGAAGCCAAAAACCGACCGAACTATTATCGCTTATTTGACTACCAAAACGCAGAAATTTCCCCTAAATATCACAACTAGCAGCTAGAACTCATTGAAAGGATAGAAAAAGCATACCTGGATCGACAATTTTGGTGGCCAGAGACGTTCGAACGAGCTCCAGAAAATCTGGGTAAAAATCCGACCAATCTCATTCTTTTTCAAGCGAATGTCGGCGGTGCCTTCGATGGGGGGAAGGGTAGGACAGAGAGAGGAGGAGATGGTGGTTCGTTTGGTACCGGCCCCGTGGCCGGTGGTGGGCAGTGGCGGCGGTGGCGGCTCAAACAAGCCACCGGTGAACAGTAATAGCGGGGGAGGGGGGTTCTGGTTCACGACGGGTTGAGAGAGAGAGAAATCTGTTTTTATAAAAATTCAATTTTGAAATCATTATGATTGTGCCACTACGTGTATTTTGATCTTAACTTTCTCGTTACAACTTCGATTCGAGCCCACTATGTGTCTACGAACTCATCTTGGTACGATCTACATAAAAATACCACTCACTACCCCAAAATCTTTCTGGATTAAAAAGTGAGCATCTTACCCCTACCCCGAGGGCAAAATTGTAAATTCATAATTCATGGAATTAATTAAATTCACAATTCATTTTATTTTGGGTCGGGATGTTACACAGCGTGGCGGTACTGTAAGCAAGGTTGCAGTACTCGGACTCAGTACTGGAGCGGGAGACACCGCGTTGCTTCTTTGAGCTCCAAGAAATTAAGTTAGTACCGAAATAAACGCAATAGCCACTAGTGGATCCACGATCATCGGGATCCCCTGCATAATCGGCATTAGAATCGTCATTGAGATAAAGAGCGCTTGGCGAATAGAGTAACCCATGAGTAAGTGTGCCATTGAGATAATGAAGAATGCGCTTAACAGCGAGACAATGAACAGTAGTGGGTTGATGCATAAATTGACAAACTTGATTAACAGTAAAGGCAATGTCTGGGCGAGTAAGGGTTAAGTACTGAAGAGCACCACGGTACTCCGTGGGGTCAGAGAGAGGATCGCCATCAGATATGCTAAGACGACAACTACTGACAATTGGTGTAGGCACGGGTTTGGCTTTGTGCACATTATCACGCTTGAGGAGATCCACAACATATTTGGTCTGAGTAAGAGATAGAACGGACGAAGTACGAATAAGTTCCATGCCCAAAATATAATGAGCGGGCCTAAGATCCTTCATAGAAAATTAACAACCCAATTTAGAAATAAGTGTGGTGATGCAAGAGGGATCAAAGCTAGTGACAAGGATATCATCAACATAAATCAACAAATACATGCAAACAAAACCATGAATGGAGATGAAGAGAGAAGAATCGGACTTAGATGCAATGAATCCCAACTTAAGAAGATGAGAAGAGAAACACTGAAACCAAGAGCGAGGAGCCTGCTTGAGACCATAAAGAGATCGGCGTAAATGACATACATGATCAGGATAGGTGGGATCCACAAAGCAAACGGGCTGGCACATATAAACCTCTTCATTTAGGTAACCATGCAAGAAGGCATTCTGACATCCAATTGACGAACCAGCCAACCAAATTGCACAGAGAGAGCCAAGATAAGACGAATAGTAGAATGATTAACAATGGGACTGACGGTTTCACCATAGTCCAAGCCCGATTGTTGATGAAAACTATTGGTCACTAAGCGAGCCTTAGAACGTTGAATAAAGCCATCGAAATTCCGCTTGAAACGAAAAACCCACTTATTCGGCAACACATTCATAGTGGAGTACGAGGGACCAAATTCCAAGTCCCAGCACGAAGAAGAGCATTAAACTCATCCGCCATAGCAAGACACCATTCCTTATGCTTGTTAGCCTGTGAAAAAAATGTAGGCTCAACAGTATCATTAGTAGAAGATGAAACCAATGCATGATTAGCTAATTTAGGATTAGGTTTATGGATAACGGTTTTAGCATGAGTAACCATCGAATGAGCAAGGGAGGCACTTACCAGAGACGTATCAAAAATAAGAGGAGAAGATGTACCAGATGAAATAGGGGCTAGAAGAGGGAAGAAAAGTTTGCGGTTTGGGTTCTTAGTGTAGGTCTAAGAGAATCAAGAAGCTGAAGGCGCAGGGGGACTAACCGGCGGGTGAGAAGGGCATGAGGAATCAGTTGGCTGTACGACTAGGGAGTTGGGCGCAAAAGCAAATGCGGCATGGGTGATGGCAAATACAGATAGGGCAGAGCTAGAAACACGTGTTACTGTGGAGGCGGGAGGGGCAGGCACTGGAGAAGGGTGACTAGACATAGGCTATGATACTGGAAGACGTGGGTTATAGGAAGAGAAATGCGGGATAGAGAAGATGAGAGGCGGGTCCGATAACAGAGAATGGTCTGGAGTAGGAGCAGCCTGGGCCTTGTTAAATGGAAAAGAAAATTCATCAAATAACACATGACTCAATAAAAAAAAACGCAAATAGAAACAAGATCTAAGCAACGATAACCCTGATGGTTCAAAGAATAACCAAGAAACACACATTTGGAAGACCGAAATTGTAATTTATTATTATTATATGGCCGTAAATAAGGAACACATGCACACCCAAAAGTTTTTAAAAACGAATAATTAGGTTCTTTGTGAAACAAAATTTCATAGGGTGATTTGTGTTGAAGCAACTTAGAAGGAAGATTGTAAGTATCGGCTAAGCCATTTTGCTCAGGATGATGTGGACAAGAAAGACGATGATGAATGCCATGATGAGATTAAAAAAAAATCCTTAAATTGATGACTAGCGTATTCCTCACCCCCATCGGATTGAAAGGGCTTAATCGTAGTAGAAAACAGATTTTCAACCAAAGCTTTAAATTAACAAAGTGAGAGAAACCCTTTGATTTCAATTTCATCGGAAAAATCCAAGAATAACGAGAAAAATCATCAACAAATAAAACATAATAATTAAAACCAGCAATAGATTTATTTGAAGAACTCCACACATCGGAGTGAATATGTTTCAGCGGAGAATAAGAGACAAGAAGATGAACTAAAGGGTAATTTAACACTTTTACCCAACAAACATGATTGACAAAAAGAACTAAACCTAGTGCCAGAAGATGGCAGTTTATTATGTGATACAAAAATTGCAAAGTAGATGAAGCAGGATGACCAAGGTGAGAGTGCGACACGGAGCGGTCAACACGGACACCTAGTAAAGCAAAACTATAAGGCAAAACTTGAAAAGACTCATTCGGTGTAAAAGAAAATGGATATAGGCCATTGCTACTCTTGCCCCAGAAAAGCATCTTCCCCATCACCAAATCCTAGATTAAATAACAATCAAGAAAAAAAGTGAAGAAACAATGGTTGTCATTAGCAAATTTATGAATAGATAAAAGAGGAAGAGAGGCATCGGGATAGTGAAGAACATCATTGAGGTGAAAAGAAGAATTAAGGTGAGAGAAACGAGAGTGACCAATATTTTTAATAGGCAAACCTGTTCCACCAAGCACACCTCCAACATTGTCAGAACCATGATACTCTCTAGAAAGGGGTAAGTTTCTCAAGTCGTTGGTAATGTGAGTGTTAGCACCGGTATAAGCAACCCATTGTTGATGGCCACTATGCGAAGGATGTTGAGCGAAGGCACAGAACAAGCCTTAGAGGGACAGACAGCAGCGATGTGGCCAAAACCATGACAATTGAAACATTGAATAGGCCCACGGGTAGAAGGAGGCCCAAAATAGGAAGGAGTAGAGCCACAAGGTAGTAGGCCAATAACACCAAGCCCAAAAGTATTGCCAAGACGTTGCTGATGTGGACCTGAGCGAGGAGCACTATTAGGTGTGCCAAAAAAACTACGACATAAGGAAAAGCCAGAGCGTGAGGGCGAGAAAGAACCACGATTGCCAAAAATGCGACCACTTTGACTAGCAAATCTGTCGTGATCGCCATATCCACGACCACTGTGACCTCCACAGGAAGCCACCATGGCTGTCACACCAGAAGAAACAGTAGGAGAAGAAGAAGCCTGAAGTCGATGTTCCGTAGAGAGAAAGAGAGCTTCAAGATAAGAAATACTAATGGGTGTCTCACGAGCTTAAGCAGCGGCAACAGTGTTTTCATAAAGGGGCCAACATTGTTCATAACCTCAACAAAGAGATCAGAATCAGAAATGGGAGCACCAGCCAAAGCCAAGTTATCGAAAATAGAGTTAATGCGATCAAGAAAATCAATGATGGGAGAATCACCACGGGTCATGCGAAGCAAATCACTGCGTAGTTGAAGAAGACTATTTTGATTCGGAGAAGTGAAATGAGTCTCAAGCACCACCCAAGTGTCAAGGCCAGTGGTTTTGGTAGCAACGGTGGTAAGGACCTCATGGTGAAGAGAACCATTGATAAAAAAAAAAAAAAAAAAAAAAAAAAAAAAAAAAAAAAAAAAAAAAAAAAAAAAAAAAAAAAAAAAAAAAAAAAAAAAAAAAAAAAAAAAAAAAAAAAAAAAAAAAAAAAAAAAAAAAAAAAAAAAAAAAAAAAAAAAAAAAAAAAAAAAAAAAAAAAAAAAAAAAAAAAAAAAAAAAAAAAAAAAAAAAAAAAAAAAAAAAAAAAAAAAAAAAAAAAAAAAAAAAAAAAAAAAAAAAAAAAAAAAAAAAAAAAAAAAAAAAAAAAAAAAAAAAAAAAAAAAAAAAAAAAAAAAAAAAAAAAAAAAAAAAAAAAAAAAAAAAAAAAAAAAAAAAAAAAAAAAAAAAAAAAAAAAAAAAAAAAAAAAAAAAAAAAAAAAAAAAAGAGGAACAAGAAAAAAACGGAGGATCGAGGACTGTGAGTCTCAGGCTCTGATACCATGAAAGGTTTGGAATATTCTCAATGCTTTTCATTGAACAATCGTATGATAATTATATACAAAGCTTTGCTTGGTACCTACACAAAGGATTTCCTATTCTAAGTAAGAATGAAGTCCTTGAGAGACAAGGAATATATACAGCAAATCTAGAAAATAAATACGAATAAACAGGAAACTAAATCCTTTAGGGAATATAGCTCATTGAGTTTTTCCACCTCCACCTATGTGGGTCAGATGTTCGAAATTGCCAGGCACCCAATGAATGTTTGTATAAACCCCCCTCCCCGAATCGGTTGTACTAAAAAAAATTAAAATTGAAAAATGCATGCAATTCCACTAGGAACTCTCATGTATTTCTTCATGGACCTTCAATGGCCTTTCTTCCAAGTCAAGTTTGCCTTCTTGCTAAACCCTATAATCATGGTCCATAAAATAGGGAAGAGAGGCAAAACCAAGTACTCTGCTTCAAACCTATCCCCAGGGCCATGGAAGCTACCCCTTATAGGAAATGACTAAACGTCTGACTTCACCTGCGCTTACTAAAATGTAAGAGAAATAATTGATTCAATTCAAATTCTTAACTCCACTGTTATTAAGTTATACTCTTGGCAATGTACTATATTTTGGACTAATCAAACACTTGGCAGAGCCCTTTGAAAATAAAGATTTATATATCCTCGAGATTCCAAGTTATACTTCGAAAATAAAGAAAATAGAAAATGTGAAACGATCTCACCTTTGTTAATTGAGGTTGTTAATTATTAAGTACCGCTGGAAAAGGATACCAATCGGATTTTTTTTTTCGTCAAAACCAATCAGATTTAGAACCCGTGCAATCTGACCAAAGCATTGACATTTTGTTTTGTTTACTATTTATTTCAAGTAAATTGATTGCTCCAAAGCTACCTGTGATAAAATATTTATTTCAAGCAATAATACTAGACCTTAAGACAACTATCAAAGAACAACCATCCTTAGACAAATAGCTCTTAAATATTATTAATTACAAGAAAAAGATACTAATCAGTTGAGAGAATCTTTGCATAAAATAATAATAATAATAATAATTTAAGAAGAAGGTTGCTACATCATTTCTTATACATAGATGTCAAATGCATGAAGGTTCACCAAAAGCCACTATAATCCAAAGTAACCTTTGTTTTCCTCATGGAGATTCAGTGCCCTTCCTTCCAAGTCCTGTTAGCCTTCTTGCTCTTTATGATCACGGTACTGAAAATAGGGAAGATCAGAGGCAAAACCAAGTACTCAGCCTCAAATCTACCGCCAGGGCCATGGAAGCTACCCGTTATAGGAAACCTGCACCAGCTCGCTGGCTCTCTACCACATCATAGACTAAGAGACTTGGCCAAGAAATACGGACCGCTTATGCACCTAAAGCTTGGAGAAGTTTCCGCCGTAGTAGTTTCATCAGCAGAGTTTGCCAAAGAGGTGATGAAAACTCATGATCTTATCTTTGCATCCAGGCCCCATGTCCTTGCCACAAGGATCTTGTCTTACGATTCTACAAACGTTGCCTTTGCACCATATGGTGAATACTGGAGACAACTACGAAAAATTTGCACTCTAGAGCTTTTAAGTGCAAAACGTGTTCGATCTTACCGACCTATTAGGGAAGAAGAGATACGGAATCTCATTAAATCGATTGCCTCAAGAGCAGGATCACCTATCAATCTTACACAGGAAATTTACTCATCGGCATTTACCATCACTTCGAGAGCTGCCTTCGGTAAAAAGACCAGGGATCAAGAAAAATTTATATACATTGTGAAGGAAGCTGCAAAGGCAGCATCTGGCTTCGCTCTTGCAGATGTTTTTCCTTCTGTCAGTTTGATTCATCTCTTAAGTGGAATGAGGCCTAAACTTGAGAGGCTGCATAAAGAAGCTGACAGGATAATGGGAAACATCATCAAAGAGCATCAAAGGGATACGGTAACTACAAAAAGTGGCGAGGGTGAAGCAGAGGAAGACCTGGTAGATGTTCTCCTTAAATTTCATGAGCATGGAAATGAGCTTGAGTTTTCCCTAACTACTGAGAACATCAAAGCAGTTATCTTGGTAAGTACACACACTTTCCCTTGATATCATGCTTTAATAAATCAAATCACTTTTTCAAATTTCAATTTTTTTTTACTCCAAAAAACTATTATCTGCTTTGGTATCGAACCTTTTGGAGCCACACACCTTCGGATGGTTTAGTCTCTGGTACAACATGTAATGATCTGCATCCAAATAGTCAAATATTGTCTGGTTTGGTCTTAACCCCACCTCACAAACTTAAATAGGCCTCAAACTTTTGGAAATATAGATATGACACTTCACTTTTAACTTCACCAGGCATTGTGAGACTCAATAGTTGTGTCACCTCACCATATCTTCCAAGTCAAGTAAACTTGGCTACCATGGTGAAGGGATCTTGGGTCTCTGATGCAGTTCAACTAGAATTTGCAGAGAATTGGGATTGGAATAACAAGATACAAGCTAAAAGAGAAGCTTTGACAGCTAACTCAATGGTTTTTTATTCAAACTTGGATTACAAGAGTTGTCCATACAACATACTTATAGGAGATAATCTCAAACAGAAGATTAAAATCATATTTAATGACTGACAGCAAGTCCTAGGTCCCAGCCCAACAAACGTAGAGTTCCCAAGTTATTGAATATACTCATCTTGAAACCTGATAGTTTTCCTAGCTTCTGTCTTGGGCTTATTCCTTGCTATGCTATAATCATTAAGTGATTGGGTATTGGAAGTAGTTTCGCAAGCTGTCTCCACACATGGCCCTCCATCAGTCTCAGCATACTGGTAATATTTTCTGGTTCTTGATGACCACAAAAGTACCATTTATTTCCTTCAACATTTATCCTTAGAAGAGTAACCATAGCACAAACCGCATTGTAGACACACTACAAGTAGTGTAGTCACCAAAGATTCAAACAATGTTAGCAAGGACGCCAGAAAAAATATGGCTGGTCTTTCTCATCGACTTACCTCTACAGACACCAAAAAATTGAGCTATAATCTAGTTAAGCAAATTCAGCTAATCCCTTACATCATTCCCTTCAGCCGTCCAAAGCTTCTACAACTAGTTCTTCAAGTACAATATGTTTTGTAAGAGACAACATTGTGCTGTCTATATATCTCTTGTTCGAAACCATATAACAACTTATCTACTTGAAAAAGCTGATTAAAATTCTTCCTGCATTCTAATCACGCATTATCTTAAACTATTGATTGAAACTCCAATGTGCAGCATTTTCATGATGAGTGATTTACTGATGAGAAATGTTTCACATGTGTCTATTGTTCTCCATAATCATTACCTGATATTTAAGACACTCTTAAGAGTCAACATTTATAACTTGTGAATGAGCTTACTTGGGTACATGAATAATGGTTTCTTCTTTTAAGATTATTTATAATATTTTTCTATTTACTTAGAATTGTTTGCAATTCATAGAGGAAACTAGTTTTTGATCATTTAATAAATTAATTACTTTCAGGATATTTTTGCTGCTGGGAGTGAGACATCAGCTACAGCTGTAGATTGGGCAATGGCAGAAATGATAAAAAATCCAAGAGTAATGAACATGGCACAGAATGAGGTAAGGGAAGTGTTTAATAGAAAAGGACAGGTAGATGAAACATGCATTAGAGAGATGAAATATTTAAACTTAGTTATCAAGGAAACACTGAGGTTACACCCCCCGGTTCCTCTGTTACTTCCAAGAGAATGCGGAGAGAAATGCGAGATTGATGGATATGAAATACCTGTGAAATCCAAGGTAATTGTGAATGCATGGGCAATTGGTAGAGATCCCAATTACTGGAATGAGCCTGAGAGCTTTAATCCCAGTAGGTTCCTCGATAGATCGATTGACTACAAGGGAACAAACTTTGAATATATCCCATTTGGTGCTGGTAGGAGAATGTGCCCTGGCGTGTCATTTGGTCTGGCCAACGTTGAGCTCCCACTTGCATTGTTATTATTCCATTTTGATTGGAAACTCCCCAATGGGATGAAGCATGAGGACCTGGACATGACTGAGGCCTTTGGCGCTACAGTCAAAAGAAAAGACGATCTGCACTTGATTCCCATTCCTTATCATCCTCCGCCTACTGAAAAATCCCAAGTATAAGATGCTTAACTGTTTGTATTTATCTGAGAGTAATCGTCGTTGTTTATTTATGTTATCCCATGTTGTAAGAACTACAAGGCCTAGTGCCAGTATTTAATTAAGACCCATGCATATTAATGCATTTTCTATCATCATGTGCAAATTAGCAGAAACACAGACACCAAAACTGCATAATGAGATGAGAGTTTCCCAAAACTCCATTTCGTAAAATTGCATGCCTAATCAGTGCTGGGTTCGGATAATTTAGGGTTCGTTTTGTTCTACTTTTCTGCTATTTTTGGTATATTAGGACTTCTCTTGTTTTTTTTTTTTGGTTGATATCCTGATCTTAACCAGAAAAAAAAAAACACATAACAATTTTATAGTCAATCACCAGAACAGAGGGCACGCGGTATAGGACTTCTGAACCAGAAAAATCACTCTGCAGCTTCACTCTAACCACATGGGGATCCTGGAGGACAGTGGTACCAAACACCCCTCAATTTAGTCAAATGCCAGTGAGCTCTGCATATATGCCGGTTTAGATTGTGCCATTTTGTGCCAAAAGGCATCAAAACTTGTTTGAGCAAGCGGGGGCCCAAAAATGACTTTCTCCCTAATGTCAATGGAGGCTACATATTTGCAACAAGGCCAAGGATATTGTATGGTACTGGAAAAGGTTTAGATTTTTTAAATTTTATCATTAAGATGATTAAGGATAATAGTTAAGATGACACGAAGTTGGTTCACCTCTCTAAGGTTTATTTGTCCATACTATCAATTACTATTTAAACTTTGATGCTACTATTTATTTTGAATTATTTTCCATCTCATTTTATTTTTCAAATTCAGAGGCTGCCTCCTCTTGAGCAAAACCCATCGAAGAAGACATCCAAACAATATTGTGCCTTCCATGGGTACAAGACTACCACTTCTTCCAGGAATTGTCAAGCAAGGTTATTGTTGTGTGGAAACACTCCAAGACCTTGTTGTTGATGGATTATGCGGCAGCACACACACAAACCCCTTAGAGAATAAACACACACACACATCGAAAAGAGTAAACAAACACACAAGAATACAAAGATTTATAGAGGTTCAGCCTCGTGGCTACGTCCTCTTGGTGATTCACCCAAGAAATTCACTAGTATGTAAGAACAATTTTTGTTACAACTTAAACTCCCTTAACTCTCACAAGAACCCTAACTCTCTTTTCTCTCACCCTTGCTCAAACCCTTTGATGCCCTTATAAACACTCAAGAATTCACCCTTGAATTTTGTCTTGTGTTTCTCCCTTGAAAATTCACTTTTGAATTCTCCTTTCTTCTCAATTAACCTAGCCCTAAAAGTTCTATTTATAATGCATAGGATTTTTGCTACAAGTTAACTAGGAATAGGAAACTAAAACCCTATTAAAATAGGCTAGAAACCCCCAAAAGAATAGGAAAACCAAGTCAAACACGCCAAAACGTCGAAACAGCGCACGGACTAATTGACGCTACAACCGGTCATTTTGCCAAGCAACCGGTCGCCTGGAGAAGTCGTGACTTCACTTCTTTAGGCAAAAAACGACAGGTCGCCTGGCCAACGCGAATGTCAAGAACATTAATCAAATTAAGCATAATATAGCGCTCACAAAATTTAATTAAATCAATCTCCGTAAAAGCTCCCCAAGAACCCTCTATTCTATCTTGATTCCAAAGTTAGCTCCAAGTTAAGAAAACACACAAACTACGCCCTTTATCTCCTCCAAGAATTTCATCACCACTCTCTCTCTAAAAAGTGTCGCTTTGCATGCTCTGCATTCAATCTCTAGTATTACACAAGACTCGTCTAATATTTGTGAAGAAACGATAGACAGGGACCTATTTATACTAAGGTAAGTCGGCAACAAGCAAAGCTCCCATTGGAGAATTGTTTTGTGGCGTAGAAGATATGCATGTGTTGTCAATTTGGCATGTCATTAACAAGGTAACGCTGCCAGCAATTAAAATATAGCATATGCTATGCAAATGCATGATAAATACATGACAACTCAAAGTGATAATGCATGCAATGAATGTAGGGCTGCCAGGTAGAAAATCTAATAGCCGCAGGTATTGCAAATGCAGTAGGATTAGATGACAACTTAAGTCACTTTTGAACTTAGCCATGCATGAAGTGGGGCCCTACACAACAAAAATGAAAAACTACAAGATAAGGCTTACACAAACAGCACGGGTCCTAGACAGACCAGCAAGATCATCAAGACACAAGGACCAACCATTTTCAGATAAGCTCTTAACCATTCTTAATTACAGGAAAGAGACATCAACCAGTTGGAAGAATCTTTGCATCAGAGAAAGAAAAAGAAGGAAGATTGCTACATCATTTCTTATACATAGATGTAAAACGCATGCAGTTTCACCAAAAGCCACTATAATCCAAAGTAACCTTCATTTTGCTGATGGAGATTCAATGCCCTTCCTTCCGAGCCCTGTTTGCCTTCGCTCTCTTTGTGATCATGGTACTGAAAATAGGGAAGATCAGAGGCAAAACCAATTACTCTGCTTCAAATCTACCCCCAGGGCCATGGAAGCTACCCTTTATCGGAAACCTACACCAGCTCATCGGCTCTCTACCACATCATGGACTAAGAGACTTGGCCAAGAAATATGGACCCCTTATGCACCTGAAGCTTGGAGAAGTTTCCACTGTAGTAGTTTCATCAGCAGAGTTTGCCAAAGAGGTGATGAAAACCCATGATCTTATCTTTGCATCAAGGCCCCCTATTCTTGCAGCAAAGATCTTTTCTTACGGCTGCACAAACATTGGCTTTGCACCATATGGTGAATACTGGAGACAACTACGAAAAATTTGCACGCTAGAGCTTTTAAGCACAAAACGTGTTCAATCTTTCCGACCTATTAGAGAAGAAGAGGTAGTGAATCTCATTCAATGGATTGCCTCAAGAGCAGGATCACCTATCAATCTTACTCAGGAAATTTACTCATCGACATATAGCGTCACTTCGCGAGTAGCCTTTGGTAAAAAAACCAGGGATCAAGAAAAGTTCATATACGTTGTGAAGGAAGCTGTAAAGACATTGTCTGGCTTCGCTCTTGCAGATGTTTTTCCTTCTGTCAGTTTGCTTCAGCTCTTAAGTGGAATGAGGCCTAAACTTGAAAGGCTGCATAAGGAAGCTGACAGGATAATGGAAAACATCATCAAAGAACATCAAAGGGATATGGTAACCATGGTCTTAAATATCGATAATATCCCCGATATTATCCCGATCATGGTCTTAAATATCGGAGGTATCGGAAGTCAGAAAACACGGAAATATCGCAGGAAATATCGGGATATTATCGGTATCGGAAAAAATTGAATAAAAACCACGGAAATTGTAAGAAAAACTTGGAAATTTTTATTGAAACTTTGTAGGATGTTTATTTAGTCAATTATCTATTAGTTTATCAC
>NW_018922301.1:0-22184 GCF_002207925.1 Prunus avium | reverse complement strand
TTTTTTGAAAAGCCTCCCCTGTTGCGCATAGAGGGATTCGAACCGCTCCCATTTTACTCCTTCAACACCTTAACCACCATATTACTTATGTTTTTGTGAAAATACTAAAATATTTATATATATACATGGTTTTGTTTTGAATTCTTTTTGCAAGAAATAAATTTTCATATGAGATGAGTAGTAACTATGGTTATACTCATAACCAACCATTTCCCTACTCTTCATATCCCATTCCTGTTGGGATGGAATCAAGTGACACATGGAAAGAATCCGAGACTCAATCTTCAAATGATTTTGCTTATGGACAACGTCAACCAATCTCGGATCCATATGGGTGGCATGTTAACAATTACATGGAAAACTATTTTGGGGATTTATCATTTGATGACTACTCTTCAAAATATACTTACTCTACACATAGAGATGATGAAGATAGTGAAAATTTTGAACCTCATAGGAACTCTATGTGGTACTAAGTCACTCATGTATCTTACCATGCAATGTATAAAGTGTAAAATATTGTAGTAATTCATTATATATAAATGATTATGGTGTGTTTAATCTTCTTTCATTAATTACTACATATTTCTACACTTACGGTGTTTGCCAGCTCGCTATATAATCAACTTAAATCAATTAAATCCATCATGCAATGCATTTCCTTCCAATTTTTTGTGATAAACTAATAGATAATTGACTAAATAAACATCCTACAAAGTTTCAATAAAAATTTCCAAGTTTTTCTTACAATTTCCGTGGTTTTTATTCAATTTTTTCCGATACCGATAATATCCCGATATTTCCTGCGATATTTCCGTGTTTTCTGACTTCCGATACTTCCGATACCTCCGATATTTAAGACCATGATGGTAACTACAAAAATTGTCGAGGGTGAAGCAGAGGAAGACCTGGTAGATGCTCTCCTTAAATTTCACGAGCATGGCAGTGGGCTTGAGTTTTCCCTAACTACTGACAACATCAAAGCTGTTATCTTTGTAAGTATACACACTTTCTCTTGATATCATGTTTTAATAACACTTGGTAAACCTGCATTTAACCTCACAATCTGGAACCTGGCCCTTTCGAACAAGGCTCTACTCATTTTCTATCATTTGATTTTCTAGCTTAGCTTTACACACATACACCACTATTTATAATTTGTAAAATAAACTTATATATAATCATCAACAAAAGAACTACACTGAACTGCAACAAGAGACAGCTAGAGAAGGCCTTTCCTGCGATGAGATTCCGTTAGCATGTTTTATATACATAATATTTGTGGCAGTCTAACTTGAAATATTTAAGTCCCTGTAACAAATTATATTGTCCAACTCCATGAAACAATACTCACTTTGATCACCCAAAACTTATATGCTAGAATGCTGCGCACCGTGCATCCACAATCTACAATCTGATGTTTTCTGCTGTGGACTTAACCCAGCCCTTAATTGTTTAAAGTAGTTCTAACTATTAAAGATACTAAGTCCACATGTATTCCACCAAGCAACGTGGGCGTACTCAACACATAGATGTTTGTGCTCACCTCACCCTATCTAACAATCATCTCAACCATCTTGGCTATACATCTTCGAAGGATCTTGTGTCTCACTATCCACTCCCTTTAGAGACACATACCTTCGGCTGGTTTAGACTCTGGTACAACCTGTAATGTCCCCACATAGTCAAGTATCGTTTGGTTTGGACTTAACTGAACCTCAGAAACTTAAAAGGCCTCAGACTATGGAAATACATATATCTCACCATGACACCATATCTTCGAATCACCTCGACCACCTCAAGTAATCCTGGCTACCATGGTGAATGGATCTTGGGTCTCAGCATATTGGTAATTATACCCCCAATCAGTTTATGCATTTTCTCAATAAGCACCTTTTATTGCCTTCAACATTCATCCTTAGAAGAGTAACCACAGCAAAAACAGGATAGTAGACACGCCACAACTGGTGTAGTCTTTAATGATTCAAACAATGTTGGCAAGGACACCATCAAAATTATGGCTGGTCTTTTTCATCGATTTACCTCTACAAACACTGAAAATTTGGGTTATGACCTAGTTAAGCAAGTTCAGCTAATACCTTACATAAGTCCCTTCAGCCATTCAACACTTCTACAACTAGTTCTTTTAGTCGAAACCATATGACACACTATAGAGTTGAAAAGGCTGATTAAAAGTATTCCTGCATGCTAACTGTACATTAAAACTCCAATGTACAGCATTTGCATGATGTGTGATTTACTGATGAGAGTATTTCACATGTGTCTGTTATTCTCCATAATCTGTCCCTGATATTTAAGGTACTCTTAACAGTCAACATTTATAACTTGTTTTTTTATCATTTAAGATTATTTATGTTGGGTTTAGGAATATAGTTCTTTTTCTCTTTACTTAGAATTCTTTGACAATTCATAGAGAAAAACTAGTTTTTGATCATTTAATCAATTAATCACTTTCAGGATATGTTTTCTGCTGGGAGTGAGACATCAGCTACAGCTGTAGATTGGGCAATAACAGAAATGATAAAAACTCCAAGAGTAATGGAAACGGCACAGAATGAAGTGAGGGAAGTGTTTAATAGAAAAGGACAGATAGATGAAACATGCATTAGAGAGATGAAATATTTGAACTTGGTTATTAAGGAGACGCTCAGGTTACACCCCCCGGCTCCCCTGTTACTTCCAAGAGAATGCGGAGAGAAATGCGAGATTGATGGATACGAAATACCTGTGAAATCCAAGGTAATTGTGAATGCATGGGCAATTGGTAGAGATCCCAATTACTGGAATGAGCCTGAGCGCTTTAATCCCGATAGGTTCCTCGATAGCTCGATTGACTACAAGGGAACACACTTTGAATATATCCCATTTGGTGCTGGAAGGAGGATATGCCCTGGCATATCATATGGTCTTGCCAACGTTGAACTTCCACTTGCATTCTTGTTATACCATTTTGATTGGAAACTCCCCGACGGGATGAAGCATGAAGACCTGGACATGACTGAGGCCTTCGGCATTGCAGTCCGAAGAAAACAAGATCTGCACTTGATTCCCATTTCGTATCATCCTCCGCCTACTGAAAAATCCTAACTATGAGATAGTTAACTGTTTGTATTTATTCCAGAGTAATCGTTGTTGGCTTATGTTATCCAATGTTGTAAGAACTACAATGCCTAGTCAGAGTATAAAAATCAGAGACTTGTGCAAATCCAATTGAGTTAAGAACCATGCACATTAATGCGTTTTCTATCATCATGAGCATATCTGAAGAAACACAAATACCATACTCATTCGGAGAATTAAATGAACAGACAGAGCTGAATATTTGCACAGATGGGTAATTCCCAAAACTCAATTTCGTAGTTTTACATGCCTAATCAGTGCTGGGTTTGGATATTTTAGGGTTCTTTTTGTTCTATTTTTCTGATTTTTTGGTATTTTGGTTTATATCCTGATGTTAACCAGAAGAAAAAAAAAGACAAAAAGAACAATATTATAGTCGATTACCAGAACAGAGGAGGCACGCGGCGTTGCTGCTGAACCAGGAAAATCACTCTGCAGCTTCACTCTAACCACCTGGGGATTTTGGAGGACAGTGGTCAGTGGGCTCTGCATATTTTCCGGTTTAGAATTTGTACCAATTTGTTGGAAATTCACGGCCAAAAGGCTTCAAAATTTGTTGAGCAAGCGGGTTTTGTAGTGTTGCAAAGTTTAGGAATTTTGGTGAAAGTGGTGAGACAACGGGAATTATTTTGTGAATGGACTTGCATTCCAAGGCTTACTAATTAAGGGGCCTTCTCCAATGCGAACTCTAAGATGCGAACTCGTTGCGAACTTTTGTTTTTAACCGTTGGATGGCTTGTGTGGCTTTATTTTCTTTCTTTTCGCTCTTCTTCCAACGGTTAAAAACAAAAGTTCGCAACGAGTTCGCATCTTAGAGTTCGCATTGGAGAAGCCCCCTACTAATTAAATTTTAGGAGTCCAAAACAAGAAGAAAAAAAATGGAAATATTTTTTTCCTCGATCACATGAGCTAAATGACTCGTAAATCAATTAACCACTTAAGTAACTAGCCCCTTGCCACCCAATATTATTTCACTACCATCCAAATGGAGGTTTTATTGTTTTGGGTTGATTTGGTAACAATTCAAGCTAGCAAGAATATATCTTCAAAGTTGATCCATATATAAATAAAAATTTTACATTAAAATGTATAACTTTGATCAATCAGAAAATTGGGATTTTGTAAGATATACAAACATGATTTGATGAGGTGATAGCTTTCACTACCTACCTACCTACCATCCAGCATTGTGACTGTTACGTGGTTTACAGTGCAGGATTGGTCTTGCTTGCTAGAGGAAGAATCTGTTTCAACTGGATTTTTATTCCTTTCTAGGCAAAAACCAGGGTTTTTAGGCTGAGGCATTGTTGCAGTTTCACTACTCAACATTAAAACCACAGACGACATTGTAGGCCTATCTTCCGCACGCTCTTGGACGCATAAAAGTCCAACTTGCATGCATCTCAACACCTCGGAGGGGGAACACGAATCCCCAACTGAGGGATCAATTATTTCCGACCCCCTTCCTTCTGTCCATAGCTTCCAAGCCTGCAAAAGTTCCAAGTCATTTTTTCTGTTAGCAGTGAATCTAGTGATGCATAGGCATGAAATGAAATGAAATCTAAAGTTTTTTTTTCTAGATTGTGCCTTTTTTTACTTACATGTCCTAGGAGGTTAAGCTCATTGTTTGAGTAATAAAATCCCCTGTTCTTTTTACCACTAATGATCTCCAACACTAGAACACCGAAACTAAAGACGTCAGACTTGATCGAGAAGAGCCCGTCCATGGCATATTCAGGAGACATATATCCACTGCAGATCGCCAATAAAGTGAAATCAGCATATATGGTCAGAAAAATAGAAAGCTTATTGTATATGCAGGGCGTTGGTACTTACTATGTTCCCACAACTCTTCTGGTATTGGCTTCTGTCTGATCCCTACCAAATATTCTAGCCATTCCAAAGTCCGAAATCTTTGGGGTCAATTCTCCATCAAGCAAAACATTGCTTGCCTTGAGATCCCGATGAATAATTCTAAATCTAGAATCCTGGTGAAGATAAAGAAGTCCTCGAGCAATCCCACAAATAATCTCGAAACGCTTTTGCCAATCCAGCATAGACCTTTTTGCTTCACCTGCAACAGTTATCATCAACTTTTTTTAGTTCCATCTCAAGCTTGGTTATTAAACTAAGATGTAGTTGAGCAAGGCACTCACTGAACAAAACAGAATCCAGGCTTTTGTTCTCCATGTATTCATAAATCAGCATCTTTTCGTCCATATCAATGCAGCAACCAAGCAGTCGGACAAGATTTCGGTGCTGAAGCCTTGCGATTAACTTCACTTCGTTTTTGAATTCTTCAGTTCCCTGTCCAGAGTTCTTCGAAAGTCTCTTGATGGCAACTACTTCACCTTCTACCAACGTACCCTGCAATTGGATTAACCACATTACTAAATCTGTCCCACGTTGCTTCTGCAATTTGTTTAATGTATGTATGATCGGGTGATTGATTTTAAACAAAATGTTCTTACCTTGTAAACACAACCAAAACCACCCTGTCCCAGTTCATTTTCATCAGAAAAGTTATCCGTAGCCACTGCTACAGTGCTAAAATCAAGCAATGGCAACTCTAGCTCATCATTGCCCCTTTCACCTGAGTAGCTCTCCTTCTTACTTGTGATAACAACCCCATTTAGCAGAAAATCCTGGCTTCTTTCATTAGGACCTGTTCATAAGTAAGCAAAAAACTTGTACCTCAATATCAAAGTTTTGAGCTTCATGGTTGAATGGGGAGTGATTGGCTGGTACTAGGTACCAATCTACAATACATAGTACATTGTCGATGTTTGACGAGATATTTGGTCGACATTATCAAATATCAACAATGTACTCGAGACTGTAAATTGGTATTGATTCCAGATAATCTTTACGATTGTTGAGTATGTAGAAGTTACTTGGTAGTACCTTTTTGTTCTATCCTTCCTCGGTTCATAATAGCCAATTTCCTCCTCCATACAAAACAGATAGCAAGTCCTGCTAGCAGAATGCCAATACCAACTACAATGCCTACAATCATGATTAATCGTTTCGTTTTCCCATCTCCATCTGAAATGAACATTACTGTACATAGTTAGTGATCATATTTGATGTTCTTACAAAATGTATATTTCTTCACTTTAGTAAGCGTCCTATTTGGATCTAAGGTGGAGATTGGAATGTTCTTCAGATATGCATGTGGCATAACATTAGAAATGTGCACGAAAACCATGCTACCAAAATATCCCAAGGAGGGTCCCTCCAAATAGATGTGACAAATCATACCTAACCACGGGCAATTTGGCCCACATATCTGCAGCATTAATTGGTGAACAACTAAGAGCATTCATGAAATGGAAAGATTGATAGACCTTTGACATGAGACAAGTACTAAACCTAAAGCTCCTACATATTTTGGACCATAGCACCCACAATTTTACACTTTGCACTAAAGTTGTTAATATTTTGTGGAGAAAAACAGAGGCCGCAACGAAGAAAGATGCAACTAATGGGAAGGACCGAAGGAGAGATGACACAAATCACTTGAGGAACTATTACATCTCTAATATATTTATATAAAAATAAAAAACACAGGCAATATAGGTTTTTTTTTTTCTTCAAAAACCTTTTGCCAAGGCAATAGATAATTTCACAAAAAAAATAAAAATAGACAGGAGATAATTTCACATTAAAAAGAAAGGCAGCATATAAAAAAATGACAATAGACTTTGCAAAAAAAATATATAAAAAAAGGCAGCACATTTCGCGGTGAAAAAATCAAAAGGCAGCAAACTTCCCTTAGTGGGCCATATAAATATAAGTTAATTATTGTTTTATCTTCAAAACTGATTTAGGCTATAGCCCACCACAGCCTTGACTGTGGTTTCACCCCTACTCAAAAGAAATATCGGCTCGTAAATTTAGATTAGCAATTTTGCACTCATCGTTCTCCATTCGCACTTCAAATTGAATATTTCACAATTTTTTGTTAAAATTCCTAACATAAATTACACCACATTGGACTTTTTAATCAAAAGGTCTAATTTTACCTTGACTAAATTCTTGAGTGGAACCCCACAGCATTATTGTCCCGCCTGAAAAATTCAGGCCATCTGCCGCTGTAATACTAATTTCGCACAGCGAAGATTGATAAGGACCGGTGGCCCAAGAAAACCTAACCAAGTCAAAAATGTCGGCCCACTAGCCCTAAATTTTGAACCAAGAGCTACCTAAAACATTGTTTAGTATACCAGGTGCCATGTGATCGTCTGAAAAAGCAGTAAAAAGAAATAATGACGGCCGTTTGTCCAAGGCTCTTTTCTTAATTTTTCTTGTTGGGGTGGGGGATGGTTAATAACGGCACTAAAAATTAAAAAGAGATATTTAGTTATATATTTATTTTTAATAGTAATGATATAGATAAACTCTCGTATCAAAAAAAAAAAAAAGATATAGACAAACTCCATATCATTTAATTTTTATAAACAAACACAAAAAATGACAACTGACCCAATTGAATTTATTAGGTTGTAAATGGGTTTTGAATGTGTTTCTAAAGTCGATTTTATATAGGAGTTTTTTTATAATTTAGGCCTCAATATTAGGTATAATACTGAATCTTCCAATTAAAAAAGAATCAAATAGAAATTCTAATTGAGGAAAAAGAGTGAAGCTGTCTTCACGAAGAAGAACCACTACCACCAAACAAATGCATAACACATGATGCAGACTTGAAGCATGAAAATTGACATATAATAATAGCTAATAGTACATATAGACACCTCACTCACACCTGTGACGCGAATTTCCTCTCTCTCTCTCTCGTTTGTTGGGGTTTGGTCGTTCTCACTCGTCGGATAATCATATGATATCCTAGCACACTCGACATAAACTTTAATTACCCCCGAAAATGATACACAACTACAAAACGATGCATGCATAGTAAGAGACTTGTAATTTAAGTGATTACGAGTAGTTATTCTATATTTGAGATTCTCCAACAATATCACTTGCATAAAAACAAAACGAATATCTGAGATTCTCCAACAATATCACTTGCATAAAAACAAAACGATACATGTATAAGGCTTTTACGTTCTTGGATGTAAGTGCGATTAGTAAGGGTTTAAAAATAGTCTTTTTCTCGAATTGAAAATATGGATTTTATCTAATTAATTATGTGAGTGACCAAAATTCCTAACAAAATCAAACACTGTGACCAAAATTAAAATAGAGACAAAACATATAGACTAAAAAACATATTTTCCTAACAATGAAAAATAAAGTTCAGAAGCTGCCAATCTCACATAGAAATGTTGTCCACCTTCTGCATATTGCCTCATGTCCAAGAGCTCCCCTGTCCACATGGCACAGCCTGAGCCTCCTCCAACTGATATCCGCGCGTCGGAATACGCCGTGCAATTACAATTCTCCAAACACTTTTTCTTACACGCCTCCAGGCTCATGTTCATGTCCACAAAAGCGCCGCCGCTATCCGCCAGCTTCATTTTCCCCAGAGCCAAAAACTTGTCCTTCGAACACTCCAAATCCGTTTTCCTCACGCACCCATCAGACCCATCCCTCAAATCCCACGCCTGCAAGTTCTTGGGCTCAAAACCCTTCAAGCACTTGCAAACCGGAGAAGCATTTGAGTCACAAATGCCGTACGGACCACACTCCCTGTAATAGTCGCATTGGTCTTTTGGGGCGTACCAAAATTTGTTCCAAATGTTTCTACTTTCGATCCACGTCAGGCGTTGAAGCTCCCCACTTGGGTTCACAATCAATCGTGAATAAAACGACTCTGAATTGTTGCGTACCGAAAAAGAGTAGTAGACCTCTTCTGAATTGGCCACGAAATTGAATTGGAGACCGTCTAAAAGTGCCATCTCCGGTACACCGCTGAACCTCTCCCCGTTCCAGGGGCCGCTGCGGTACGTTATACTCTGTTTGTTTCTCAGGAAAACCTCCGGGAAACCGCGGTAGTCTAGCTTGAAAGAAAAGTCACCTGTTGATGGGTCTTCTGTGCTTTTCCATGAGGTTATGTACCTGTCCAAGTTTGAGCTTAAGTTCCACCCCAACTTCATATCTGGCAGAAGAGTGTCTGTTGGGTAATCAAAGCTCTGCCAGAGGAACTGGTCTTTCGGGCCGTTTCGGTTTAAATTCCCATCTCTGAGGACCAGATTGCCGGAATCTAAAAGCTGAACAATTGGGTTCCTAGCTTGGGTTTCATTGGAGGACCATGTGATGTTTCCATTTTCACCATCAAGAAGGACAAGGTTGCCATGGTCACCAATTTTGAGTGTTGCTGAGGATGAATTTGAAATTGGGTTGTCTCTGTTTGCTACCCAAACAACTGTTTTTTCTTGGATATTTTTGTACCAAATTCCCAAGTACCAACCTGAAGTTGTGCCTGGCTTGAACAAGCCCAACTCAAAGACGCCGCCGGCGGAGAAAAGGGTTTGGTTGTTTTGGAGGAATTGAGTGGAAGACAAGGTGTCTTTGGAGGTGGCAAGTGAGAAGAAAGTGAGTAAAGTGAGGCTGAGAATGGAGGAGCAGAATCGGTGCTTTGTTGAAGCTCTCATTGTTTCACAAAATGAGGAGGCTTCTGTTGGGGAAGAAAGCATATGAGGACGGCATTTGGTCATTGGGTTTGTTTTTTTTTCACGTGGAAGACATTTGGTGTTCATTGATAGGTGAAGAGAAAGAGAGATGTTGACTTTGGCTTTTTTGTATGTTTCTTTTGGTCTCTCTTGTTTCTTTGTAGTTTGAACACAACCAGCTTAAGAGGATATTTTTATTGAGTTACTTGTAGTTTCCCAATTTACCTGGATTGAGTTAATTTTTTCTTTTTTTTACCCTCCACTTTTCAGAGTCAATCACGATACAAAACAACCAAACCCTAACATATCATTTCAACATTTTCACAATACACTTTGTGCGGTGAATTAACCCTAACTTACCCTTGTAATTTGCCATTTCACAACGGGGTGGAAATGCTCTAAGTAGCCTTGTCGGGTTTGTCTTTATTATTTTTACCCACTTTTTTTATTTTTTTGGTCTGAATCATGAGGTGGTCCTGGATGGACCCCAACTATAGATGGCATCTTTAAACCTACCCGCCTTTCTTTTCAAACCAAAGAAACTACACAAAAACAAATCTAGGCCTCAACATGCCATTCTTATCATCATCTAAAATAGACCGCATTTTTCGCCCACCTTTCGATTTGGTTGATGATAGTGTGTGTGGAAATTTGGAGCTACGTGCGGATGCAAGTCTCATCTTTTTTTTTTGGGTCAACCATGTACTAGATTCCAAGCCAAAAGGCAAAACGTACTGTGATGAGGATGAGCCAAAACGTTCACAGTTTCCATTGGTCAAATTTTGTATGTTTGACCAGATTTGTTTTACTAATCTAATATAGTTGGCATAAGTTTGCATCACATTGTTGTATTACCATAAATTCTATTCACATTCGATAGCGGTGTTTCAGATTTATTGAGTGTTTTTATATGAACGATATTCTATTTTAATATCCTAATTTAAATTATGGACAATGAGAATTCGAATTTGGGTACAGAGTGGGGAGCACATTCGTTTTAGCCAACTTGGTTCAGCCCATATCTGCAAATTTATGTTTGCAAAATATTTGGAGCTTCAAAAAGTGTATTCATATAATTTCAAAGTGTTACGTAAAAATTAAAAAGAAAAAATTTCGTAGAAATTGTGAATGTAAATAATCCCTTCATATCATCAATATATATATATATATAGAATCACCAGACTCATTGATATTGTATAGATAAAAGGTAGACGATTTTCCGCACAGGGAGACCCTGGTCGTGGTGCACATGTTCTTTATATTATGTCTTCTTCTTCCTTTTTTTGGTCAAATTATATTATGTCATTCACCATCAAATGAATTGTATTTTTGTCATTTTTCATATGGAATATGTTTTATTAGTTTAGGTCCTTATCAGAAGAATCATGCATTTCTTATTTAAATTCAGAAATCATATTTTAGTTTTGTTTATCATAATCAAAATTTAAGATTTTGGTCGTGATCAATGATTTTGAATCTTCCTTTATTATGTTATTGACCATCAAAGTCATTGATTTTTATAAAATTTTAGAACCATCTGAATTATGTTTTATTTCAGTACTCGTCATTGACCAACCAAACAATCTTTTTTTTTCGGACAAGGGCGATATATTCTACATTGCCTTGACTAACTGACATAACCCAATCTGCAATAAACAATCTTATTTAAGTTCAAAACTCGTGTTTTTCTTAATTAGGGGAATCCTAGCCACTATCATAAATTTGTACTTTCTTCTTCTACTTTCTCCCTCTTTTTTTATTCTTCTATAATATCGTATGATGATTGAAATCATTCATTTTAAAGGTGATCCTAAAAAATTCAAAAGAAATAAATCAAGTACCGCCTTGTTCGAAAATGTCTCAAACTTTGTATTTAATTTATATTTTCTATATAAGCAAATAGAAAAGAAATGAGTTAGTTCTTTTCTTTTCTAATTAAAGAATTATATTGGCTACCAAAAATATAACGTTTGGGTTTCTGGAATTTGACTCATGGGGAAAAGTTCAGCAACTGTTATCTATATATATAAAGCAAAAGGCAAAGAATGGTGAAACATTCAAAATACCAAAAAATGCCCTTGGTTAATGCAAACATTAAGAATTGAAATTATTAATTAAGTGAGGATAATATGGTAAATTTACACTTTTTCATATTTAAAAATTTTAAAATTAAAAGAAAAATTAGATAATGGATCCTCTTTTTATGGAACACAACTACCCATTATCTTTTTTAATTCTAAAATAAATTTAATTTTTTCTTTTAAAAAGCCTCTCGCAGGCGCGTAAGCGCATGCAAAGAGGCTAGTATATAATATAGGTTATGTCTCAAAATAATTCTCTGTTATATGATAAATTAGTAGGGCATACTGCAGCATGCAATTTTCAGATAAGATTTGAGAAAAATAATGAAGAAACTGGTGAGCCAGCATTTTGAACTTCGACGTGCAATTCTTTCTGAACGATTTTTGTTCCTGTTGTCAGGCGAAGACCATTTGCTGCTTATTTGCTTTCTCTTTGTTTAAAAGCTTCATTAAAGTTGATCTATGTGTGTTATAAAGTTTTTCGGACAAGGGCGATATATTCTACATTGCCTTGACTAACTGACATAACCCAATCTGCAATAAACAATCTTATTTAAGTTCAAAACTCGTGTTTTTCTTAATTAGGAGAATCCTAGCCACTATCATAAATTTGTACTTTCTTCTTCTACTTTCTCCCTCTTTTTTTATTCTTCTATAATATCGTATGATGATTGAAATCATTCATTTTAAAGGTGATCCTAAAAAATTCAAAAGAAATAAATCAAGTACCGCCTTGTTCGAAAATGTCTCAAACTTTGTATTTAATTTATATTTTCTATATAAGCAAATAGAAAAGAAATGAGTTAGTTCTTTTCTTTTCTAATTAAAGAATTATATTGGCTACCAAAAATATAACGTTTGGGTTTCTGGAATTTGACTGATGGGGAAAAGTTCAGCAACTGTTATATAGGTTAAGTCTCAAATATAATTATCTGTTATATGATAAATTAGTAGGGCATATTGCAGCATGCAATTTTCAGATAAGATTTGAGAAAAATAATGAAGAAACTTGTGAGCTAGCATTTTGATCTTCTACAAAAACTGGACTATGACGTGCAATTCTTTTCTGAAATATTTTTGTTCCTGTTGTCAGGCGAAGATCATTTGCTGCTTATTTCCTTTCTCTTTGTTTAAAAGCTTCATTAAAGTTAATCTATGTGTGTTATAAAGTTTGATGATAAAGGTTCTGTGAAATTCATTTTGCTGTACTCAGTTCGTAGTACCAATTGAGATTGCTGCAACTGAAAACTAATGCGAAATTCCCCGAAATGCTATAATAAGGAGTTTCGAGTGAGGAGCTTATTTGAGAGGTTCAATCTTACTATCAACAAATGTGAGAAAATCAATGGACTTAAACATTTTAAATGGTTTGATGGTGGGATTGAAACCCTCAAATAAGCTCCTCACTTTAAACTCTTCATTGTAGAAGCTGCTGTAATTCCCTTCCTAACTTGGGCTCTAAGCACATGAAATAATAAGGGTTTTTCACATGTAAGCCCATAAGTAGGGCCTAAAATATAGAAAAGCCATGCGATTTTTTTTTAGGACAAAACCATACGGTACCTTGAGAAAAAACCCATTTTGACTTTTCAAATGGACCAAATATACCATACAAGCCTTGAAAACCCTAAAGATTACAACACTACCATCAGAGTTTTCTTTCTTCTAAAAATCATAATGCAAAGATAATAATGATATTTCACACATCATGTCATTTTTGGGGTTTTCCCTTCAATTTATAGCTTTTAGCGTTTATATGTCAAAATTTCTTGGTTTTTTCATGGGGATTTGAACCTGAGACCATTGGTCTGCAAGTCAAAGTCCTTTTTTAGTGAGGAGCTTATTTGAGAGGTTCAATCTCACTACCAACAAATGTGAGAAAATCAATGGACTTAAACATTTTAAATGGTTTGATGGTGGGATTGAAACCCTCAAATAAGCCCCTCACTTTAAACTCCTCATTATAGAAGCTCCTGTAATTCCCTTCCTGACATGGCTTGGGCTCTAAGCACATGAAATAACAAGGGCTTTTCACATGTAAGCCCATAAGTAAGGCCTAAAATACAGAAAAGCCATACAAATTTTTTTTAGGACGAAACCATACAATACCTTAAGAAAAAGCCCATTTTGACTTTTCAAATGGACCAAATATACTATACAAGCCTTGAAAAACCTTAAGATTAAGACACTACCATCAGAGTTTTCTTTCTTCTAAAAATCATAATGCAAAGATAATAATGATATTTCACACATCATGTCATTTTTGGGGGTTTTCCTTCAATTTATAGTTTTTAGCGTTTATATATCAAAGTTTCTTGATTTTTCCATGGGGATTTGAACCTGAGATCATTGGTCTGCAAGTCAAAGTCCTTTTTTACTGGACTAGACCTCGTTGGCAAAAACAAAACAAAAAAGTTTCTTGATAGATACAATTGAAAACATTTTAAAAAAATAAAACATACCGGACGTAGAGGCTACTTATTAATTGAAGTACTATAAAAATTTTGATTGACAAAATTAAAATTATAAGTCCTTTTTAAATGTAAAACAGCAAACTACAGGGACTCAATATGTAGACCTATGTCAATTAGGAATCTTTGGGATGGACATTAATTCAATTAGGAAACTGGTCTATGTCCTTATTGAATACGAAAATTATATTCAAGCAGGAAAATTATCTTGTAAAAAGTGCTAAATGTTTACAGACACACTAGGAAACCTTTCCTAACAAGAAAAAGTTTCCCTCGCCCATAAATATGACAAGTTCACAACACAACTCAACCCACCACATTGCTTTTAGCTATTCTGCTCTCTGTTTTCTCTCTGCTTCTTTATTTGCATTCTTCCATTGAGAAAAACCCTCAAACTCTCTCGCTTCATCTTCTTCGATCTTCTGCTTCCTCGTTACGATGAACAACAAAGCTCATCAATCTTCGGACGCTGGGGGTTCAAAGAGGGACTTCACTACGGCAATCCTTGACCGCAAGAAGGCTGTGAATCGCCTTGTTGTGGATGAAGCTATCCATGACGACAACTCTGTTGTCACGCTCCACCCAGAGTCTATGGAGAGGCTCCAGCTATTTCGTGGGGACACAATCTTGATCAAGGGAAAGAAAAGGAAGGACACAGTCTGCATTGTAGTTGCTGATGACAAATGTGAGGAACCAAAGATAAGGATGAACAAGGTTGTCAGAAGCAACCTACGGGTTAGGCTTGGAGATGTCGTTTCTGTTTACCAATGCGCTGATGTCAAGTATGGAAAACGTGTTCACGTACTTCCTGTGGATGACAGTATCCAAGGGGTCACTGGAAATCTGTTTGATACATATTTGAGACCTTATTTTTTCGAGGCCTACCGACCCATGAGGAAGGGTGATCTCTTCCTTGTGAGAGGAGGGATGAGGAGTGTGGAGTTCAAGGTTGTCGACACTGACCCTCCTGAGTACTGCGTGGTGGCGCCCGACACCGAAATCTTCTGTGACGGGGAGCCTGTGAGAAGGGAGGATGAGGAGAGGTCATTAGATGAGGTTGGATATGATGATGTTGGTGGAGTAAGGAAACAGATGGCTCAGATTCGCGAGTCAGTGGAGCTGCCCTCCCATGGGAGCTGATAGTGGAGATTCTTTCATGGCTGCCAGTCAAGTCGTTGGGCCGCTTCAGGTGTGTATCTAAGCCATGGAATGCTCTCATCGCTGACCCTAATTTTATCAAAATGCACTTTGACAAAACTTCTGAGAACGATGATGTGTTCTACCAAAGACGAAGACTCATTTTCAATGAGCCAGGTTGCTGTTCCCTTTACTCTGTTAACCTCGACCAGTTAATTCTGAATCAGAATAATGATCATGGTGCTGATGATTTGATTGCCCCTGAGGCCCAATTGGTTTGCGGTGACCTACCATCTTACAGGGTTGTAGACCTGTTTTACTGTGATGGTTTGTTGTTGTGCAAGCTAGCTGAAATGCCAATGACGATATATCTGGTTAACCCAACTACCGGGGAATCCGAGGAACTGCCAGAGGCACCAGATAATATACAACACCTGGGTTTTGGATTTGATCACTCCACTGATGATTACAAGGTGGTTTCTGCTGTGTTTTATGATATGCTTGTGTTTTGTGTCTATTCGTTGAAAACCGGTTCATGGGAGGAGCTTGAGTGTTCACTTCCCTATTCTGGGGCATATACCTTTCATGCGGTCCTGCTCAATGGAACTCTTCATTGGATAATGGAAACACCAGACCAGACATCCATGATTGTAGCTTTCCTTTTAGAAGAGGAGCAGGCTGGAGAAATTCCTTTGCCGGTTGAGTATTCCAGTGATGCGGGAGATTGTGTGTTGGGGGCCTTCAGGGACTGCCTATGTTTAACACATTGTAGTGATGAAAGAACTTATAATGAGTTTTGGGTCATGAATGAATATGGAGAGGGGCAGTCGTGGACTAAGATAAAGATCTCCATCCCTTATTCCGAATTATCACTTTCAGGTTTTTGGAAGGAAAATCATGATCTGTTGGTGTTCCAGAAGCAATTGGTTATGTACAATTTTAAGGAACAAAGCTTTTGCAATCTGTCAATCCCTGGATTTCCCCATGTTGATTGCATTGGAACCTACTTGGAGAGTCTTGTTTCACCGAATTACTATGGCATTACTGATCGAGAACATTAAGCATGAGACAAATGCAGATAGAAGAGGTAAAGTAGATGAATCCACACAATCTCTTTCTAGACTTTATTGTTTGTTTGAATTTCTTTCCGGTATTGTTTATGCACTATTGAACAAGGTTTTTATGGTTTTATTGGTTGATGGTGTTTATTTTTAATATGCCGAGCTTAGGCTTTCTTAATATTAGAGTGTTCATGTATTTATTCTCTATTTTTCAATGATTGGAATGGCAGTCATGCTCAGAAACAAACTGATATTAAGAAACCAAGTACATTTTATACCTTTTTTTTTATTTGTTAACATTGATTTTTGGTGCTGCATTTGCATTATGGTGTTATCCTATCTCTCTTCTACCCATGGAATGATTCAGAATACATGTTCAATCTATTTGGTAGTTAACAAAACCATAGGACATCCAGGATTTTGTATGTGCTTTTCATCATCAGTCCTAGTGTTGTTGTATGTCCTGAATGTAACAGGTTTCGTGTCAAATATCTCTCTGCTCAATGTTTTCGTACTTTTAGTTTGCATTTGCCTGTGTACAGTAGTTCTTTGCTAGATACTCATTAGACGATAGCAAAAGCTTGGGCCTGTTTTGAAGTACTTCTCTATGGAGCATCTAGTAACTTGTTTGCTAATAGCACATAAACGATTTCATTACAAATTCACATATGTTTGGCATTGACCTGACAATTCTTTTGAAGAACGCACATGTTTGGTGTTTCTTCATGAAGCACTGAAATTGTTTCTCTAACTAAAAAAAGCAATCTTGTCGATTTCTTCCAATTACTAAAAAAAAAGCATCTTTGTTTATCTAAAAGCAGTTTTGACACAATTAAAAGTACTTCAAAGTACACACTTCTTGTTGGAGACGAGTTTTTGATAGTTTTATTGGTTCATGGTGCTTGTTTTTGATATGCCACGCTTAGGCTTTCTTAATATCAGAGTTTGTCTTTTTTTCTCCTGTGGAAGGAATGGCAGGCCTACTCAGAAAACAATTATACTAAAAAAATGTTTTTTAACAAGGATTTCTGTGCTGCATTTGCATTATAGTTTTATCCTATCTGTCTCTTTCACCCATGTGATGATCCAAAACAGTATACATGTTCATTTTATTTGGTGTTTAAAAAAACCACAGGACAGGCAGGATTTCATATGTTTTTCATCATCATTCCTATTGTTGTATTGTGTGTCATGAATGTGACAGTGTTTCGTGTCAAATATTTCTCTGCTAAATGTTTTCATACTTTTACTTTCCTTTTGCCTTCGTACAGTGGTTCTCTGCTAAAAGCTCTGGCTTGTTTTGAAGTACTTCTATATTGAGCATTTAGTACTGTTTTTGCTAAAAGCACATAAAATATTTCCTTGGAAACTATTCACCTGACAATGCTTGTAATGACTGTACCTAGGCGTGCTTCTGAAGACTGCACCTTTACATGCTTCTTCACGAAACACTGAAATTGTTTCTCTAACTGAAAAAGCAATGTTGTCTGTTTTTGGTAAATTTGTTTTTAAAGCGTGTTTGGTTATCTCAAAGCAGTTTTGACACAATAACAGCACTGGAAAATACACCCTTTTTGTCGGACATGAGGTTTTTATAGTTTTATTGGCTGATGGTGATTCTTTCTAATATGCCAAGCTTCGGCTCTCTTAATATCAGAGCCTGTATGTTTTTCTTTTTTCTTTTTCTATCAATGGAATGGTAGCCATACTCAGAAACCAAACTGCTATTATGAAAAAAAAAATTATACTTGTTTTTTCTTTATTAACTAGGATTTTGGTGGTGCATTTGTATTGTAGTTTTGTCCTATCTTACTCTTTCTCCCATGGAATGATTCAGAACACTATGCACGTTCGCTTTATTTGGTAGTTAACAAAACCATAGGACGGGCAGAAGTATGCTTTTTTCGGCATTGTTCCTATGTTGTATGTCATGATTCATGAATGTAATAATCTTTCATGTCAAATATTTCTCTGCTTAACATTCTCGTACTTTCAGACCAAAATAAAATAAAATACATTCTCGTACTTTTTACTTTCCTTTTGCCGTTGTAGAGTAGTGCTTTGCTAGATACTTGTCAAGAGACAGAAAACGCTCGGGCCTGTTTTGAAGTACTTCTATAGGGAGCATCTGGTACCGCGTTCACTAAAAGACAAACGATTTCATTTGAAACTCAAATATGTTTTGCATATTGACCTGAAAATGCTTTCGAAGAATCCTATTATGTGCTTCTTCATGAAGCACTGAAATTGTTTTTCCAACCAAAAATGCATTGTTGTCTATTTTTTCCAAGTATTAACAAAAACTTCTTTTTTATATATATTTAAAGCAGTTTTGGCACAACTGAAAGCACTACACGCTTGTTGGACACAATTTATTTATTTATAATAGTTTTTGGTTGATGCTGCTTGTTTTAATATGCCGAGCTTAGACTTTCTTAATATCAGAGTCTGTATTTTTTTTTCCCTCCTTTTGTTTTGTTTTTAATAACAAGAATTTGTGTGCTGCATTTGCAGTATAGTGTTATCCTATGTGTCTCTTTCACCCATGGAATGATTCAGAGCAGCATGCATGTTCGTTTTAATTGGATTTAACAAGACCATAGGACAGGTAGGATTTCGTAGGCATTTTTTTGTTCTCATTAACGCTTTTGAAGAATGCACCTGTTAGGTGCTTCTTCATGTAGCACAGAAATTGTTTCTCTAACTGAAATAGCATTCTGTCTATTTCTTCCAAATGTTAATAAAGGCATATTGGTTATCTAAATTATTTTTGACACATTTAAAGCACTTCCAAATACATCCTTCTTGTTAGACACGGTAGTTGGGTGTATAGATACAAGTCGATGAAGTTATATGATTAATGAGTCTATAGAACTAGTATCTCACTGATTTTGGATGCTTCTGTTTGTTAGATTGGTTTTGTAATAAAATCAAGGAGTCAAGAGAGCTCGGTTGTGAGTTCCTAATATGTTTCCATTTCCTTTTATTCTGTTGGCTTTTAATAAGTGGCTAACGTGATTGATTATTCCTGGTTATTCTATGAGTCATATTCACTGGGGTTGAATTTCCAACATTGTTACGGTGATAATTTTCTCTTATGCTTGGTTTTCATTAATGATTTTGCTAACTTATTTAATGTTATTTTTCAAAGAAATTGTGGCTAGTTGCCCCTTTTCCCCGTTGTTTCTGTCACATGTGCTCCCTTCTCATAAGTTTTCCATGCTTTTATTGTTTGTCTTTGGTTTACAAATTAAATGCATTTATGATTCAGTTATGAACTTTGTAAAGATATGAATACTGGTATTTTATGAACTTTTTTCATTTTATAGAAATGGCTGTGGGAAATCTTTACGTAATGCCATCCTTGTGTCACAGGAGCAGATCTGTTTTCTCCAGAAGACATTAGGTTCCTTTTCTGGTTCTAGAAGAAATGATCTTGAAGACCCAAAAATTGGTTGGTTTGGCTGGCTACCGTAGAATGTACCGGTACAAAGCTTTTCCAGCGGTTCTGTCCGTCTGTTCCCGTTGCATCTTTTTGGTTTGAACAACGTGTTAGGTTTTCTTTGTGAAATCTTCGTTGATAGATCAGTTTCATTTTGGAATGATGGCATATAAATTGGTTCCAAAGCACTCCTAGGTTATGTTGATGTTTTCTTCATCTGCTCTAACATCCTTAAAGAAATTGCTAGACAATTCAAATGAAAGTTTATAGGTTGTTAATTGCTGCTGTATCTTTGATTACGATGCTTGTTTAAATTTTAAGTTAGCATAACTGGTTGAGAGAATTAGTCCACCCCCAACTTGTGAGTTCAAATAAGGCATTAGGCCTCCCCTTTGCAATTTTGTAAACTTGCTGGTGCTTAAATAAAGCATTGGTATCAAACTGAATCCTGTAAGAACCAAAACTTTTGCTAGCCTTGAATAGGGCCAAATATACATTGTCTGTCTTACAGACACTCTGAAAGTATTAAGGATTTTCTTGGAATGGTGTAACAGTCTCTCGGCTACGCCTGTTTATTCGGAATAAATTACATTTACAGTGGCCTTGTATTTGAATAAACGTACTTTCACATCATTTGGTGGTGAATAAGTAAAGGGACTAAAATAGTACTCGTATGAAAATTACTATGTAAGTCAAGAATTTCTTTTATTTCTTTCCCTTTCTATTGGGATGCTTTACTCTTTCTAGAAGTTTGATTTTCATGGTATGTTTACTTGTTAATGAGTATTGAAATTATTCCAATTCCTAACTTCCGTTGTATTTGCTAATACCTTCCGATTAGGGGGAATAGTTGATCCCATGCCCATTCCTTCTCGCCTATTCATGATTTCCCTGATTCATTACTTCCCCCATTTCAAAAAAACGTAAATATGCAATCATTTTTTTTCTTCTAGGCATATTGTTTTGGAGTCCACAATAACGGAAATTGTTTTTATTTGCAAGGTCAATTGGATTATCAAGTGTCATGCCCGAAGGCCCAAGTTTGACTGGCCCAGCTCCAACAACAACTGCAAGTCAAGTCCTGACAAGTTCTACCCGGAGTCTGACTCAGCATTAACACACAGCTTACATTTTGTTAAGACACGCAGGCCACACTTTCTAGTTGTTCCCGAGGAAATGTGGCTGGAAAAATTGAGGGAGCAGCTGATGGAAACCCTAACTTCCTGATGGAGATAATAGGTGAGATTCTTTCATGGCTGCCAGTCAGGTTGTTATGCTGCTTCAGGTGTGGATCTAAACCATGTAATTCTCTAAATTGGAACATAATTCACTCTACTCTTTGAATGTGGATGAGTTTCCAAATCGTAATCATGCATTTCTAACTCCCGTTGTTGTGCAATGACCTGTTGGTTGTGCACAATTTTTACGAAGCAGTCAGAATCTTTCAATTTATCGATTTCCTGAAGTTGGTAGAGCTGGGATGTACAGGGAGAGCCTTGCTTCACCTATTACGAGCATACATTTTTTTGTTAGATGAATTTTTGTGGTTTTAGTTTTGTCATGTCAGTCTTTTTCAGCCTGGAAATTATTCAAAGATAGTATAAATATTCATAGGCTAGGCAGGATTTGTTATGCGTTTTTTTGTCACCATTCTACTGTAGTATATCCGAACATAATAATGTTTTCATGCCAAATATTTATCTGCTAAATCTTTTCATAATTTGACTTTCCTTTTGTCCTTCTAGAGCTAGGTACTCAATAGGAAACAGCAAATTTTTGGGATTGTTTTGAAGTGCTTATGTTTAAGAACTTTTGCTCAGTAGCACTTTTTGATAGAGGCACATAGAAATTTTCCTCAAAAGCTCTAGTGGTTTTGCAGATTCACTTGACAGTGCTTTCGGATAAGGAACCTATTAGTGTTTCTTGATCAGGAAGCACTAAAAGTTTCTCCAAAAAGAATTTTTATCTACTTTTGCCAAAGATTAACCGTTTTAGGCATCTAAAAATTATCTTTCAATATATCAAAAGCACATCCAAACAAACCCTTCTTGTTAGACGTGGTAGCTGGGCTCATAGATACAAGTCCTTGATGTTATATATTGGCTAGCCTCGTACTACTCATATCTCTCACTCATTTTGGGTGTTTCTGTTAGATTGGCTTTGTAAGGAAATGAAGGAGTCAAAAGAATCCTGTTGTGAATTCCTGATACGTTGTCATTACTTTTTCCTTTTTATCTTTGGCTTTTAATAAGTACCTCATGTCATTTATTCCT
>NW_018922293.1:140187-160713 GCF_002207925.1 Prunus avium | reverse complement strand
GAAAAAGAAAAAAAAAAAACTCTGTGAAACCAGAGAGAAGAAGAAGATGACGGTTGAGCAAAAGAGAATTTAATTTCATGCCCATCTCTTGCTTTCAAAATAAAAATTGCAAGTTGCATGGGATACCTTAATACCACAATAATGATTGACATTCAACCAGTTTGTTAGTCTGCATTTTGTTTGTATCAATAGAGGTTTCTAATTACTGGACCAACATTAAGAAAATACTCAATGTGTGTATATGAGTTCGTTATTTTTTAAATAAATTGGGGATTCGGGGTGGATTTGGGAGACACTTCTCTGACTGGGACGAAAATTCCCCGAATTTCTTATCGGGGATTGGGGCGGGGAAGGGGGACGGAGATGGGGATGGTATTGCCATACCCGGCCCCTAACCGGTCTGTTGCCATCCCTAGTTAGGGTGATTTTGGAATTCTATATGGTGATGGATTTGGGCCTGAAAGAGTTTGGGTGGTGGGCTTTTTTTAGTTGAAAATAGAGGAATATTAGCCCAAAACTTTGACAAAAAAGCCCAAAGCTTGCCCTCCATGGGATGATTAAAGCAAATTGCGATGGGGCATGGGTGGCGCATACTAAACACGGTGGTACTGGCTGGGTTCTTCACAATGATTGCGGTGAGCTTTTGCGAGCTGGCGACACAGGATTACCATGTTGCGGAACAGTACAAGCGGCCGAAGCAGAGGCCATCCGGGACTCTTTGGGTGTGTGCCTTCAGCTGGGACTTTTCTTGCCCAGTATGGCTCTCTAATATTCTAGTAAGTGATGTAAACTTTGATTCTTTATTTGGCTTTTTATCACAAATGGTCTCTGACATTTGCGAAATTATCACATTTGCGAAATTATCACATTTCGTCTCTAATGTTTTTTTGTGACACTAATGGTCCTTAAGGTTACCCTCTATACATCAAAATGGTCCTTGCTATTAGCTTCCGTCAAATTTTCTGTTAAGTTGCTGACGTGGCACGTGTGTAGAGCCCACACATCCAATAGTATAAATCCACGTGGCTTTAAATAAAATAAAATATATTTTAAATGTTTTAAAACTTAAATCCATAAAAAGGAAAAAATAAAAATACTTGCCCCTGCATTCTCACGTGCGCTTCCCCCGTCGCAGACACACCTTTTGCCTCTCTCTCCCTACTCTTCCTCCTCTTTCTCTCTCTCCCTCTCCCTCTCCCTCTCCCTATCCCATATGATTATGTGCAAGCACGGAGCCACTCTTCAGCTCCAAGTAACTCCAGCATTTCATAAAACCTTTACACTAAACTTATGTAATTGCTGGAAAAATATGAAAAAATCTACATTATTGGCCCCACAAAAAATGATGTGGAATCACATCTAGAACATGTAAATGAAATTACCCATAATCCACGACCTTATATAAACCAGTTCTTTCACTTAGCCAAAGAGATGCATTTTTGGTTTAATTGGTGGGTCAAAAAATCAATATAGAATAGTGGGTTATAGTTATTCAATGTGAATATATATATACCTTTTTTCGAAATATTTAACCCAGAACCGAGCCATGGCTCTCTCATAAGGATCAATGGGCAGCAAGGGGTACTTCTGTGGCCATGTTTCTTCTATATATGTGTTCGACTATGATCATGGACTCATAGATTGGCCTTTCTCCATGAACGAGCACATGGATTTTCTTGTGAACTGGGTTGTATTTGAGGAGCTTAGGACTTTTGTTTTGAAGATCTTCTATGTAATCATATGGGATAGGGAGAGAGAGAAAGAGGAGGAAGAGTAGGGAGAGAGAGGCAAAAGGTGTGTCTGCGACGGGGGAAGCGCACAGGCAAAGTGAGAATGCAGGTGCATATATTTTTCTTTTTCTTTTTTATGGATTTAAGTTTTAAAATATTTAAAATATATTTTATTTTATTTTATTGAAAGTCATGTGGCTTTATACTATTGGATGTGTGGGCTCTACACACGTAAGTTTTAAAATATTTAAAATATATTTTATTTTATTTAACGGCAGGGACCATTTTGATGTGTAGAGGGTAACCTTAAGGACCCTTAGTGTCAAAAAAAAACGTTAGGGACAAAATGTGATTATTTCACAAACATCAGGGACCATTTGTGATAAAAAGCCTCTTTATTTTAATAAATTTCTGCAGTTCTGACAAAAAAAAAGAAAAACAAAACAAAACAAAACAAATATATATATATCAAAGAAAAATCTGATCAAGAAAATGTCCTAATGAAGAGTGTGAGGACCCACCATCCATCAAGGCTTTCTTGCTCTTCTCACTAATCTCTTTCACCCTCTTTCTAACATCACTATTCTGCACCATCACCTCCCTTATTCCTCTCTCTATCTCCTGGGCCTTCACAACCTTCGGACTCTCCCCATAAAAGTCCCTCCTATACTCCATGTTGATTTCCACAGCCAATCCCAACTCCCTCACCAATTCAAAGGCATTTAATTGTTGCTCAGCGTACATTGGCCACGTGGCAACCGGCACCCCGAACCATAGACTCTCAAGCGTGGAATTCCACCCGCAGTGAGATACGAACCCGCCAATCGCCGGGTGAGCCAAGATCTCTACCTGCGGGGCCCACCCTATGACCTTTCCTATTCCAACCGCCCGATCGAGGAACCCTTCGGGCAGGACCGCCTTGGGATCTGAATAATCACTAGGGGATGCAACGGTCTCCTTTGGCGGGGGCTGACGTAGAGACCACAGGAACCGGAGCCCACTCCGCTCAAGACCCCACGCTATCTCTCTCACCTGCTCCTCACCAAAGCTTCCCATGCTCCCAAAGCACAGGAACACCACAGATGAAGGAGGCTGATCATCTAGCCACTCCAATACATCAGACTTCTGTTGCGCCTGCTCTGAACCCGGTTGGCTATCATCACCCTTTAGGTTCAAGATGGGGCCCACAGGATACAAAGGAGGGGTTTCACCATCAGAAAGAGAATCAAGAGCGTGCGATTCCAGCTCCGTGAATGTATTTACCAAAATACCCTTGGTTTCTCTAAACCGTTTGGCATAGCCGCGTAACGCCGTCGCGCCGTCCTTGTCCAGAAGCACACTGGGCAAGACACTAGCGGGAACCGAGTTGACAAAAGTGGGCAGGGCCAACTCAGCGTCCGAGTCCTTGAACTCACTCACTTCCTTTTTATACACGTCACGAATTCTCTGTAGGTTAAACAACAACCCCAGAAGCCCAGCTGGTGAAGTGAAGAACATGTAAGTAGGAATCCCAAATTCATCCGCCACATCGATCATTGTTGTACAAAACATGTCGATGACGAACCCAGCGAGCCGAGGCCTTGACTCGGACTCAGACTCGGTGAGTTTGGCGACCGCGTTTTTGACGTGGGATTTGTGACTTTCGATGAACTGGTTGCGGAAGGAGTTGGGGCTGATGTTCTTGTCTATGGCAGGAACTTTTGGGAGGGTGATGAATTTGACACGTGTCGACACGGGAGAGGCCTCGAGGGAGGCTATATAGGACTCGGTGCCTTTGGAGTCGAAGGGTAGCTTCATGATGAAGACGGTGATGAAAAGTCGGTCGTGTCGAGCAACGAGGAGCTTTGCCATCTCGACGGCGGAGACGAGGTGGCCCATGCCGGCGGAAGGGATGAAGACTAGCTCTGAAGCTTTCTCCATTTGGGGAAGAACAAAGGGAGGTTTTAGATATTCTGATGGAAATGAAAAGTTCATGTCGATGCCCTTAATATATATTGCCACAATTGAATGTTGGAATTAATAATCTTTGCCTGGGTCAAGATACAGTGATGACGTCATGCCTTTGCTGGCATTGGTCAGAAGCTTTCTCAAGGTCATTGACTCATTGGTAAAGAACAGATTGCCGCCTGGCAATAAATTAAGCAATTAATCATATAGTTACGTAGAGGAATTGAAGAGGTGATATGATTTATTAAACTGTGACAATATGTCCTTACTTTTAATTCTTGAAATCTTCCATACATAGCCCAACGACGCAAGTGATGTGATCCTGTGAAGTATATTTCAGTTTTGAAATATGTTTGTAGGATGACTAATAATGCCTAGATGGGGTGAATAGGCCAATTTAAAATTATAATCAATAAATAAAAATAAACTTCGGTAATATGATTGATATAACTTATCAATCTTGAAATATGCAGAGCATAAAATAAAGGAACACACAGAAAGTTATTTTACGTGGTAAAACTCCACCTTTAAGGAAAATTCACGAGACTCCTCCATTCAAAACAAATTTACTATAGAACGATGATTACAAGAAATACTCATACACTTATTCTAGACACATTTTAGATAATATTTATCGACTTCTTCGTAACTCAACTTCTATCACGGGATGATTTTTCAACTCTCCTTCTGTTGAACCCGATACTGGTTACGATCAATTCAAGCTAACTGGAAAAAAAAAAGAGGCCACCACAGTCTTGGTGCCCTCAGTAAAACTCCACCTTTAAGGAAAATTCACGAGACTCCTCCATTCAAAACAAATTTACTATAGAACGATGATTACAAGAAATACTCATACACTTATTCTAGACACATTTTAGATAATATTTATCGACTTCTTCGTAACTCAACTTCTATCACGGGATGATTTTTCAACTCTCTTTCTGTTGAACCCGATACTGGTTAGTTACGATCAATTCAAGCTAACTGGAAAAAACAAAAAAGGGCCACCACAGTCTTGGTGCCCTCAATCATATAAGTCACCTAACTATGCAAATGAATGCAATATAAATTATAAAGTGTTCGATATAGGAATTTTAGATGCTCAAACAAAATATTGAAAGCCATCACAAGGAGAAGATTGGCACACATTCTTTTATACAAAACGTGTCCACTCTTTCAAGAACCCACGTGAATAATATCATGTCATAAAATATTAGATTTGAATCTTTTTGGTTTCTAAGTAAAGACGCCAACTAATGGAAGATGCGGGGAAACAGAGATTACTTCCACTACAGCCAACCTTTAAGGAGAAAACAATATCTACCAAAACAAATCAATAAGACCAATCAGGTAGGAGAAGATTTTAATAAAGCAACGTGCCCTCCAAGTCATAAGATGAAAAGTAATGTTTTAATGTGAATCAAAATAAGGTCAAACTTGGTGTTAGAAAATTATAATATTTATATTTAATTTTTTAATAATTGAATGGAAATTAAATTGTGGGACTCGTGACTTTAAGTACATAACTTTTACGAATTGGTATGTATCAATTGGGAATAGTCATGTTCTTAATAGAGAAAAAATGAAATATTATTTATTTTGTTTGTGAATAAAATAATAATACTTTATGTGAAAAGTTGCATTGTTAATAGTAATTGAAACATTGCCCTTCTTGGCTTATGGTTGTAACAGGAAAAGACACATTTGTTAATATTTTTCAGTCACATATTTTCTGAACAGAGGCCTTGTTGTCTATAAACAGAGAAGGTCCTACAACATTTCATTCATCCAATTGTCATATGACAATAGTAGTTTCTTGAGCATTCATAGCATTGTATTTTCAGACATATAGTGTGTTAGTAAGAGAGAGTTCATACACAAGTTTGAGTTCACTTTTCTTGGGGATTAGAGTGCTACTTCAACAAGAAGTCGATTTTATAGTGAAGTTTTATTTTCGAAATTCTGTAAATATAGCAGTTGTCTTTATTATTTTACTAGCACTTGGAAAGTAATCTTAAGAGATAAAATGTAATCCTATTAAAAATAAGACTAACACATAGGCACTTGAGTGAAAATGACTCCAACTAAAAATTTTATCATGAATGCATGATTATGTCATGATTTACCTGAAATCAATTGCCCCATATTGATCAAGTCACACTTTGAAAATCTAGATGTGTTGAGCCAAAACTTCCTTTAATAGATATTCACACATGCTCTTGCACAACCTATGCTAGAGTCTAGGAAATGCGATATAATTTTCATACCAACTGCTTGGGCCCAAATCCAACACACCAGTACAAATGGGCAAAGGCCCATATCAAAAGAAAGGCTTGTTGGGTTTTTTTTTTCAAAAACACAGAGAGTTCGGCCCAGGTAGTCAAGATGCAAAGATCAGCCTGGATGGTTTTTAGAAGGCCCAGACCGTTAAGGACTAATTAAAATATGAATGGGCTCTTTTCCAGAAAATCTCCAAAAATCCAATTGAAATCAATCACCACCATTGATCTAATCAAATCCAAAAGGGCATATATTACGAAAAATATCTCTTCCATAGAAGGGCCTATGTGTTGAAGAAAGTCAAAAATCTCAACTAGGAAGTGATGGGGAGTTAATGAAAGCAGGTTAACCAAAAGAACACTCCCCATAAACCATTAAAAATAAATAAGAAGGAGAGGACAGCCAAGCTGCCCTTCTACACTCACAGAGGATTCAACCTTGAAAAAAGATTGAAACAGGATGTGTTTTTATGGAGATAAGAAACAGGAGACACATGAGAGTTGTTCGCCAGAAAAGCTAGGAAAAGACCACCATAGAGTCTGACTGTTGATGGTTCCAGCTTTGCCAAAACATTAAATGCCTTCTTTTTAGGACTTTAGAAGAAAAAAAAAATCTTTTCAAAAGATCTATCGTCCAGTTTCCAAAAGTTTTAATAAAACTCTCATTTCTTGATTCTCTATAAATATGAGAGGAGGTGAATAGATTAAAAGAAAGCCAAAAAACCAATCAAAACAAAAATTCTCAAAGTCACAACTGACAAACTCAAAAAGATCAATTGATCTCAAAAGCTTTCAAACTCTAAAAAACCAAAACTCTTTGATCCACAAGAAACAAATCAGCTAGAATTCAAATCCCTGGTTTCAGTTCAGCTCAGAGAAGTAGTTTTACAAAGCGAGATTTTTCTCGTTACAAATTTGATTCAGCATATGCCAAGTCAAGCAGAGTTCGAGTTTTTCATAATATGAAAACCTCAACAAATTTACAGGAAGCTTCCAGGTGTCCAGAATGGTCAGAATAGCCTCCGTTCAAAATCACAATCAGGCAGAAAGCAGCTCTTGGCCAACAATCCTCAACCCAGTCGTCTTCTGTTCAGCTCAGATTGAAGTAATACCATTTCTGCCCAGCCAGCCAGCCTTTCCACGGCCAAAATAGATTAAAGTTCTGCCAATTTCAACATTGGTATCAATTTCCAACTGAAATTCATCAGTTGAAGATACTGACTTACAATCCCAGTATAAATGAATCCAGTCCAGCCCGTTTTACCAAAATAGACAGAAGTCGAGGCCAAAGTGTTCTGTCTTTTCAGACTTGGCAGCTTTTCTCTGTTTTAATTCTGGTTCAATGTTTAGTTTGTGTTTATTATTTCAAACAGTTGAAAGCTCTTTTTTTAGCTTTTATTTTGGCTAGAATTGCCAGTTTTGTACTGTGAAAAATTGTAAAGTCCTTACCAGTCTGAGGCAAGGAAAAAAACTTACTTGAGAGATTTTCCTCACCCAAATTCATAATTGCTTATTTAGAGTCAGTAACTTGGGGCGCAAGTTATCTATTTTTTAGAAGTTTGCTAGGGTTCTAAACCGCTAACAATGGCACGCTCATACACAAAAGAAAATTGACTTGTTGACCACAAATAGTTTTCAAGACAATAAGGAACTTTATCCTACCATCACAAGATCAGATCATAAACGGGTGAACACCAACAACTTTCGTTCTTATAATTTAAATGTTCACAATTTTGGCTATTTCATGATTATGACGTGGTTTGCTAAGTTTTTAATCTCTATCCAAGTCGTTGATGTTGTTAATTTTCATGACAAAAATCTGACGTGCCAACATATGATTATCGCATAGGAGAAATCCACCTCAAGTTTCAGTCTTGAAAATCAATTGGGTTTAGCAAATCAGACTGCGATTAAGAAAGGTAGCAAACTATAATTACAATATACTAAAATTGTCAAAGATACACCTACATAAACAAAAATGAAAAATAACTCAAAATATAGGGACTAAAAATTGACCTCTAAAAATTACTAAGAAGCCAAGCCAAAGAGCAAATTGCTTTGTGGGCCCCGACAAGTCATAGTAAACTAGAATACTGCATTATAAACCGGACCATTGTTTTGGCATATAGCAGCTGAAAGAAAGATTCTGTGAGCTTTAGGGAAAGAAAGCCTTCCTGTCTAAATAGAAAAATTAAAAATCTTAGTACCATGTTAGCTGCTGATGTTCGAGGTGTTGCTAGACCTCGTCTAGTTTCAGTTTAGTTTCTTTTTGGTTTGGGGCTTTAGCCCCCCTCTGTATCAAAAAATAAAAAAGAAGCGCTAAAGTCCACAACCATGATTTGTTTTTGTCAACCACAATAACGAAGAAAAGTGATAGTTTAAACTATAAAGAAAGAGTTCGATGTAAAAATCAAAACTACTAGGAAAGTGATAGTTTAAACTATAAAGAAAGAGTTCGATGTAAAAATCAAAACTACTAGGAAAGAGAAGTTTCTCGCATAGTACATGCACACTACCATGATATTATTAGAATTCAAAACTGAAAGCACTAATTTATAAGTCAAAATCATATTTTTACTAGACTAGACTCGTTAGCGATAATTTCTTGTCTTTAAGTAGCTAGAAAGTAAAGACTAGAAAGTTGACTGAAGAACAAAGAGTAAAGAAGACAAACTAGAAAACCGAGCCAAAGAATAAATTGCCTCTTGGCTTGGCCACGGAGAAGTCGTAGTAGATTAGAAAACCACTACAAAAAGTAAAGTCATCTCTTCCATTGCTTTCATTCAAGTTAATACAAAAATACTCATGAACTCATATTAACTAGTAATTACCAATTGGACTTCCGAATGAGTCAAAGGAAAAGCTGATCTATAAAACGACCCAATGAAGAGTGTGAGGATCCACCTTCCATCAAGGCTTTCTTGCACTTCTCACTCATCTCCTTCACCCTCTTCCTTTGATCACTATCATGCTCCATCACCTCTTTTATTCCTCTCTCTATCTCCTCTGCACTCACCACCACTTGATCGTCACTCCTATAACTCATCTTAATTTCCACTGCCAAACCCAAATCCCTCACCAATTGAAAGGCATTTAGTTGTTGCTCCGCGTACATTGGCCATGTGGCAACCGGCACACCATGCCATAGACTCTCCAGCGTTGAATTCCACCCGCAATGGGATACGAACCCTCCGATTGCCCGGTGAGCTAAGATGGCCACTTGTGGAGCCCATCCTATAACCTTGCCAATCCCAACCGTCCGGTCGAGGAACCCTTCCGGCAAGACTCCCTTGTGATCTGCATAATCACTTGGGAACGCAATCATCCCCTTTGGTGGGGCCTGGCGTAGGGACCACAAGAACCGAAGCCCACTGTGCTCCAGTGCGCACGCTATCTCTTTCACCTGGTCCTCACCAAAGCTTCCCATGCTCCCAAAGCAGAGGAACACTACAGACGACGGAGGCTGATCATCCAGCCACCTCAAGATTTCCGAACCTTCATGGTTATGATCACTCTTCAAGTTCAGTATGGGTCCCACTGGGTACAGTGGTGGAGTTTTGCCATCGTCAGAAATAGAGTGAAGGGCATGCGATTCTAGCTCCATGACGGTGTTTACCAAAATACCCTTAGTTTCTCTAAACCTTCTGGCATGGTTGACGAATTCAGCGGCGCTATGCTGGTCCAGAAACACACCAGGTAAGACTGATCCAGCAGGCAATGGGTTGACAAAACTCGGCACAACCAACTCAGCGTCCGAGTCCTTGAACTCAGTGCAGTCCTTGTTCTGCTCATCATGAAGGGTTTGGAGGTGAAACATGAGACCAAGAAACCCTGCGCTGGACGTGAAGAAGATGTACGTAGGAACCCCAAATTCATGGGCCACGTCTATCATAGAGGTGCAGAACAGGTCGATGACAAACCCAGCAAGCCTAGGCTTGGAATCGGACTGATCTGACTCAGTGAGTTTGGTGACAGCATCTTTAACGTGGGCCTTATGATTCTCAATGAAAAACTTGAGGAAGAGGTTAGGGTTGATGCCCCGAGTCGCTATGGCTTCCTCCGGGAGATCGACGAACTTGATACGTTGTGACATGGAGTCTGTGTAGGCATCAACAGTACCCTTGGGCATGGAGTCAAAAGGTAGCTTCATGGTTAGCACTGTGATGAAAAGTTGGTCGTCTCGAGCAACCAAGAGTTTCGCAATCTCGACTGCAGACACGAGATGGCCAACACCTGGGGAAGGAATGAAAACTAGCTCTGCAGCTTTCTTCATTTTGGAGACAACACGAAGGAAATCAGATAGAGATTAGAGAGATGGTTCTAGTTCAAGCTTTCACTTGTGACTTGTGACTTGTGAAGATGGATTAGGACGATCTGTAGCTTTTATATATATCAGGTGCTGCATCAATGCACGCACATGGATTTTGGTGTTTTATATATAGACCGCTCAATTCTTGGAACTTTCCTTGGCCCTGCCAAGAAAGTGATGTCATGCCTTTGCTGGCATTCTGTAGAAAAGTCGGTTTTATTGTCCCAAAGCTTACATGAAGTAGTTTCCAGAAAGACTTGGAGACCGAACTAAAGAACAAATGTGGACCCTCCGACCATTGTTTGGCAGTACCAGCTAAAAGAGACGGTGTCTGCGAGCCCTGATGAATCCTGGATTACCACACAACGGTGCTTATATTTAATTGGCAAAAGAATCTGTTAAATCTTGGCAACAAAGAAAACATAGTAGGTAGAAGATAGTGAAGTTATACAAAGTAAATAAGTCAATAAGAATACCTAGTCAAACGACTTCCTCCCATTTCTGCACTGAGGAAAATGCCCGGCTGTAGCACCAGAACTCACTTTAATGGCCAAAGGAAAACAGAGTTCTCTGTTTAAGTTCTTGATGGAGAGTCCCACGGCCAAATATGGTTTCCTCATGTGCCCTGTGACACAAATTAAAAATTTTCATTTTCAGGATTATGATCATTTTCACCTCCAAATGAATGAACAGTTACCATTCATGGCGGTATGTGACTCTGTAACCATTCGAGCAATTTAATATTTTTTAGGAACCGAGGAACATGATTCGTATCTGTACTTCATTTTAACCATATATGTAACATTAAAGTATAAGAATGCAAGGTAACAAATATATACTGTGCTCATCTCATGAATTACGGATAACGCATTACTGAATTCCTTAACAAACATTTCTCGTGGCCTTCATGGGAAAAATTTATCATGCTGCAAATTTATATCTAAATACACTTATCAGTAATTTAGCACGCACCCTTCTTAAATTATTATTGCCAAATTATTCGTAAAAAAACGAAATAATATTTTTTTGGTTGTTTATGAAGGAACTAGTACTTATTCTTTTGTTCTAAACCAGCATTAAGAAAAACAAACAAAAAACAGAAAGGCCCAAATTTAAGGAAAAATAGCTTCTTTGACCAATTTATCCTCCCAGAGCAAATGCAAATTGGTCTGATTTGAGGGTGAAATAAAACCGTCAAGATGGCCTGTTCTATATCTGGGTCTCATAATTTAAGCAGTTATAATAGCCTTCTAAGTGCTATAGAGCACAAAACATAAACATTTTCAAGACTTCTTGGAAGAAGAGCGACCAATATAATACAGGGCACGCTCAATACTAAGCATGGAAGAAAAGAGCCACTACTCATGCAGGGTATTCCATCAAAGATCAAAGAATCATTTAACTAAGGATATGAGTCATGACCATGCACAACACTACTATAGACAGAAAACATGCTTTTTAACTGACCTGAATAATATGGATAATGCCTTTCCGAGATGGCAGCTTATTACCATTACTTTGGCCCAGTTCCCAGGGTCCAAGTTCACTACCAAAGGCCATATGGACAGACGTGAGCACCGTCTGAGAAAACCTGCTTTGGACAACAGCTGACCTGCCCAAAATCCAAATTAGCATAACAGTAGAGTTCCATCTGTAAACACAAGTGTCGTGTTGGATAACATAAACCTAAGATGAAATTAAAATCAATTAACAAGACATGCCATGTCAATATACTTGCCAGAAAGCAGCCAATATAATAGTTGTCCATAACTAGCTGTCTCCCTATGTCCTTTTTGGGAACTAGAGGAAAAGCATCTCAAAAAGGATTACTGTCGTGTCCACAGGGACAAGGGATTGATCCAAAGCAATTTACATGAACACTGTCTTTCACGGAATATATCACTTCTTGTTATGGAGCCTGGAAAGGAGTTGTGGATGCTGTGATAAGTACACCACCAGATGGTGGATATTTTACAAGTAGATTTGTTGAAGTAGTCCACCACATTGAATGAGATGGCAACAATTCTTTATCCAGTATGCTTCATCACTCATTAGGTTCCAAGATTGCATCTAGAGGGGAACTGAGAGAAGGCCTATAACCAGTATCTTTCATCGTCGTAGTCAATTCCTCCAACATATCATATATCTCATCACACTGAGGATGCTTTTGGTCCCTAGACACAAAACAGTTCAGAAAACCGGTAATCTCAATCCAACTACATCCAGTCTCCTTTCTCAAGCCTTTTTCCCTCATTTGTTTCCTCACTCTGTCAACATTTTCCCACTTTCCTTCCTCGGCATAAATATTTGAGAGCAAGACATGGTAGCCAGTCTTGCCATTTCCTGCCTCTATTTCAAGCAATTTCTCAGCAACAATCTTTCCCAATTCAAAATATTTATGAATTCTGCACGCCCCGAGAAGTGATCCCCAAATTTCCATCACATCACCCTCTTCGCCCAGCCCTTTGACAAATTCATAAGCTTCAACCACTCTTCCAACTCTCCCTAACATGTCTGCTATACAACAATAGTGTGGCGTTAATGGTTTAATATTGTACTCCCATTTCATTGAATCATATATAGAAAGACCTTCATCAACCAAACCAGCATAACTACAGGCAGACAAGACTGCAACAAAGGTAATGGCATCAGGTACAACGCCAGATCTCTGCATTGAGTGAAACAAAGAGAGAGCTCTCTCACCCATTCCATGTTGACCATATCCCAGTATCATTGTGGTGTATGTGACAGAATTCTTCTCATGGGTTCCCGTAAATACATTTTCAGCATAAGTGATTGCGCCACATTTGGAGTACACATCAATTAGAGCAGTTCCGACAAATACATTTTGGTCAAGGTGGTGGCGGATAGAGAACGCATGGAGCTGCTTACCCATATCTATGTTTCCCACTGGATTACAAGCTGGGAAAATTGATGCTAAGGTGACAGCATTTGGTATTAGATTCTGCTCAAGCATCTGCCTAAAGACAACAAAAGCTTCTTCAGTTAGCCCATTCTGTGTGTATCCAGCAATCATAGAATTCCAAGTGGCCTGATCTCTATCATGGGTATACTCTTTTTTGAAAATTCGTTCTGCAATCCTTACTGAACCAGATTTAGCATACATGTCAATGAGATAACTGTCCATCCCCTCAAATTGTATTCCGTGCCTAATAAGATAAGCATGGGTCTGCTTTCCAATATCCAGGTTTCTAAGATTTGATGAAGCCGAAAGTAGAGCAGTTACAGTTACGGAATCAATCATAAACTTTTGCTTTTGCATCTCATAAACAAGCATTAAAGCTTCATCATCTAACCCATTTTGAACGAATGCAGAAACCATAGTATTCCATGAAACAACATCCCTCTCGGGCATTTTATGAAATATTTTGAATGACATCTCAACAGAATTGCACCTTGAATACATCACGATAGTAGCATTTTGTAAAATAACGGGCATCACTCTCAAATGCTTGATAATAAAGGCATGTAGTTGTCCAGCTAATTCCAACTGTTGCAACTGTGAACATGCAGTTAAAGCTGATAGAAAAGTCACCTCATCAAGAATAGCCTGTTCTGACTTCACAGCTTGAAAGAAAAGGCTGATTGCTTCAATAGGAAGGTTATTTTGAACATACGCACCAATCATGGTGTTCCAAATCTCTGTGTTTCTCTCTAAACAATGGTCAAAAATCCTCCTAGCATAATCAAGGCAACCAAGTTCGGCATACATAAATATTGCTGAGCTCACGGCAAACAAGTCATTCACATATTCATCACCCAATCTAAGAAGCATACCATATAAAACATTCGCATTTTTATAGTCTCCCATAGCGGAAAGGGCAGGGAAAACATTGACAAAACTGACAGCACTCGGTGTTATTCTCATGCTCATCATCATCCTAAATTGTTTGACTGCTTCTGCATATCTCTCAGTCTTAACATACCACGAAATCAATGTATTCCACGCAACCACATTTCTCTTACGCATTGTATCAAACACTCTACGTACTAAATCATACTCGGAATAATCAAAGTCATTATAGCAAGCAGAGTACATATTCAAAAGTGAATTGCACACAATCCTGCTGGGATTCGGTAGGCACCGAAGAACATGGCAATGCAGGGCTTTACCCATCTTGAAATTGCGGGTATCAGCGCAGGCTTTGAGGGTAGAAGAATAAGTGTAAGGGTCAGACTTGATGTGGGGAGAGGAGGCCTTCATCTGGGCATAGAACAAGAGGGCTTCATTGGGCATGTTGTTGCAAATGAACCCAATGATTATGGTGTTCCACAGAACGGTTGTTGGGCGAGGAAGAGTATCAAACAGTTGGCGGGCAAGGAGAGGTTGGCCTTCTTGGCAGAGTTTGCTGAGGCGGGAGCGAATGGTTGGGGTTTTGAGTTTTGGGAGTGGGAGGGCTGAGGACGAGAGGTTTTCATGAGGGTTGGCTATTGAGGTTTGAGTGGAGGGAGAGGGTGTGGAGAGAGGTAGAGGAAGAGCAGAGAAGGCCATGGTAATGGTAGCGGTGAATGAGCTACTCTGCTGAACTTTCCCTCCTAATTTGTGGATTGTGATATTGTTTGGTTGGTTGGTAGTTAGGCCTCTGTTTTCCTCAGCTTGCTTTGTGTAAAATTACTAAATTCAAACCCCCAAATGCTAGAGCAATTTTTTTTTTTTTTCCGTCACATCATATTTTCCAATATCGAGTATAAATCCTCTCATTCTCTTTTCCACTCTCAAGCAACTTCTAAGAAAGCAGGCAAATCAAATTCACTTATGTGTAAATTTATAGTTTATCCGACGACAATCGTCCTATTAACTAAACTACATTATCGCCTAGAAAATTAGTCTAAAATTTGAATCTAACAAGCTCCACCATGTTCCGTCATGAGATGATATGATGATGACCTTATTAATTACTTTGATAAATACACGTTATATGAAGAGAAAATATGATAAATTTATTAGTTTTCTATTTTAAACTAGTCAAAGTTTAACCTTAGCCAAAAGTTAAATTGGATGGACAAAAGCACCCCTTCAAGTGTAGTGTGTATATCTCGTTGAGTACATACTCCCCCTCGGAGCCTTACTTGAAGGGAGTCTGAGTTCTTGATTTGCAAAACAATGTGCAAAAGTTAAATTCATTTCTTACGCTTACACTTTACAAAGAGAATTCTCTTTTACATAAGAGTTCCTCTCTATTTTTAAGTAATATATATGAGCTTCTATTCGGATCCCTTAAATAAGTTTATTTAGTAAATATTCATTCAAAGATAATTTCTACAAAAAAAATCACTTGAATCCGATATCATTTGATCACTCAACTAAAATGTTGAAATTTTAGTACTTTCTTAATGTACCGTGTTCATTGATTTTGTAATACACAATTAGATGTTGACAAGGTTTATGATTTGTCTAATTTTTTTGCAAGAATGATTTATGAATGTAGACTTGATGGTTTGGATCGTTGAAAAAAAATTTGTAGGGGACCCTAAAGGGTGTCCCTCAATTGGATCCCTCAATATATATATATTATGCTTTCATCAACAAAAAATTAAAGAATTATATTTTGCTTAAGAGAATTGACTCTACATTTTATACTTAATCGTCCCTCACTACCTTTTTATTAATTAAAAAAATGAAATTAAATAGTTTAGTAACAAATATTAAACTGTAGGACTTGTTAAAATCATGTACTTAGACTTACTAAACGGTGGTGGATAATCAAGAAAATGGGAAGGAAAAAAAATCGTGAGCGAGAATATTCATTCTTCCAAAAACACATAGCAAAGATTTTATTTTATTTTATAAAATAAGCAATAATTTTTAAGAAAAATTTAGTTATACTCAATACTAATTTTGTTTTAGACTTGGCGAATTGTATTTGAATTTTTCTTAAGTTAAGGTCAATGATGATTACTATGTGCTTTTAGTAATGTTTAGTTTGAATTTGAAGTGATATTTAAATTCTTGTATATATGTGTGTGATTGTGATTCTAGGGCTCGTTTGGTACGTCGGACTGTACTGACTAATTACTATCTTATGGTGTTGATCTGCAAAATCGATGTTATTTCACTACTTTTGTTTGAGCAAGCTCGTTACATCTAGTATTTTGCTTGTGAGAGCTCATCGTTTTTTAGCTTTGAATTTCTTCAATTTTCATTTGTTCGTTGTGTGATTCATTTCGATCTTGGCAATGTTGGCAGACGTATAAACTGTACGCTATGTGTTTATTTTTATTTTTATTTTCTCAATTTCGTTGGATCTTCGTTGTGATATTTTGTTGTTGATTTGTGTTTTAATTTTATATTCATATATTCTTCAACTTTTATACAGATACTGCGTTGTAGCTCTTTTTTTTGTGGTAAAAACCAAGGTATCCCCCGCGCGATTGCGGGGACTAGCCATCGAGGTACTGTCGGGCGCAAAGCGGGGACCTCTCCCAACAAAGTCTGCTCTATTCGCAAGCGCCTGGGATCGAACCCAGGACCTCTTGTTTAAAGGATCCAAGCCCCTTCCACTTGGACCAACTCCTGTTGGTCGTTGTAGCTCTTTCAAAAACTGGTGCAGGTAATAAACATGTTATCACTTGATATTAATTAGTATCATTTTTTTTTTTGAACTATGAGGTGGTCTTGGATGGGCCCCAACTATGGGTGGCACCTTTAAGCCTTAACCACAACCCAAACTAATCCCCACTCACACCGGGTCGGCCCGTAAGGGGTAAAGTGTTGGCCAAAGTGGTGACTCCGTACGAGAGCAGGGATCGAACCCCTGACCTCTCTTAAGGAATGAGAGTGCCGAACCACTCACACCAACCACCTTGGTTAATTAGTATCATTTTTTAAGTGAACGAAAATTATGAATTTTTCTCATCAATGGATATGTCTTTTTTTAAAAAAATTTGTTTAATTACTTGTTTTTGTGATGACTTTGCCTTTTGGTTCATTGATTTATTACAATGGTTGCAATTTTATCAGAAACTGCGGTGCAGTCTGTTTTCATGACGGCTTTGCCTTTAGGTTTTTTCTTTTTCTTTTTTAATTATGAGAAAATTGGGTTTTGTTTTAAAGATGATGTGTCAACTTAAAGTTCATTGAATTAAATTTTAATGAAGTGGCATATGTAGAAGAGAATTCAAGTAGATGATGGGATAGAAAAAACAATAATGATTCTCTCTCTCTCCTCTTTCTTTTTTCTTCTTCTTCTTTCTCTTCACCAGTTTTCTTCCTCCTCTCTATTCCTTATTTCTTCTCTCTATGTTTCTCATTTATGTTCCTGGATTTTCCCCTTCTTTGCTGATGGTGGTGGTTGTAGGCCTGTAAATAAAGCCTAGGCCCGATGGGCTAGCTCAAACCCAATCAAATTTTTTGAATTATGAGCTTATCTGGCCCGAAGCAAGGATAGGACTTGGGCTATGTTTTTAAGCCCTCCAAAAGCCCGGCCCGGCCGAATTATAACTAATTAAATTTTATTTCAATTAATAATGATTATAATTAAATGTAGTTTTATTTTAAAAAGCATATGTCTACTCAAATATCTGTAATAAGTCTTGGGATGAAGCTTTATATACTCAAGAAAACAGTGGAGGTTTCTCCAAGATACCAATGCGGGGCTCCAACCTTTGCGCCATCCATTTTCACATCACACCCGCATGTGTGCCATCCACAATCATGCCCAAGAACATTTCTTCATGCTATCATTTTTATACATACAAACATTCATATATACATATATACTAAAGATAGGAGTATATATTAGTTTAAGAGTATGTATTTTTTGGTTATAATGTATGTATTCTATATATGTGTCTCTCCATTCACTACTACAAAATAGTTAAACCATGACACAAAGTAGACGACGGTGCATCTTAAAACCGTCGTTATGTTTTAAAAGACGACGGTGCTTTTAAAACCGTCATGATATATCATCTTATACACTACTAGCATTAGATTATTTTTAAAAGACGACGCTTGTCACTAACAAGCGTCGTCTTTTAAAACAAGCTGAACAAAAAATAGGTCACTCGATTTTTAAAAAACGACGCTTGTTAGTGACAAGCGTCGTCTTTTAAAAATCAAGTGGCCTTTTTTTGTAAAGATGACGGTTTTTGGAAAGAACTGTCGTCTATTATATGTAAAGACGACGGTTTTTTTAAAAAAGAGTCGTCTATTATATGTAAAGACGACAGTTTTTTTATATAAAAATGGTCATCTATTATATGTAAAGATGACGATTTTTTTTAAAAAAATGGTCGTCTATTATATGTAAAGACGACGGTTTTTTTGAAAGAATTGTCGTCTATTATATGTAAAGAAGACGGTTTTTGTTAAAAAAACATTGTCTTTTAAAACACGCTAAAAAAGGCCGCTTAAGTGAATACGCGCTTGACAAATTTTCAAATTTTCCCCCGTCTTTGAAAACCTTATCTCTCATTAACAAGCGTCGTCTTTTAAAACACGCTAAAAAAAGGCCGCTTAAGTGAATTCGCGCTCGACAAATTTTCAGATTTTCCCCCGTCTATGAAAACCTTATCTCTCCCTCCTTGAAACCCTCCTGAGCTCTCTAAAACACCCTCATGAAACTCTTTACAAAATCATCAAAAAATTGATATCAATGAAGGAGTTGAGAGATTGAGGTCTTCGCAGATCCATAAGATGGAGAGGGAGGTTCTGTATTTGAGAATCAAAGCTGGTTGAAAGGTTTGATTTGAAAGTCACCTAATCTCTCAATACCCTTCTACATCTTGCTAGTGAATTCTGGATTAGTCTCTTTGCGTTTCTGGTATTTTTTTGTCTCCTTGATTTCAGATTTTCTGTCTCTCTTGATTTGTCTGGTTTGTTTACATATTTTTTTTATTTCTGGTTTCTTTTTAGATTTTCTGATTTGGTTCTCAAGAGATGAGGAGGAAGCTTGCAGATTTATAGCTTTTTCTTTTGCAGGTTTTCTATGTGAGTTGTGTGTTTTTTTGTTGTTGAAAATTTGTTACCTTCTCTTTTCACCATCATTTTATTTATATATTTTTCCTTTTGCAGGTTCTCGATGGTCTTTTTTATGCTCATTTTACAAGTTTTCTATGGAAATATGGTCCAATGGTAAAATTTCTCTTCCACCTAATTTTATATGTTTATAATCTTAGCTTTTTTTTTCTCTCTCTGTCATTTTGATTTATTTACAGGGATGATGGAGGAGACTTTAGTTGTGCATCATTGGTATGTTTGGATGAGGAAGGCTTGGATTAGGAGTACGTAGGTCTTGTTAGGAAAAGATTGTACTACTTAATTACCATATGTATTGTAGGGGCCTTTTTCTTCCGGCAGTAAGTGGGCTGGGTTGCTGTGAAGAGCAATATGATGCAAGTGTCCCCTTTGTGTCTGAGTTCGAAGATTAACCCCAAAGATATCTCGAAAGGGTGATGACGCATTAGGAAACTCTTTGGTTACCTTCACCAATGAAAACAACAACAAATTACAGATAAATCTTCTAACTTTGCATGAGAAGATTATGGCATGTGAGCAAAATTATCATGGGTTTAGCACTTGAGGAGAGAGAGCTGTGAGTTCCTGTGAGAGACAGAGGTTCTAAGGGAAAGAGAAAGTGATTCTAAGGAGGTTTGATGAAGGGGGAGAATGATGGTGAAGAATTGTGGGTAATCTTAGCAGTTTCCGGCAGCTTGACGGTGACTCTGTCAAAGCTATGCCAATCTGCCAAAACAGGGGAAATAAGGGAAATGGGCAAAGATAGCACGAAAATTACTGGGTTTGCATGTGAGAGAGGAAGCTTGCTCTCTGAAGGTTGTGGGTTGTGTTGTGTTGGGTAGAAGAGGCCCTATTTATAGTTGCTGAGATTTGTTCTTCTCCAAGAAACCCTAATGGTTTCTTCCCAATCTAGCTAAGCTTTCCTCTCCCTTTTTCTCCTCTTTCTTGACTTACTTTTTGGTGGCAAAGTCAGCCCTGCCCAATCCCACAAAATTAGAGATTTTTGGGAGCTGCTTCAGAGGGGAGCTTCCATTTTCACCAATCTTCTTTCTCTTCTTTCTTCCTCTTTCCATGGCCAAATCTGATGAATGAAAGAAAATGGGTATGCCTGCTGGTTTGAAAAGTGGCATCCTTGCCTGTGCGCCAATATCCCTTGGTCCTTTGAATGCCTTTGCTGGAAATTTGTTCCCCCATCACGTGCTGAAGCTTCCAGCAGTTCTGCATACATGGACACCTTTGCTCTTTTTCGTAGCTTTTGTTTTCACCCAAGTGCTGAGGCTC
>NW_018922293.1:110643-136027 GCF_002207925.1 Prunus avium | reverse complement strand
AGTCGCAGGCAGACATGTGTCTCCTCTTTTGGAGGAATCAATCTTCAATGGAATATTCATGGGATAATTGTTCCTTTCAAGTAAGTAGCACGGACTTCTGGGTGAAGCACCCAAGTGCTCAGCGCACCAAGGGCGGTGTGGTCCATGAGTCATTCCTTCAAGATCGACTGCATGAGTGAAATGGGCATGGTCAACCTTTTTACCACGTGCGCCTCCTTAAGCATGGATAAGGGCCTCTTTGGGCCTCGTTATGGCCTTTTAGGCCCTGTCACTTTCGTAAATGATGGAGGCTAGTTATTCGACTCTTTTTCATAGGCCATCTTTGTATTTGGTATCAACAGAAGACCCCAGGTCCTTAAGTAGTTCCGTTGATCGAGGACTTTCGCCACGTATAGAGAGGGGAGAAACAATGTGTTGTTTGGCTGTGCAGGCGCAATTGCTTTCGTCATGATGGGGTCAATGTCTGAAGCATTCAACAATCACCCCAGTCTCCTTGTGTCCACTTGTTCGACTTTCATCAACGGGCACATCGTTCCACGTTTTTATGTATAAATAGAAACATTTAGGCAGAGAAACTTCATTTCCACCTTATTGTCATTCATGTCATTTCTCCGTTGTCAGTATTTGAAGTGAGTTACTTGATGTGACTTTCCATACGTGTTATTGCTTGTGTCTTGTGTTTCTAGTTCTTTCTAGGTCTTCCACTGATGTTCCACTATTGTTTCTGGTCTGTTGGTGAGAGAATTGAGTATTGTGGTCAAGGAAATGGTGGCAGAGTAGTAGGTGAGTCCAGATTTTTAGTGTATCTGATGAAGCACCTAGGCATTGGGCTCGCTGAGGGCAGTGTGGTCCACGCATCATCCTTTCGAAACTGACATCATGAGTGAAATGGGTATGGTCGACTTTTAAATCCTGAGGGCCTCCTTAGGCTCGGAAAGTTGGATGTCTAAAGCATTCAACAATCACCTCAGTCTCCTTATGTCCACTTGTCCGACTTTCATCAATGGGCACACCATTCCACCTTCTTGTGTATAAATAGAAACACTTAGGCAGAGAAACTTCATTTCCACCTTCTGAATTTCTAAGCGAGAACCTCTTCTAAATTTCTCTACTGATTCTTACTTGTTGTCATTCGCGTCATTTTGCCGTCGTCAGTGTTTTAAGGGAGTTACTTGCCATGATTTCCATGTGTGTTATTGCTTGTGTCTTGTGTTTCTGGTTATTTCTAGGTCTTCAACTACTGTTCCATTGTTTCTAGTCCGTTGGTGAGAGAATTGAGTATTGTGGTCCAAAAAATGGTGGCAGAGTAGGCGAGTCCAATTTTTTAGTGTATCTGACGAAGCACCTAGGCGCTGGTCCCTCCGAGGGCAGTGAGGTCCATGCATCATCCTTTTGGAACCGACATCATGAGTGAAATAGGCCTAGTCAGCCTTTTATACCTTGAGGGCCTCCTTAGGTGTGGAAAGTCGCAACTCTTTGGGCCTCCTTTGGTATTATCAGAAGCCCACTGGTCAAAGACTTCACTTGGTTGTGATAAAATCGGTCGTGTCAAAAAGAGCTTATTCGGTTGAGCATGCCTTTCCTTCTTTCTTCTTCTTCCTTTTCTTGTTTTTTTGGCATGCACATCACGTAGGAGCCCTCACGTCCTTCGTCAGGGGAACAACATTCTCTTCCACTGAGGTCGCTTGCACAGGGGCAACCATGATTCAACAAATGGCCGATCTTCAGCGAGGAGCACCTTATAGTGGTTCAACAGTGTGTAGAGAGGGGAAAAACAATGTGTCGTTTGGATGTGCAAACACAACTGTTTCCATAATGATGGGGGTGTCTCATTTGAGGGTTGAATGTTTCAAGTGTCGCTTCAATAATCAATATATATTTTTTTCATCTTTTAATATTTTTTTTTAATTTTAATATTATTTCTTAATTTTCAATTAATTTGAAAAACATTTATTCATATTTCATTAGACAAACTTAAAAAGCGGACCCACAAATGACACGTCATCACCTAATTTCACTATAGAGGTATCTCATTGTTAAATTCGAAGTTTGGTACATTATTTGCTGTCCATTTAGGTACAAAGTCATAGATCCTAAGTGTTTAAATTTAGGGGGATGTATTCAATCCATACTTATAAAGACTTTGGGTAACTAACTAAGTGACTTTCATAGAGTTGACATATTCTTAAGGGAGATTCACTATTATACCCAATATAGGAGCCCAAATTATATATAAAAAAACCCTATATGAAATGGACTTTAGAAACACACCCAAAACTCATTTACAACATAATAAAAAGACTTTTAACTCCTTTTAAATTACAAAACTGTCATTGATTTCTTAAAACAAACCCAACCCCAAAACCTCATAAAAAAGCCCAAAACACTCAATAGGGCATCAAAGTAATTTAATAATCAAAATTAAATTCAATAAGGCCAACTATCATTCTTTGGGGTTTTTTTGGGTTTGTTTATAGAAATTAAATGGTGTAGGGTTTACTTATAGTTTTAGTGCTAAGAATGGGTATTTGACTAAATATCTCTATTCTTAAATACTTTCATAGAGTTGACATATTCTTAAATACTTTCTGTAGGGGCCTTTTTCTTCCGGCAGCAAGTGGGCTGGGCTGCTGCAAGGAGCAATCTGATGCAAGTGTCCCTTTTGTGTCTGAGTTCGAAGATTAAGCCCCAAAGATGTCTCGAAAGGGTGATGACGCCTTAGGAATCTCCTTGGTTACCTTCACCAATGAAAACAACAACAAATTACAGATAAATCTTCTAGCTTGGCATGAGTGACTTATGGCATGGGAGCAAAAATTATCATGGGTTTAGCACTTAATGAGAGAGAGCTGTGGGTTCCTATGAAGGACAGAGGTTCTAATGGAAGGAGAAAGGGGTTCTAAGGAAGGTTTGATGAAGAGGGAGAAGTATGGTGAAGAGTTTTGGGTGACTTTCGCAGTTTCCGGCAGCCTGACAGTGACTCTGTCAAAGCTTCTGTCAATCTGCCAAAACAGGGGAAATAAAGGAAATGGGTAAAGGAAGCACGAAAATCACTGAGTTTGCATGTAGGAGAGGAAGCTTGCTCTCTGAAAATGTGGTGTGTTGTTGAGTAGAAGAGGCCCTATTTATAGCTACTGAGATTTGTTCTTCTCCAAGAAACCCTAATGGTTTCCTCCCAATCTAGCTAAGCTTTCCTCTTTCTTTCTCCTCCTCCCTCTTGACTTACCTTATGGTGGCAAAATCAACTCTGCCCCTTCCCACAAAATCTGGGATTTTTGGGAGCTCAAAGCTCCTTCCCGCGGCTGCTTCAGAGCAGGGCCTCCATTTTCACCCATCTTCTTTCTCTTCTTTCTTCCTTTTTCCATGGCCAAATCTAATGAAGGAAAGAAAATGGGTATGTATGCTGGTTCAAGGGATGGAATCCTTCCTTGCGTGCTAATATCCCTTGGTTCCTTGAAGGACTTTTGCTTGGAACTTGCTCTCTGGCCTCTAAGCATCCCTTCACGTGTGGACTCCCCAAGCTCCCTCGTGATTTTCTCTCCCAGCTGAGTGCCAAGACTTGCGCTGCCTCTTTATTCTAATTTCATAGGCTTTTTAAGACCACCACATGATTCATCCAATGGGTGGGATAATCTGATCAAGTGTTGGGCCTTTTAGTTGGCTTATTCTAATTGGAGCAATGGGCTATTGTGGTTGGGTTATTCTAATTGGAGCAATGGGGCTATTGTGGTTGGGTTATTCTAGTTGGGGCAATGGGCTACTCTCTCTCTTGTGCTTACCCACGTTTGGGCCTAAAAAATGGGCTAGAGTCCCGAGGCCCCCAAGCGACCCGAGACTTCCATTTCTCGACCCATCGATGGGCCCCATGATAACTTGTTACCATCCATACCACAACCCGCTCAAGCAAGCCCCGGGCATTTGAGTGGCTTGGGCCCACTTAAGCTTGTAGTGCAATTGGGCGTGAAATAATAATTTCCCACTTGGCATGGCATGTTGCTTGGCATGCTTTTAATTATGACACTTGATAGGATAATTAGCATGGATTCGCTGAGCTAAATGCATTTTTATAATTTTAATCTTAGTTTCTAGCATGATGGATTTTTTATTTGGCAGGGCATGTGAAGTATAACTCGTGCATGACAGATTTTTGCGTGCTCCAAATCGGGTCTTTTCTCAATAATATATTACCTTGGGCTAGGAATTTATTCGGGCCCAATCATGGATTTTTTGGACCTCAACACTTTCATAGAGCGCACGAATCGAATATAGCATAAGCGTGTAAGAGCGAGATCGTACCCAAGGGATTGCGTGTAAAGATAGAAAACCAATTATACCCAAGTTAATTTCATTGCCAACCTAGTTGATTCATATGGTGATTTGTTTGTTCAAAAAGAAAATAAAATAAGATAAAGCATAAAACAAATATAGAAATGACAATAAACTGAAATTAAGATTTACATTTATGAGAAAAATACCTAAGGTATTAGGTTTCCACTTTTAACATAAACATGCAACTCTTAATAATTTGATCCACAAAATATTTTCCATTGTAGTTGTTCAAAATAATTAAAGCTCTTTTTAATTTCCTTTAGAAGTATTCTAAGCATAACTTGTACCATTGGCAACAAACTATCAAAAAATAATCTTCATCAAAATTCTATTAATCTTTAGTAATTCTCTTCTCTTTTAAAAGCATGAAAGTTTTTACTACACTATGGGAAAAACATGATTGAACCCATGAAATAGATTATCAAACTTTCATCAATTAATTAAAAAGAAAACTACAAATTCCATTTGAACAAATACTACAAATTCACATTAAAGCTTAAGTTTGGATCAAACTAATAAAAATTACACACTTATATTAAAAGCTAGCCTACGGAACCATGAGGTATTAGAATCCACACCATCATTCCATAAGATTCTAATTATTTATCTTTCAATTCCCATGGAGTAGCAATCTAGAAATCAATCTAATGCTTTCTCAAGATTTATCAATTAAGCTTGTAATTTAGACCATAAGTAAATTTTCCTTCCCTTCATAAGTACAAATTCTAAGCATAATATGTAAACAAAATTATTTAACTACAAAGGATCAAAGTTTCCTAAGCGTCCTATGTGAAAAAGTTCATTTGAATAACAAAATATCAAAGAAATTTGTAAATTAGAAATATAAACCAAGGATGAATTAATAGATTAATCCAAACTCTTAACTACCACAAATACATGTTATATCTCACAATACATGATAGAAGTGGTGAAAAGAATTTTAATCTATTAATCATGTGAAGTGAAAATTATAATCATTGAACACCACAATAATTGAGAATTGAAACTAAAAACTAGAACTTTATTTAATAATGGTGTTTCATCCAACCTTAGTTAGGTAATTTAAATAGACATAATTAATATTTAAAACAAAACAAAGAAACTAAAATACATAAATTAAATGAGAACTAGGAAAGGAAGAACAAGTTTAAAAGAGTTATTAGCTCTTGGTTCTTTCCTTTCCATCATTGTTCTCTTTCTTCCTCACTCTTTCTCTCTTTGCCGTGTATCTCTCTTGAATTTCTCTACATATCCCCTTGATCTTTGCTCAAAACTTGTATTTATAGCCAAAGAAAGGGAGTCTTGAATTATATAATAATCAAGTAGCTTACTTTTCCAAATATCTTTCTCATCTTTAGCCTACTTCCTTTACTTTGGTTTCACAAAGATCTTTGAGTCTTCTTATCAATTGCTCCACTTGCTCCACTTGCTCCATCTCATCTCTCGTATCTTATAAAAAACTGCAGCAACTTAGTTCAAATTGTAGCTAGATAACAACTCAAGCATCATCATTCTTCTTTGCATTCATTGGTTGCAAGTAGTCAATTTGAACTTCTCCTTCATTGTTTATTCATTCTTTCTTTATTTCTTCAATGATGGAAGCTTGCATGCATGTCCTAGAGCATAGATGCAATTGATTGCTTCTTCTTTTCATTTGGCATTGGTGGAAAACATTTAATATCTACAAATAACCACTCATTAAATATAAAACAAGATTGGAAAGAAAACAATATAAATACTCTAATAGATTTACATAATACAAAAGAAAATACTAACAACTATAAATTTAAGGATAAAACTTGTATTAATTTTGTGCTCATCATTAACCTACAATCCACGATGGTTTTATTAAAAATCGTCGTCTTTCCTCCTATAATTAACGATCTTTACCTCTAAATAACGACGATTTTCTTTAAAAACCGTCGTTTTTACAGATAAACAACGACGGTGAAAAGCCGTCGTAGTTTGACACCCAAAAAGATGGCGGTCGATTTAACGACGGTGGATCCCCGTCGTCTATTTCATTTTTTGTAGTAGTGATTTTTGGTTATAATGTATGTGTATATATAAAACACACATACATGTATGCATAAGAAGTATACACATCCCTACATATACTAAATGTTTATTATATATATACATATATGTGCATATGTACAAGAGTAGTATATATTACAAATACAAGGAGTAATGTACAAGAGCATATGTGTACTTGTTATACATATGTGTGTACTTGTACAAGAGCATATAAATAAAGACAAACTACAAGGAAAGATAATCACTAAGTCAAGATGAGATCCCAGTAATGAAGTAGTACAACAATCCAATGCAAAGAGTCATGCATAATATGAGCCATCTTATAAAAACAACCACTTCAGTTGTTCTATGCTTTATAGAGACTTTTAGGTCAGCTTACTTATGTACATGGGCCTGTAATGTCATGTGCCACAACCCTTGGGCTTTTTTGCTAAATGTTTAGTTGAGATTTTTGATAAATGCCTTCATTGGTATTTAACTCTTTAAATATTATAATTTTTCAAAAAATGGCATGGCCTGTGAGTAGGGCCTGGGCTTAACATATTTTATATAGGGTTGGGTTTGCCTGGCCCGCTCTCTTCTTTATTGTAGAAATCAATAGGGAATTCTGTTTTTGTGATAGATGAGAAACTAATTTCACTTAGGCCCTGTTTGGTTCACGAAATGAATTTGAAGGGAAATCATTTCCCATGTCATTTCCTAAGGGATGGGAAATGGAAGATTCATTTCCCACGCTTGTTAATGCTAGGAAAGTAACCGGGAGATATCACTTTATTTCCTTTCCCATGTTTGTTTTGAGTAGGAATGAAAAACAAAGTTGGTATAAATTTTCAATTATACCCATATTAAATCAAATAAGAAAAGAATGCATTTAATGATATATTGTAATTCTAAATTGTTAATAGGGACAAAATGGTCATGAAAAATGTTTATTTAATATTTGCTCATTTTCCCAAACTTTCCCATGAGGAGGGAAAACAAAACCCAAGTTGGGAGGATGGCTTCACTTTACCCCCGTACTTTCCCATGAGCCAGTCAACAATTTCCCATGCCTAGACTTACCAAACATGGAAAAGCATCTAATTTTACAATCATGCACTAAAAAGACATCAAAATTACGAAAAATGTCATTATCAAAATTTATTATTTTATTTCAACACAATCACAGCCCACGAGACCACACCTAATACCACTACTCCATCCCCTTGAACTCAATGTCGAGCGAGCCAAAATGAAAACCAAATGTATACAGAAAGCAAGAGAAGAGGAAGCAGGGAAGTACTGCTCTGCAGCTGTTGCCACATTTCATTGAAAAGGGATAATATAGCCATTGCTCTACTACTTTTGCCTTTTGCTTTTGGCTGCTCACTTGAAATATATGTGCCCTTCTTCTTCATCTTTATATAGAAAAGCTGGCATTGAAACTTGCATGTTAGTTGTCATCAATTTGTGATGTCCATGGCCCCACAATTACTTATTTCCGTTCAATTATTGAGAGAGGTTGTTATGTTTATAAATTCATGGCTCTACTGAAAATTAATGTTGGGAAATTACATAAAGTGTCTTCCAATCTTAGGCTTTAGCCTAGGTTCTTGTATAAGGTTGTTACATGTGCTTCATTTTTTTTAGTTTTTTAAATTTTTGTCTTGGCCTAGATGATAGCCACTCCTAGGCCATGATGCAAATTTTCTACCCTACATTCACATTCAATACGAAAGGACCTTTTCAAACCATTAAATTCACGTGTGAATTTTCAACCCACTCAAATTATTTGGGAATATTGTTGTAATGAAACCAATAAAATTGATGCATGTGGCTTCATGCAAGCTTCTTAGCCCTCTCTCTGAAGTTCCTCTTGTGACGCTTACTGGACAATTTTTTCCAGTAATTGTAGTCGCCGACAACCTGGTGGGGCTCTATATATACACTGAACTTCCATGACAAATTTTCCCCCAACCCCAGCATTAGGGGGTGGGCATTGGAACCGAAGAATCGATCAACCAAACCAAATTGTGTCGAAAAAAAGGGAAAAAAAAAAACCGTGTTGACCAAAAAGTTAAACCCAATTCAAAAACCGAACTGAACCGATTTCAATTTCTGTTCTATTTTTCAAAAAATAAAACCAAACCAAACCGGACTGGCCAAATTAAAATATATAATTTTAATGTTTATTTATATATTGTTAAACCTCTCCACCAAGCCCAACTCCAAAAGTCAAATAAGTAAATAGGCTCAACTCCATTTCTTAACCATCTCACCATGCCCAACTCATTTATTTATTTGTATTTTACTTGGAAACAGACCCAACTCTGATTCAAATTAATTGTAGTGATGGTCCAAACTAAGCAAACCAAAATCGAACTGGATATAAACTGGACCGAGTTGGTTTGATTTTCTTTGTCATTTTTGTTAAAATCCAAATCGAACCGGATTGAATAAACAGTATCAGTCTAATTTTAATTTTGGTTGAGAACCAGGGCAAACCGAACTGTGCCCTACCCAGCATATTGTAGCCAAATCATTCTTAGAGAAAGAGAAGAAAGAGAGAAGGGGCATGAAAAAAGAAGAAGAAGAGAAACAAACAGAGATACTATGGATAAGGAAAGAAGACGAAGAAGACGAAGAAGAACAAAAGAAAAAAAAAAGAGGAGAGAGATTAAGGGATAAACACAGGAAAAGAAAAGGAAAGAGAGAAGAGAGAAGGAAAGGAAAAACAAAAAGGAAGAATAAAAAAGAAAGAGGAGAGAGAGAAGAGTCAACTTGGGGAGAGGAAATTAAGCCTAAAATGATCGCACGGTCAAAAATAGAAATTCGCAATTAATCCGCATAATGCAACTCCGTAATGGAGAACGAGCATATTTATATATACAATAGGTCCAGTATGGTGTTGTGATGTGCGAAACTGAAACTAGAATCGGTTTGGTGTCGTTTTATTGACTTTTTAGTCAACACATTTTTTCCCCTTTTTTTTCCATCCAATGCGGTTCGGTGTTTCGGTTTTCCGGTCTAGACGCCCACCTCTAGGTTACACTATATTTACGTACTTAATATAAATAGATGAAAAATGCCACATTTGTTAAGTTATTATCGTCTATGGAGTAATATAAGTAATGAGTTTAGAGCTATACAAGGGTTGAATCATCCTATATCCGATCTGATCAGATAAGAAAAAAGTTTCAACTCTGATTTATTGGATTCTAGAAATCAACAGAGAAAAATCCCAAAGAACTATAAATTGCAAACTTTTCTACCAAAAACTTGTACACACAAGGAAAACAAAGCTAAGATGTTGTGAGATAAGGAAAAAAGCTATGAAACTGAAAAGCTTCTAATTAACTGAGAGATATTGAAAGATGTTTTATCCAGGAAAAAAAATGTGTAGAAAGGTACAAAACCTCGTTAAATACAGGTTTTGGGGAAGAAAGAAACGTGGGTTGTAAGGCAGCTTGGTGGGTAGTTTCAAAATTTCAGGCTCTCCCTTTTAACTTTTCTGTAATCAGGGGCGGAGCCAATGCAGGCCCACAAGGGTCAGCTGACCCTCCTGAAATTCCTTAATTAACTCTCCATTCAATATTATTTACCCTTTGTATATAAATTATTATTAATATATGACCCTTCTCAATCTCAGCTTTCCTTTTTTCTTTTCTTTACTTTTTTTTAATAACTTCTTAATTAAAAAACTACTAACCTAAAAGCTAAAGGAGACAAACTTCTGCACTACTTAAATTAACCCTATTCTATTTCAACATTGCCCTGCGTGAATTAAACCTATTCTATTTCAAGTCTTCGTTTGCATCAATCATTCAATTCTTTTTTTTGAGGTTGACCCTCCTTGATGAATTTTCTGGCTCCGCCGCTGTCTGTAATAATTCCCTTCTTCTTGACTTTGGAGCTAGCGACTGATCTCTGTCACCTGCATGTAAATAAGAACTATTCTCTTCTTTCCAAGTTTAAACTCTCTATCTATAATTATTGACTTTAGGTAAAGAGAGATTTAGGGACCAAAGTCATGTTGTTATAGCAACTCCACCCATTTGCCATGGCAAAGGGCAAAGGGGGCTAGGGCAAAAACTATTCACGTGAATAGTGGTTGCCCTTGCAAAAAACAATGTGTGTTTCACCCGTTGCCATGGCAGCCACTATTCACATGAGATATGAGGAGACGAATTTGTATAGAGTTTTGGTGTGAGAAGTGAAAAATATGACTAAGTATTTATTTTTTAAAAATTCTGAAATTTTTGGTATTTTTTTTAAATTTTTTAAGATTTTTTTTTTTATTGCTGACGTCATCGCTAACATTAGCAAACCCAGGCTATTGCAAGGGCTGGTTTTGCTTGAGGACCAGCCAAAACTTGTGGAGCCCACACCCAGCTCGAGCAAAAAAGGCCTGCTGGAACCTCCTTTTCTTCTTGGGCCCCCCCTTGCCCCAGTCTTGAAGCACAGCTGGAAGTGCTCTTAGAGATTTAGGGAGATTTTTTTTTTTTTTTCAACAAAAGTTCTATAGATAAAGAGAAAATATAAAAACAAATAGAAAGCTTATTGGTATACGCGTGAGTGCATGTTGGAAGATTAGTTAGTATAACATCGGAACTTTAAATTTTAGTTGGAGATGTTTTTTTCTTCTTCTTCATATGATAGCTATTTTGGGGTGCAAAATCAAAAATCTTAGATCAAACATACCCATCAGTAAAAATGAGCAAAAATAGTTCATATTTCTTGTCAAAATGACCAAATTGCCCCTAGTACGGAACATTTTGTCGGGCCAACAGATTATCAGCTAATCACAAATAAATGAAAGTAATTAATTTAATGAAATCATTTATATTATTACAAACTTTAATTTATCAAAGAAAAAAATTTGGAAATTATCATAATTATTATGGGAGGGACTTGGTTTGTTGGACTAGAATAGACAGAAGAGACCATGCTACAAGTGACATTTATCTTTCTGACTTCTTCATATATGAGAGGTGTGTAGTGTGAACGGTGACCCAATGCATGATTAGGGTTGTGTGTCTGGTTGTACAGACACTCGCATGACATGACCCTCACCACCATCCTCAATGCTTGACACGTGTCCATAGATATAACCATAGTTAACTTTTGCTTTGTATTTATGGAATTATGGTTATGTCTATGGACACGTGTCAAGCACTGAGGATGGTGGTGATGGTACACCTATGGTTAAAGTGGTGAGCAAAAATGCACCCATAAAGGAATTGCGTTTTGGGGTTTTTGTGGTGCTCATAGACTAGCTATGTCATCATTCTTGAACTTGCTGCAACTTGAATTGCCTTTCATTATTTTGTTGTTCCAAACTAGAAGTTCTGACAATAAAAAGTGATTAAGCGCATATGCGGGTTAAGTTAGTGGCTATAGTAGTGAAGTTGTCCGATTGCATCTAAGTTTGAATTTCTTTAGTAAATTAGATTATTCAAAGTGATTAGTTTTGTGAGTTCACACGAAATCAATAGTTTTAATTAAACACTTGATCAAGAATTCCATAACCAATTTACGGTCCAAACCCATCAACCAAAGTTGAACTTCAACTCGATGAAAAGAAAGGGTAGTCATTTTTAGGAATTTGGGTGGTGGTGCATCAAAATCTTCACTGAACTTTTTTAGTAATTTTTCTATTTCCTCAAAAGAGCCCATCCTTTACCATTCTGCCGACAAGAATTGTCATGAGCACTTAATGCATTTGGTCCCAACTATAGCTGTTTGACAATGAGTGTGATTTTTCATAGCAATTATTATTACTGGCGTCACCTAATGCACGTGGATGGGGCGGGCATATAATTGTTTTTTTGTGGTAATAAGGCACAAACACCAAGGTCATGCAATTAATTAGGTTGGAAGCTGTCACGGTCGGAACAGCACTCATCGAGTTTGGGATTTCTATTTTATCCCACGTACGCAGCGTGACAAAAACAAATACAAAAACCGCGTATTGAGTGAAAGGCATATTAGAGACTTGTGTTCCTCGTCAAACGTTGCTGCAAATTTTGTATTATTCAGTCATCCAAATTACCCATATTTCGGTGTTTGATTTAGCACAGGTTGAAAATGCCATAAGAAGACAAAACATGCATGTGTTTATACATCAAAAGCATGCAAAACATGAGCAGTAAATTCTCTAGGCCAACAAACCAATCACCAAAATTAAAGTTACGTTGACCGTTTGATCAAGTCCTGCGTTGGCACTGTGGGCCCTGCTTCCTCTGGTCCGACAATAAGCCACGATTGAGGTTGAGACGTGGACAAACAGGGTTCGCAGAAAATATTTCCCTTGTGTCTATGCATGGAGAATTAAAATCTGGCCAGCTCATTGAGAGAAGGTTTGAGTGACTGTTCAAATGGTGGGAGCAGAGAAAGAAAGAGAAAAATAAAAAAAAGTAGTTGCCAAATTAATTTTTTGTGATATCAAAAGATATTATCATTAAGTAGTTGCGCGCAATTATGAAAGGACAATACTTATGTGGCCGTAAATGGTTTTGGTTTCATTACAATAATATTCCCAAATAATTTCAGTAGCCTAGAAAATTCACACGTGAATTTAATGGTTTGAAAAGTTGTTTTCGTATTCAAAGCTGTGCCATGAGAAAAAATGGCAAGACTTTTAAAACAAAATTATCATATTTCGTATAACAAAAAGTCACTTTGTGCAATCAAGATATGAAGCACATAAGCCAACAGATAAACATCATCTTGATTAAAACAGGATAAATAAGAGCTGACAAATTGAGTATTATTATTATTATAGGATTTAGGGTTTAAGGAGGGAACCCAGTAGAAAAGAGCCTTAATTTGCAGACTAATGGTCTCAGGTTCGAATTCCCATGACATATTTACAATATGCGTATGAGAAAACCTTCCCTCAATATCGCTTTATATAAATTTAAAAAAAAAAATGAAGCACATAATTACTAAATAAAAAATAAAAAATAAAAAAGACAAAAATATACAAGAAACTGGGCTAAAACTTGGAAGACTAACATTCATTTTTTTTCAGGTAGTTCATGAAGTTATAAACATAACAACTTCTCTCAATAATTGAACGGAATTAAATAATTTGGGGGTGGGGGTGGTTGGGAGGGCGTGGGGGGCATAAACTGATCACAACTAACTTCTATAGGAACAAGCAAGTTTCAATAATTTGAGTGGGTTGTGCTTTCGTATTGAATGTGAATGTCCCCCCTCCATTTTTGTGACAACTTACTGTCATGTACATAATGTATAGAAATAGTAATATACAACTTGTACTTTGAGTTAATGCCCTTTCTAAAACAAATTAGATCTGACTAAGTTAGAAATATTAAACTCTAACATGTAACTCTTGAATACTGATGGATTTGATATACGTATTTTCTGCTTTGGCCCCCAAACTTTACAATTCTAGCTCTGCCTTGATGGCGGGTTGACTCCTTAAACTGAAAAATGAAAACTAAAAATTAAGATTGAAATTGTTATCAAACGACCTTAGTTTTCCGACCCAAGATTTGGTTATCAAGCCTTTTTAAAAATTGTACAGGCTTGGGAGCCCACAAGTATTGAAGCTTGCAATTAAAGCTGTGCCATAAGTTACAGAGTAAGGGACCAAATATTGAAGAGACTCTACCCCATGCTTTTGAAGTTTGAACCACCCAACCCAATATTGTGGAGAAGAGAATCTATCCCATCCTCCATCGCCATTAAAGCCCTTGTTCTAACTTCCAAGGGAGCTAAGCCTTCGTGAAAATTCACATGCAGTACATTTTGTTATCGTAATTAGGGAGTATTTTTGCTCACCACTTTAACCCAATGTGTATCATTACTACCCTTCTTAAAACTTTACACATATTTATTAGTATAACCATAGTTAACTCTTTAATTTTAAATATTTTAAAATATAGCAAGACTTTTAAAACAAAAAATTACCATGAGAAAAAATAGCAAGACTTTTAAAACAAAAAATAATATTATTTCGTATAATAAAAAGGGGAATGCTAGCAACCTTCTCCTTTGGACTTTCTCCCTTTTCCTAATGACATGTGGCACTTCTCTCTTAATTTTTTAAAAAATATTAAATTATATTTCCATATATACTTTGACAGAACTAAAAAGTCAAAAATCCTTTGAGTTTTCACAACCTGATCCCAAGCACAGCCCAATCTCTCTCTCTCTCTCTCACATTTGTGCGATGAGAAAAAAATCCAAGATTTTTTGTCTCTCTCTAACCTCTACAGACCCTTTACTTCCCAAATCATGAAAGTTCAAACACTTTTTATTTATTTATAAACAACACCAAATGAAAATAGAAAATAGTGCTTTGGTGATGAGATTTGAGAAATAAAATAAAAAATTGTTCAATTACAAACAACGGAGAAAGCGAAGGAGGAGGGGAAAGGTGGGGGGAATCTTTGGATGGTGGGGGGCTGTTGGGTAGGAATGAGGGAGATGTTGTTTGGTGGTAATGACGGGGAGAGGAAGTGGATTTCTTTCATATGCTTGTTTGGGTACTGGTCATGGGTCATTGCTGGGTATTAGTGTTTGTTTTGGGGAGAAGTGGGGAGGTAGAAGAAGGGTTGTGGGGCGCTGCAAAGGATAGAGAGAGGATTGAGAATAAGATGGAGAGAGAAAATATTTTTTAAATTGAAGAAATTAGGGAAGTCAATATATTTAAATTAAATATTTCATTTAATAAGGGTAAAATTGGAAAACAAAAATTAGCTTATTTGATTATTAATGACATTGTTTTAAGTGTAAATAAAGTGTCATATGTCATGACAAGAAGGGAGAAGGTGCAAAAGAGAAGGTTAAAGAGAAGGTTACTAGCATTCCCCTAATAAAAAAAGTCCCCTTGTGCAATCAAGATCTAAAGCACATAAGCCAACAGATAAGCATCATCTTGATTAAAACATGATAAATAGGAACCAAGGTCTAAAATATTGATGATATCGGAAATATCTGTAGTCCAAAAACACGGAAATTTCGATGAAAATATCAGGATATTATCAATATCGATAAAAATTGAATAAAAACCACGGAAATTGTAAGAAAAACTTGGAAATTTTTATTGAAACTTTTGGAGGATGTTTATTTAGTCAATTATCTATTCGTTTATCACAAAAAATTGGAAGGAAATTCATTGCATGATGTGTTTAATTGATTTACGTTGATTATATAGTGAGCTGACAAACACTGTGAGTGTAAAAAATATGTAGTAATTAATGAAAGAAGATTAAACACAACATAATCATTTATATTTAATGATTTACTACAATATTTTACACTTTATACATTGCATGGTAAGATACATGAGTGACTATGAGGTTCAAAAAATTTCAGTATCTTCATCATCTCTATGTGCAGAGTAAGTGTATTGTGAGTAGTCATCAAATGATAAATCCCCAAAATAGTTTTCCATGTAATTGTTAACATGCCACACATATGGATCCGAGATTGGTTGATGTTGTCCATAAGCAAAATCATTTGAAGATTGGGTCTCGAATTCTTTCCATGAGCCGCTCGATTCCATCCCAAAAGGAAAGGTCAAAGACTCACATTCTCATGTGAAAATCTAGTTCTTACAAAAACAGTTCAAAACAAAACAATATAAATATACATATTTTAGCATATTATCACAAAAACATAAGCAACATGGTGGTTAAGGTGTTGGAGGAGTGAAATGGCAAGGGTTTGAATACCCTTTGAGTGTGTGATTTGTGTGTGTGTGTGTGTGTTTTTTTTTCATTTTTTTCATTACATCGATATTTTCGTTATAATAGCGATATTTTGACAAAATATTGCTAAAGTGTGAGTGAAATTATCGACATCGATATTTTTCGATATTATCGATATTTATACGGTATGTGTATGGATACGTTCTGAAATATCCGTGACTCGAAAAAACGATGATAATCTCAATATTTTGTCGATATTATCGATATTTTAGACTATGATAGGAACTGGCAAATTGAGTATTATTATTATAGGGTTTAGGGTAGGGAGATCTAACTTAGTGGAAAATGACATTGACTTGTAGACCAATGGTCTCAGGTTCGAATTCCCATGACATATTTACAATATGTGTGTGAGAAAACCCTCCCTCAATATCATTTGTATAAATAAACACTAAAAAAATTGAAGCACATAACAACCTTTACTAAATAAAAATAAAAAAGACAAAAATATACAAGAAACTAGGCTAAAACCTAACATCGGAAGACACCTTATTTGGTAAAAACAGCTCAATTAATACATTATATATTTTCCCACAATTCAAATTAGGAGGCTCACGAAGTTATAAACCTAACAACTTCTCTCAATAATCGTACAGAATTAAATAATTGGGGGGCATGCAAGTTTCAACGCCAGCTTCTCTATATAAAGATGAAGACGAAGGGCACATATATTAGTTTCATGTGAGCAGCCAAAAGCAAAAGGCAAAAAGTAGAACAATGGCTGCATTATCACTTTTCAATGAAATGTGGCAACAGCTTCAGAGCAATATTTTCCTGCTTCCTCTTCTCTTGCTTTCTGCATACATTTTGTTTTCACTTACAAGATCATCTTCAAGTGGGAAAAACTACAAACTGCCACCTTCCCCACCAACACTGCCTCTGATTGGGAACCTTCACCAGCTAGGCAAATTCCCACACCGCTCTCTTCGTGATCTGTCGAAGAAGTATGGCGATATAATGCTCATGCACTTTGGCAAACTTCCAACGCTGGTAGTTTCATCTGCAGAACTGGCCAAGGACATGATGAAGAACCAAGACATTGGTTTCTCCGGCCGGCCTCAAACTACAGCTGCAACTATATTGTTCTTCGACGGCTATAACGTTGCGTTTGCTCCTTACGGGGAGTACTGGAGAAAAGCTCGAAAAGTTGTTGTTCTTGAGCTTCTGAGCCTGAAAAGAGTGCAGCAGTTTCAGTACGCAAGGGTGGAAGAATGTGCAGAGCTGGTCAGCAAGATTCGCAAAGCCTCCGCCAGCACGAACGGGGTTCCCATCAATCTGGGGCCGCTGCTGGTGTCAACCTCCAACAACATCATCTGCAGGTGCGTTCTTGGACAGAAGTTTGAGGACAAAGAAGACAATTGGTTTGAAAATGTCATAAAGGAGTTGATGGTTCAGATGATGACTTTCAGCTTTGGAGATTTCTACCCTTCTTTGAAATGGGTTGACCGTGCCAGAGGCTACATTGCACGTTTGAAATCAATTCGACGTGAATTTGATGGATTTTATGATAAGTTGATTGACGAACATAAAGCAGCGCAGAAAGACGGTAAGCCTCGTAAGAAGGATATTGTGGATTTACTCCTCGACCTTGAAAAGGATGGCTCGCTCGACTTTGAGTTCAATGTCAAAGCACTTATGCAGGTCTATATTCCCCCCTCCCTAGCTTACTATACTCACATTATACTCATTCACTTACTTTATCTTGAACATTGATAAACCCTAATACTTTTGGTTTTACGTATAATTTTCTAATAAAAATATATATGGATGAAGATTGATTTGGCTTGTTAATTTCATGATTTAGGACATGTTTGTTGGGGGAAGTGATACTAGTTGGACATCAATGCTGTGGTTAATGTCTGAGCTTTCGCAAAATCCACGGGTGATGAAGAAAGTCCAAGAAGAGGTAAGAAGAGTGGCGGGGAAAAGGGGATATGTAGACGAGAGTGACATCAAGGAAATGAAGTACTTGTCATGTGTAATCACAGAAAATCTAAGGCTTCATCCTCCAGCTCCTCTTTTACTCCCTCGTGAAACAACTGCAGATGTAAAATTGGGAGGTTATGACATCCCTGCGAAAACACAAGTGTTTGTGAATGCATTCGCAATACAAACAGACCCCAGAGTCTGGGACAAGCCAGAAGAGTTTAGGCCAGAGAGGTTCGAGGAGAACTCCATCGGTTTGGTAGGTCAAGAGTTCGAACTCCTCCCGTTTGGTGGTGGAAGAAGGGTGTGCCCCGGACTCGCCTTTGCGGTTGCTTCAGCTGAATATGTGCTTGCCAACCTACTGTTTTGGTTCGATTGGAAGTTGCCTAGTGGCGGTAGTAAATTGGCTGAAACATTGAACATGACCGAAGTGTTCGGACTCACAGTCCATAAGAAAACTCCTCTGTATCTTATTCCAACGCCATACACCCCTTGATCCCTCCATTATCTGGATCCAGAGTTTCCATTCCATGGCCTCTTTATCTTATTTATATTATGGACTTAGTTCAAGTTAAGTTAGTTTGTGTTTTCTGTTGAACAATAAGTTGTACACCTGCACTGCAGCAACAGAATAACTAGAGTGGTAGATCATGTAATACCTCTCTGAGATGTTGTAATATTTGGCTATTTGAGAATGCATTTAATTGTGGTTTCTAGATTCCCCAACATGTACTTTCTTTTTCTTTTCTTTTTTTGGTTATAAGAAAATATGACCACATGTACTTTACAACACAATGGCTCATTAATTCTTCCTGCGATACATTCTAAAAAGGCAAGGTTACTTGATTAAAATATTATTTGTTGGTCAAGTTGGGCATGTGGGTTTGTTATGGATAAAAGGCACCGAGTCATGTCACTTTCTAGTGGCACCGAGTCATGACAACCCTGTTCCCGCAAGCGTAATTCCTTCATTCGCTTTCAGCAGCGAAGGGTACACATTTCCCGAGCAAACCATGCCAGGAGGTTCAAGGAAACGAAGGGTATAATCGTCAACACATTTGTTGATCTCGAATCCCATTCGGTTGGTTCACTTTCGGATGGTGAAACCCCTCCTGTTTACACAGTGGGGCCTTGTGGTCCGTACGCAAAGACCAGCCCAAGGGCAAGTTTGTGGTGCCAGAGGAGCACACAACTCACGAGGAGTTTCTGCCTCAAGGGTTCGGGGTTTTATGGGGTGCGCCCCACCGGTGGAGGTCCTGGCCCACAGGGCGGTGGGTTACTTCGTGTCACACTGTGGTTGGAACTCAATAATGGAGAGCCTGTGGCATAGTGTGCCTGTTGTGACTTGGCCTCTGAATGCGGAGCAGCAGATCAATGCGTTTCAGATGGTGAGGGACTTGGGGCAGGCATCTGTAATGTGAACCCAAGCCACTTGCACTTGATGAACGCAGTGAATTAAGCAACACCACACAACCAAACCAATCATCTAATTAACAACACACTGCGATGGATAAGTAGGAAGAATGTGAAGTATTACTTCAAAACTTTGAAAAATAAAATACATACGGGTTTCACTACTAATAACATCAAGGTATTTTGTGTATGTGATTAAATTGAGTTCGTGTTGTTGTTGAAGAAAAATGTGAACCTACTAACATAATTTCACCACCACTAAATAAATAATGGGGTTTTATTATTTTAAATTTGATCCATTCGAGACGCGGTGTTTCTTAATTACAAACCCTTGCTTCAAGGTAACACCCTTTGATTCGATCATAAAGAAACAGAACGTGTGTCTTTGGTTCTGCAGCTACCCCTAAGTCGAATTCAAGGTGCCTATGTATCCCTTGTAGAAATCAAGCCACTCGTAATTCAAAGAAATGCAATGAATAAATGACTCATTGCTAGAGAAATTTAATTTGACTTGTATTGAGAAGTATTTGTGTGAATTTATCTGAATAAACCAATAATTCGATATGGAATTGTGTTTGGGGGCGAATTTGGTTAAGAATAAACGGGATTCTGTTCGGATTTAAGATTTTGACAAGTGCGTCTATATATATATTTTTTGGTTCAAATCGGTTGCATTTAGATTGAATCTCTAGAATGCCTACATACCTAGTGGCGGATCCAGGAATTCTTCAAGTGAGGGGCAATATTTAAAAGACTAAAAGCAAAAAAAATAAATATTAGATAACCAATTACCCTTAGAATTTAAATAATACCAAAGTTTTGAAAGGCAAGGTGTAGATGCTAAGTAACTTTGGTCTCGTAATTAAGATGAGGCGTAAGAAGTTTTTTGTGAAGAAAAATTATAAATAATAAAATATAATGAAACTAAATAAGTAAATCTGATTAAAGCTTCATATTCAATTAAATATAAGTAATAAATATAATAATCAATTTCAAAACCTAATATTATCCAATTAGTTATATAATTGAAATGGAATAGGATGATTACTAAATTGACAGGAGGGTTAGGGCCAGAGATACATGCGGTTAAGAAAAAAATAATTTGGGGTTTAGTGTGATTGTATTGGAAGGAGGGAGAAATAGATTTGGAAAAAGGAAAAGACAAAAAAAGGTGTTAAAATAACAATCAAAATGCACACTTTTATTAAAACCCAAAGGTGAACCCAACAACGTCGTTTAAGAAAAAGAAAGGGTTTAGAAATCATCTTCTTCCTCGCCCATCAGGTTCTTCTTAGTGCATCCAACACCTTTAGGCAGAGCAAAAAGGGCAATCTCTGCCACTTGCAAAGCGTTTTTCAGCAAGGTGAGGTGTAGCTGCACCTCCATGCACCTCTGTGTATTCGCCACTGTACGTACCCTTTCAAAGGAATCAAACCAACGTAGTTCGGAATTTAGAAATTCATAGGTAAGTGTGGCACACTAATTTAGAATTTGTGACTTTGAGACAATTTGGAGATTTTAAGATTTTCGTAGGAAAATGATCCATGAGAAAAATTGAAAATTAATGGGTAAGTGTGGCCTACTAATTGAGAATTTGTGTTTGAGAGATTTGAATTTAATCTCATTGAAATTTGTGTGGGTAGATGACCCCTGAGAAAACTTGGATGGTTTTTTACCATTTTTCTTATTGTCAATGTCCAAGAAAAATAATGAGCAATTTTCATGAACACACTAATTTTCTACAATTGACATTTGGATTTGGGAAAGTATTTGGGCGAATTTGGTTAGAATAATCCAGGGATTCAAATTTGGTTGCGGTTGGGTCTAGTGGGATGCTAGACTGCCTACATACCCTTGACGGGAACAAACCGACTTAGTTCCAAATTGATTTGTATGGAGAGAGATTTGATTTGGGGGAATTTGGTTGATGTAACCAGTGATTCATATTTTGTTGTGATTGTGTCTAGTAGGATGCTAGATTGCATACGTACCCTTAATGGGATCAAACCGATGTAGTTCCAAAAAGATTGTTTAATTTGCGTGGTTTTGTACCACTTGGACTTGTGACATGGTTTTGCATCACTTGGGGTTTTGGCGTGGTTTTGTACCACTTGGGATTTAGGGTGGTTTTGTACCACTAGGAATTTTGGGTGGTTTTGTACCACCTGGGATTTAGCGTGGTTTTGTACCACTTGAGTCTTCAGTTGACAAATTGGGAATTAATGGGCATTTTTGGAATTTAAGCCCATTAATCTATAATTTGCGGACTTGAAACTTTGCACCAATTGTTCGTCAACTGGATTTTCAATGGACAAGTTCATTAGGCTTGAGGCTTGTAATGAACGAGTCCATTGTATTTGAGACCGTCGAGTCTTGGAATATCAACTTGAGATTGTCTCGTGTTGAGAGAAAGATGCACATCGGCTTTTAACTGGTCCTAATTAATTTCGAATTGGATTATTGTCTTCATGGTAGACATCTGCTTGCTAAGCCAACTTGAGACATGTGGCTTTGTTGGTCTCATATTTAACTGACATCTTGCAGCTTGGTGACAAAAACAAGTATGTGTTTACCGCAAACACGTGTACCATAATTTGATTGGGACACCCAAGAAAATTACTTGAACCAACTGCTTTCTCTTTACTGGATTGGAACTCCCAAAGCATTAAGGAAACAAACTCGTCCAAATAGGATTAGAGAATTCATGCTTCTTAATACTTTTGCAGATGGCATTGGAGATTTGCTTTGTGGGTTAAAGACCCGAGTGTGGAGGACCTCAAGAGATGCCTTGTTTCAGATGCAAAATGCGTCCTTAATTGGTGGTGAGTCAAAATGGTTCATCTTCCACTCAGAGCACGCAAGACACTGAACCTACTATGACAGAATCATTTATGCAAGAGTTTGATTTCATTTATAGTCCCGGAGTTTGAACATTTGTTGATACCTATTCGCGTCGTTTGTGAAAGTATCTGGAAGCGTTAGTGAATCTTAGGTAAATGCCTCATGTCCATTGATACTGAACTATGATTTATTAAACACGTAAACAGTCAAACTACCTAAAAACAAAGAAACTTTATTATTCGATATTTATGAAGTGTCACACACGTATCGCATGACTTACATTCGGAGATACCAAAAAAAAAAACTACATTAAAGTCAACAATAAGTTACTTGAAGAGCCACCTAGTTCTCTGCATCAGAGTCATCACTTGACTCAAAGCAGCCACGTTCCTCCCAATCTAGAATGAGTTTGTCATTGTAGCAATCCTAGCACCACTCTAAGTTTGGGGGTTTACACTTGCAAACAATGGGAGATGGGGGCTTTAGGGGAGATGGGGTTGGGGACCGATAGTATTGAACATTAACTGGACCTACCGCAAATAGATCCCTGCACGTCCCACAAGGATGGTCGTGAACGGCACCATGCTTGCAATAATTAGGCGTAACTCGAACTTTCGGATCCATCTTTGGTTGAAGGTGGATGTCTTGGATGTCCTCTGGGGCTTTGGGGTTTTTAGAACCTGAAGCCATTGTTTGAAGGAGAATGAGTTTGGGGGAATCATGCAATGTGAGTTTTATACACAAATTTCCAAAGGTTGCCATGAATATCAAAATATATGTGTAAGGGAATCTTGAAATCATCACTATGTGTCAGTAAGGGAATCTTGAAACCATTACTATGTGTCAGTAATGTATCAAAGAACCGAATATTTGTGTCAGAGAATCTTAAAACACATTGTCACCCTACCGACAATGAATTAAACAAAAAATTTGAGCAATATTAGTAAATGAACTCTGCTAATCCAGAAGTTAGTGATCGAACTGTGATTGAACTTTGGTAAGAACGTAGAACTTAAGGCTCTGATAGCATATGTAAAACCAAATAAGCTGCACGTAACCAAGATCGGGTATTAACATGTAAACACTAACCCAGATCGGGCATTAACAAAAAACAAACAACTGAATAACGATTGCTTGGGGATTGATATGGCTATCACCAGTCATTATCATTGCCTTTTGCTGGTTGGTGGCCTTGCTCTGTTGGGTGTACACCGCCAGAGATGATTTCCTGTGCAACAGACGGGGTTATGGCGTCCCAGTCAATATCTTTGTGGACATTTGCAGCGAATCGTCGGAATTTCTCAAAACCTTCGTCGAAAGCCACAGACATTGCCTGGCCATGCTTGTCGCCTCCTTTGTGGATGCTCAAAGATTCATACGTAGCATCCTCCTCTATCATATGCAAATCCTCTACTTTGTGCTTTCTTCTTTGGGCACGAATTCTATACTTCTCTTTTCTGTAACGTGCTTTGTTAACTTGCCGCGTCAAATAAGCCAACTTCTTCTCAGCTCCGACACACTTTTGAGTCCAATAATGGACCGAGGAGGAGTTGTGTTTCAGTTTGTTCTTTATATCATTTATTTTTACAGCGGGATCATCGGAGTCCCCCTTGATTGCGGAGGAGGTTGGAAGAGGCAGCGGTGGTGGAGGGGACCTTGGATAATCGGGGGCATATTCCCATAACCCATCGGAGTCCCCCTGATTTGTATTGGCGCTTAAACTAACGGACATGTTGAAAAAATCTTCATATTGGGGATTCGACTGAAGGTTTGTATACAAAAAAGACAACTCCAAAGAAGAAATGAGTATCCCATAGCCATAAGACAACGTTTATATACGATGTCCGAAAGTTTTCCATTTTTTCTTTTCTCTTTTTGTCCCATCAGTTTTGTTTTTTTGTTACGTAATCAGAGTATTTGATTTAGTTAGGTTCAATTTGGATTAAACCCTCGTATTAATCAATGGAGCCTCTTATGATTAGTTCAAATGTTAGCATAGAATTTTGATTTATCAAGTTTCAATGAGTTTGTACACGTGTGCACCTATTGAAGGGGGATGTAGTCAGGTCCCGCCATGTGTCTTATTTCGTTATTTTTGAATTTTTGAATACGAAATTCTTTTAAAAAAATGGTAATAAATAGGAGAAAAATCGGAAAAATTGCCTGAAAATTGCTTCCAGCTTCTTGTGCCGTTACAAAACTGGGGGAAACTATAAATCATCCAAAGTGCTTTTTAAAACTCACTTTTGTACTGAATTTCATCATATGTGGCAATACAAAGTGTACACTTCATCTTCGGAATATGGTGATAACTCGCTTTCCTTTCAACCCTAACATTATATTTTGCAAAAATTAGAAGTATATTTCCTTAATGTTCATGATCTAATTTATAATAACACAAGTATCTGTTTGTGCCTGATAAATCACGGCTATGAGCTGGCCGAAGGAGCCCTTTCTCTCGGCCATGGCACTTGTTCGTAGAGGCTGAAACGCAGCGTTTCGCCAGGGCATTTCGCCTTCCTAAAAATAAAAGAAGAAATGCTAAGGCATGATCATCTCGGCCTCAAGCGTAGGTCGAGGCCGAGGCCGAACAAAATTGCAGCCAAGGCATTAAAGGCAAATCATCACGTAACAGCAGGGTCCCAGGCTTCATTTAATGAAGTAGTGCCTGTTTAATGCAGCGAACCCATTGGCCACAAAATCCATTCATCAATATATCATACGACCCTTGATTTTCAAGGCGCCGGAGCACCATCCTTGTTGTTCGTTCACTCACCCCATATATCACACGACCGTCGCTCCCTGAGCAGCGCGCCGAAGCACCGCCCAAACCCCACCACCAACACCATCACTCGACGGCCTTGTAGTTCAGGCCGTGAACCTAACAGCCGAGACCAGTTCCTCTCTCGGCTACAATCGTTTGACTAGGAAGATAGATCAAACAGGCGCACCACTCATCCATCCAACACTCATCAACACATCAACGCACGGTAAACCGTGCTGGCACCCCCGCGCACAACCGCACCGCACCCAAAAGCAGGAAACCACGTGTTAACGCACATCCCCTCGGCCCGGAACTCCAGGCCGTAAGATTTGCGCGGCAGACACTTTTGGCA
>NW_018922293.1:62119-76227 GCF_002207925.1 Prunus avium | reverse complement strand
AAAAGTTTTTGTTGGTTTTTATTATTTTTATTAATATTTTATTCAACTTGTGTTTTAAAAAGATTATTTTATTCTTTTTAGACGGGCATTTGGATGGAATTGGGGAAAACCTAACGGCGGGGGTGAAATTGGCGATTAAATTTAATACAAAGGCTAAATTGGCTGGAAAAAAAAAAATTCAGGGTGGACATTTCGACAAGCCAAATAGTCCAGGGGGTTTTAGACCCTTTACCCTTCTAATTTATATCCGGGGGTGTATATTGCACCTCTTCTTTCTAATTTTGAACACACTCCTCTCTCGATTTGGCTACTTCACCATCCTCAGTTTTATGACTCTCCTCTCCAGCATCCTCAGTCTTATGACTCTCCTTTCCAACATCCTTAGTCTTCGTCGCGTCTGCTTGACTGGTACACTTTTCCAAGCGTAAAACTTTCTCCTTTAGCTCACCTTTATGATGGTGCAATACTGCAACCTCATTCCTCAACTGCTGCACAACAGAGTTTAACTCATCAAGGTCCTTACATACTCACGGGGCTACACTAGGTGCATCACATTTAGGAACATCTGATCCCCAATTCTAATACGGTTGGCTCATCTCCGATTCACTTGGTCGTAAGAGGCGCAGTATAACAGGCTATCAAATATGTAGAGTTAACAGGTCATATACAATACTAAACAACTTTCCTCATGAAACCAACATACTATTGAAATAAATTATTAACTACACACATGTTTGCTTTGAAATATATAAGCGTTCAGCTTTCTAAACTCAGGTACTTTATCTGTGTATTCCCACCGGCAAATTCGAGGGACTAATGCAGGTTCTTCGTTCCGCCTACAATATCTAAGGGGGGAATTCCCAATTCAGCAATTAATTCATACGCCCAAATCTGCAACAAATAGATTATCAAAGTCAGTACTTAATTACGAACTTAAATTTTACAAACACTAATTTTGAACTAAATCATACCTGGAAAGTATAGCCCAATTCCTTTATATTCCATGCAGGTCTGTTAATTCTTTTACTCTTCTTATCCTCCACTTTTTTCTTCCCTTTTTCTCACTGAACTCCGCACCGCATTTTTTCCCTTTTTATGTCCTTTCCCCTTCCCATAATTCTTCATCACTCTCTTTCTTTCCAGGAACAAACAACAGAGAATCTTGCAGACACTCAAACAATATAGATCCCCAAGGATATTTGTTGAATTAATCCATTTTATGAACCAAATGTAAGTAGTCCTCGTTTATCTTTACATATTGGGGTTTATCCATTGTCACAAACTCCACAAAATACAGCAAGTCCCAATTTGAACGAGTCCTCGCTTCCTCTTTTGGACTTTAGGAATGCATTTTCTAAGTCATGGCAAGTAATATGACTCATGTTGGTAAAATGTGCTTTCATAAATTGATTATGAGCATCCCCGGTGGATGTTATGTCAGGCTTTCTTCCACATTTCAAACCACTTATCAAACAAAAGTCCTTTACACTGAATTGAGCAATGTTGGACCCTATTGCATAACTAAGGCCTAGCATGTCCTTTACACCAAGTCCTCTGATGCATAATTTGACCACTAAATGCAATTTTATGGAGGCCCAACAGGTGCCCAAAACATCTATTTCTAAATCTTTTCATAAAAATTACACAGGACTGTACTCGCCACACACATATTATTCACCCGCGCAGAATAGACCTTTGACTCTGGGAAATAAAGCTCAAACCCAGATTCCATTTTAACCTGCAACAGACACATTTTGCTTAAGAAACAGAAGTGATACATGCTCACAATATTATGAACACATTAACGTACAGAAGTGATACCTACTCAAAATATTATCTACACTTGTCATCACATTAAGGTACATAATTAATACATACAAACACTATTTTCAACACATTAAGATATATAATTAATACCTACTAACACTATTTTCAACATATTAAGATACATAACTGATACACTATTTTCAACACATTAAGATACATAATTTTCACCTACAAACACTATTTTCAACACATTAACATACAGAATTGATACCTACTAACACTATTTTCAACACATTAACATACAAAATTGATACCTACTACAAGATGCAATGATCCTTATGCATCCCCAATCATCTCATATTCACAGTTAAGATTCAATTTTCTCTTCTACGTTCTACTTCTAATGGTACTTATTATTTGTTTTCCAACCCCCATTAAATCCCTAAAATGATGCCCCACACTCACACCACTAGATGGGCAAAGCAGGATTATAATGAGGGACATATGAAGGTTCCTGGAATTTTAAGAAAAGACAACAAACAAGCAGAATGCAAAAAAAAAATTGGAAGAAGCAACAACTGTGAATCCACACTTCAACAAATTACCACAAAAAATTGTAAAAAAAATATAACCAAACTTTTGGAAAAATGAAAGAATATTTAAACCGCAGAAAAACTTTTAAAAAGAGTTACTATGCTTCAACAAATTACTAGAAACTATAAGGGACTGTAGCCTACCCGTTTGCATTGTAAGCTTGCTTTTTCTCTTAAACCGTTCATACGCATTTCAACGACTGCGATTGATTCTCATATAAGGTTCTAACATAGGCATTCTCACCTTATCCGAGCGCTCGGAGGGACTGCCATGATTGTTACAGTTGATCCAAGTACGTCCAAATTTTGCCCATTCTTATATAGTTTTTAATATAAATCGTCATTATATAATTATAATATATAGTTTCGACTTCCAAGCAATAAAATGATATAAGAAATTAATTGAGGTTGACAACTGCAGCATTGGTTACACAACACACGCATACTATATAGATATGATCTGACAAACTAAATGTTTTTTTTTTCTTCTTCTTTTTCTTCAAACGACAAACTAAATGTTTGGTAGAAAATATCGTGTCTTTGAAGGTATCAAGAATTTGGTGATGTTAATCAATTAATTGATTGATTATGGCATAAACAATGGGCAGATATAGGGAACAGGGTTGTTGGAAAAAAGATAATCAAGGTACTTTACCTATTATTTTATATTGAGGAATTATTCAGCCAAATCTTGTGCATACAGCTGCATATTGCTTTTTTTTAAAAAAAATTTATTTACATATATACAAGCGATGTTTTACTTTTATCTAATCTAAATTATGAGGAGGGGGATTCGAAATCAGGTGCAAAGTGAGCACATCCACTTTAACCAACTTGGCTAAGCCTATGTCTGTTAACACGTTGCATTTTGATTTGGACCTGGAAAGCCATTTTCATTTTTTCTTAAAAAATTTAGACCTCAGATTGGAAATAATTCTTATATGAAGTGAGGTTATTATGCTAAGCTGTAAGCTCCAACCGAAATAATAAGAATCCACAAATATGTTTATGCCTTTTTTTAGTTATAAAATAGAGTGTAAGTGGATAAAATTAAAGTGGGGAAATCAACACTCTATGTTTACACCTTCACACCAAAAATACTATTTATCTTTTTTACTATGATGTAGTGAGCAATAATAATTAGTGTTGGTTTAGATTTGGTTAAAGATTTGGGGAAAAAGTAGTCTTAGCCTGACCCTACATATATTACATCGGCTTTATCTCTCTTTATAAATTTATATGTCGCTTTGCACAAGTAACTATGACTTCATATCATTTTAACAAATGGATTATAATGGTGGCAGGTTTTGATGGATGCCATTTCTTCTAGAATGGATGATTCATCAATAGATCAAAAAAACTTGATTGCGACACTTCGAAAATAATAAGGACGACAAACTCAATTTCTGGTTTCTCTCAGAAATGAATTTTCTTTTCTTTTCTTTCTATACAAACAGACACTACAGCTAGTACATCACATCACATTTCATTTCCCTTTTGCATGTTTAATTGGAATTTTGAAATTGGAAATTTCGCTGTAGAAATATTGGCATGTAGTTGAAAGTAACATTTTGTGTACATGGAATATACCTCTTGGCCAGCTGTTGCATATACCCTTTTAGATTGAATGATTAAAGAAAAGTGCTAGAGGCACCAACTTTGGGCACCAACTTGCTCACCAACTCTCTAATAGAGCGTGGGACCCGTTGTATTGGCGGGCTCTACCTCTATTAGAGAGTTGGTGAGCAAGTTGGTGCCCAAAATTGGTGCCTCTAGCACCACCCATGATTAAAAGGGGTGTTATTGTGTTCCACATATAATTGTTTTAACTCATATTATTTGGTTGAGAAAGGGAATAAATCTAGCACCCTGCTTGCATCCGATGCCTTGATTGTATGAAGGTCTGTTAATGAACATTGAAATAAGATGTCATGATTTGCACTATTCGATGCCTTAATATTGTAGAGGCACCGAAAGATTTCTTAAAAATCTTATTCACCAAATGGCGTGACAGATGACATGTTCTAATTTTATTAAAATCAATAAACTTTAATATGAGCTTCGATATAAACAAATGAAATTTTGTCGGTCAAAGTGATGTTGAAATTCATTTTGGCATAAGAATCGCTACCCCTTTGTCCAATTTTTCAATAGTCAGAACAATGTAGATATGATATATTATGATTTAGATACTTCAATGTTTTTGTCAACAAATAAAAACCCAAAACCCCGCACATAGTACTTACGCCTAAACTAGGGCACCCTTACCATTTTATATAGACTGCACTTCAATGGCGTGGAGTGAACAAGTAGATGGACTTCAGACCAGAAAAAAACAAAGAACAAGTAGATGGGTTCCACACAGAGTTGTTTTGCAGTAGGTCCTCCCTATATAATTGATTTGGCAAACATCACTTTCACATAATTACAGCCCTAATGTCTTGCTAACAATTCTAGGTTGTTCGATTAAAAAATTTCTTGAAATTATTGTACAGCTGAATGTAAAGCCAGCAGTATCCTCATTTTAAAAAGATGCCCTATGATGAGAAGTTGATTTGAAAGACATGATGGTAACCCGTCCTTCTCTCTTTGAAACAAGGGGCGCTTTTGATTCTGTAGGTGCTTGAAACAATTTTGTCTTCTCCATATTACTATATCTTTAAAGTCAATAATTTTATATGAGAAACTATTGAACTCAATCACTTGCTGTCGTTACTCTTCAATTTTCTGTTGAGGTCTATCCTGTAGAGGTACTCAAATTGGATCAGTGAGGTCTGCTCGATATCCAAAAACTGCTCAACAACAGTCAAACAAGTGGGGAATGTTGGGGTAAACCAGAAAAGTTTGGGTAAAGCCGAATCTAAATGTTGGCTGGATAAGCGTCCTGTAGTAAGATGAGTAGTTATGAACCCTATAGACCATCCCCATGGGGGTGATGAAGGGAGGGACCCAATTGGTAGAACAAAAAGAAGAATCTACTTCAACCGATATGCCCTTAGGCACAGCCATACATAACATAAAAATCACACTTGGAAAGAAAAGGGTGGACAATTAGCTAGAGCAGCAGGTGCTGTAGCGAAATTGATTGAAAAAGAGGGGAAATCGGCCACATTAAAATTACCTTATGAGCGACCAAGGACGTAATAGCCCCCAAAGAGGCTAGAGCAAGACCTAATTGAAGATGAATTGAATTATTGATTGTGTCATAAAGACCCTTATTCTTACATCGAAACTTTCAAAAGGATGAAGGATAAACCTATATGCATACGTATAGTATTGAAATACTATCTCCAAATGATTAATGACGGCCCGAATCTGTAAAGTATTTTCCCCAAGGAGGAATCCTAGAATTCCATCTATTTTTTGGGTTTGGAAAAGTGCAGATTTTTAAGAAAGGGAATCCTATGATATGTTGGGAATCTTTTATGACTTACTTTCTATAGCCCATTTAAGTGATGTGTGCGGTACATAGTTCATGATGCGGAACTCTTTTAATTTCATCCTATTGGCTTGGCTCATTCGAAAAGGTATCTTCAAAATTTTAGCTGGCCATGCATATACTTTTTTGAAATGAAATTGCATGCAGCAAAGCAAGCAATTTAATTGTATAAGGAAAATTCCTACATCAAATTGAGTAGTTTAATTGTAAAAAATAATTGCACATATGAACTTAGTCAAGTTGGCTAAAACGAATGTGCTCCCTACTCTGCACCCGAGTTCAAATTCCTCTTATAGTATAGATTAAATTAAAGTAAAATATCACTTGTATAAAAAATAATAAATTAAAATAGCCGACACTCAAATACAATTCACTACAAAAAAAAAAAAAAGGAAGCAATAGTCACATATTTTTAAGTAACTAATTTATTTTGGTGACAATTATGGGTGGTCAACGCTCTTAACCAAATTAGTCATGTCTAATAATTTAAATATAATAAATTTTGTTGTAGCTGCACATAAATAGTAATAATGTAATAAAATATAAGAGGATAATCTTTCTCATAATAAAATATTTACAATGGTAATTTAATAAAAATATATGGATGGAATCTTTCTCACTAACCAGGCTCTTTTCCCTTCTCTCTATATAAGTAGTAATAGTTACTCTAAATAATAAATATTATTTTTTTTTTAAAGTGAGTGCATGCATGTGCATCTGAAGATGCGCCCAAACCAACCCCTCTTTTTCTTTCTTTTGTTATTTTTATTCTCCCCATATCTCATCTCTCCCAATGCCTTCATTTTTTATTTTTTTCCCATCTTCTTCTTCCTTCTGTCACTTTCCATCTCACCCTCTCTTTTTAGGAGTGGTTCCTAGACTAAGAAATTGTAGCATTAATGGAAAAAGGAAAAAAGGAAAAACCATATGCTTTTAAGTAGAAAAAGTCTTAAGGCCTACATTTTTCTCTTGAATGGATATATTACTTTAAGGCAAATAAGGCCTACATTGTTCTTTAAAAACGCCCTCAGAGCATCCACAATGGGAGGGTGTATATGGGGGTGTATATTCCTTGTCACCGGAATCGTCTCCAATGGGGAGATGTAAAGGGTTGTAAATATACATCACCACCACAGAGATGTAAAATAAAATGTACATTTACATCTATTTTTATATCTTTTGCAAGCGGGACCCACTTGAGAAAAGGGAAGAAAAATGAAGAAAAGTCAGCATAAAAGGCTGGGACCCGCGGCTACAGTAATTGCTGGAAAAAAAAATTCACATGCGAGGCAATTTTTTGGTTGTCATGTCCCCCCCCCCCCCAGCGGGTAGTTTGCAACAGCCAGCAGCTTTTTTTTATGAAGAATCAGGCAGCAGCTTTTTTTTTAATGAAGAATCTGGCCAGGCAGCAGCTTTTTTTTTATTTTTTTATGAAGAATCAGCAGCTTTTTTTATTTATTTATGAAGAATCAGCAGCTTCTCCGAATTTAAATATTTTTAGGTCTATTTGTTTGAAAAAATAAAATTAACCTAATACAAAAAATAATAATTTTATAAAGCAAACACAAAATACAAATTTAACACAAAAACGAATTAAGATAAACAAAACAATTATACATCTTAGATTTACATCTTTTCCCATTGGAGCAAAAAACGTATTTACACCCCCCGGAGGTGTAAAGGGGATGTAAAAGTGGCTTTACATCCCCGAATTTACAACCCTACTGTGGATGCTCTCAGCTCACTTTTTCTCGACTTTCTCTTTTTTTCTTCTCTCTTTTCCCTTTTTTTCCCTATTTTTTATTCTTCCACTCAAGTTCACTCTGCTCTCTCTTCCCTTTCTTTCCTCCTCATCTCTTTTCTCTCTTATTTTTATTTTCTTCTTTTCCTCCGCAGTTATTTTCTTCTTCTTCCTATTTTCTTGTTTTCTCTCTTCTTTGCAACAATTATTCTTCTAATTCTCTCTTTTTTAGTTATCATATGCATCTTTAATTTGAAATTTAGTATTCTAGGTTAAATTAGGAATGAATTATAATTTGGAAATTTTGTTGAAATTAAATTAGGGCTTTGATTTTAGGAATTCGGTTGAGATGTTTGATTTGTTTTTGGTATTGTTGAGATATTTGATTAAATGTGTTGGCACTAAAACTGAACATATAGAGATGAGTGCAACTTACAAGTGGTGAGGACGATCTAGCATATCGATTGAATGATATATGCAAATTTTTCTTGTCCTTGGATGCAGAAAGATCTAATCCAGTGGAAAATGACACTGACTTGCCTATCAATGGTCTCAGGTTCGAATTCCCATAACATATTTACAATATGTTTGTGAGAAAACCCTCCATTAATATCGTTTGTATAAAAAAAAATAAAAAAAATTGAAGCACGTAACAACCTTTACTAAATAAAAATAAAAAAGACAAATATACAATAAACTAGGCTAAAACCTAACCTTGGAAGACACCTTATTTTATAAAAATGGCTCAATTAATGCATTATGTAATTTCCCAACAACTTCTTTCAATAATAATTGTACAGAATTAAATAATTCACAAGTTGATGACAACTAACGTGTAGGCGCATGCAAGTTTGAATTGCAGCTTCTCTATATAAAGATGAAGAAGAAGGGCACATATATTAATTACATGTGAGCAGCCAAAAGCAAAAGGCAAAAAGTAGAACAATGGCTGCATTACCACTTTTCATTGAAATGTGGCAACAGCTTCAGAGCAATATTTTCCTGCTTCCTCTTCTCTTGCTTTCTGCATACATTTTGTTTTCACTTACAAGATCATCTTCAAGTGGGAAAAACTACAAACTGCCACCTTCCCCACCAACACTGCCTCTGATTGGGAACCTTCACCAGCTAGGCAAATTCCCACACCGCTCTCTTCGTGATCTGTCGAAGAAGTATGGCGATATAATGCTCATGCACTTTGGCAAACTTCCAACGCTGGTAGTTTCATCTGCAGAACTGGCCAAGGACATGATGAAGAACCAAGACATTGGTTTCTCCGGCCGGCCTCAAACTACAGCTGCAACTATATTGTTCTTCGACGGCTATAACGTTGCGTTTGCTCCTTACGGGGAGTACTGGAGAAAAGCTCGAAAAGTTGTTGTTCTTGAGCTTCTGAGCCTGAAAAGAGTGCAGCAGTTTCAGTACGCAAGGGTGGAAGAATGTGCAGAGCTGGTCAGCAAGATTCGCAAAGCCTCCGCCAGCACGAACGGGGTTCCCATCAATCTGGGGCCGCTGCTGGTGTCAACCTCCAACAACATCATCTGCAGGTGCGTTCTTGGACAGAAGTTTGAGGACAAAGAAGACAATTGGTTTGAAAATGTCATAAAGGAGTTGATGGTTCAGATGATGACTTTCAGCTTTGGAGATTTCTACCCTTCTTTGAAATGGGTTGACCGTGCCAGAGGCTACATTGCACGTTTGAAATCAATTCGACGTGAATTTGATGGATTTTATGATAAGTTGATTGACGAACATAAAGCAGCGCAGAAAGACGGTAAGCCTCGTAAGAAGGATATTGTGGATTTACTCCTCGACCTTGAAAAGGATGGCTCGCTCGACTTTGAGTTCAATGTCAAAGCACTTATGCAGGTCTATATTCCCCCCTCCCTAGCTTACTATACTCACATTATACTCATTCACTTACTTTATCTTGAACATTGATAAACCCTAATACTTTTGGTTTTACGTATAATTTTCTAATAAAAATATATATGGATGAAGATTGATTTGGCTTGTTAATTTCATGATTTAGGACATGTTTGTTGGGGGAAGTGATACTAGTTGGACATCAATGCTGTGGTTAATGTCTGAGCTTTCGCAAAATCCACGGGTGATGAAGAAAGTCCAAGAAGAGGTAAGAAGAGTGGCGGGGAAAAGGGGATATGTAGACGAGAGTGACATCAAGGAAATGAAGTACTTGTCATGTGTAATCACAGAAAATCTAAGGCTTCATCCTCCAGCTCCTCTTTTACTTCCTCGTGAAACAACTGCAGATGTAAAATTGGGAGGTTACGACATCCCTGCGAAAACACAAGTGTTTGTGAATGCATTCGCAATACAAACAGACCCCAGAGTCTGGGACAAGCCAGAAGAGTTTAGGCCAGAGAGGTTCGAGGAGAACTCCATCGGTTTGGTAGGTCAAGAGTTCGAACTCCTCCCGTTTGGTGGTGGAAGAAGGGTGTGCCCCGGACTCGCCTTTGCGGTTGCTTCAGCTGAATATGTGCTTGCCAACCTACTGTTTTGGTTCGATTGGAAGTTGCCTAGGGACGGTAGTAAATTGGCTGAAACATTGAACATGACCGAAGTGTTCGGACTCACAGTCCATAAGAAAACTCCTCTGTATCTTATTCCAACGTCATACACCCCTTGATCCCTCCATTATCTGGATCCAGAGTTTCCATTCCATGGCCTCTTTATCTTATTTATATTATGGACTTAGTTCAAGTTAAGTTAGTTTGTGTTTTCTGTTGAACAATAAGTTGTACACCTGCACTGCAGCAACAGAATAACTAGAGTGGTAGATCATGTAATACCTATCTGAGATGTTGTAATATATATATATATTTTTTGGTCTGAAGATGTTGTAATATTTGGCTATTTGAGAATGCATTTAATTGTGGTTTCTAGATTCCCCAAACAATCCACATGTACCTTTTTTTTTTTCGGTTACAAGAAAATAAGACCACATGTACTTTAGGCCACATGTACATTCTCAAATAGTCGCTTGTGTTATTGTTATGCACACTCAAATATATATATATAGAGAGAGTTTTGCTCTAATGCAGACGTCCGCATTTTGTTAAACTACGATTGTCCACTTTGCAACTTGTCTTTTTGCATAAGAGGTGGATTTGATTCGTGCAATTCCAATTAGTACTAGAAAGTTGTTGGATTCATCGATTAAAAATGGTAGTTTAGTACAAAATGCTTAACACGTTGCAAGAGCCTTGAGAGCAACCAAGGTGAAAGTAATCTGGCAGCATGTATGCTTTTAATTGTATATAAATATATATTGGCAAATTTGTGGACAACTGTAGTTTAACAAAATGCATTTGAGCGTGCATGACAATAACACAAGCGACTATTTGGATGAGTTGGAAATCAACGCCTTAATTTTAGTAGGTAAGTCGGGTTTGAGTCAGTATTGTGTTATTCAGTAGTTGTATTTACATTTCTTCTCTTTTTGTTACCAAGAAAAAAAAAATGAAAAACATGTTAAAAAAAACAAAAATAAGGAAACACGCCAAAGAAGAGGAAAGCAATATATACAAGCTTTCTCCAATCAATCAAAAAAATTTGTAGTGTAAGTTTTCACCCACTCAAAACAAAACAAAAAGAGTTCTTGTCTTCTTCTTCCTCTTCCTTTTACTCAAATTGAAACATTAAAATTTTTGTGAATTTCATTTATGATTGCCATTGCATGCTAATCGATGATGAATTTTAGTTATTAAAAAAATTATCTTATGGTATTAAGTCATGGCAAATTTTTTTTATCATAAATATTTTCATATTAGATGATGTGAGGTCTCCCGTTTAAGTTTTGCACAGGGCCCTCAAAATGTTAGGACCGGCCCTGATCGTCAACACATTTGTTGAGCTCGAATCCCATGCGGTTGGTTCACTTTCGGATGGTGAAACCCCTCCTGTTTACACAGTGGGGCCTTGTGGTCCGTACGCAAAGACCCGCCCAAGGGCAAGTTGTGGTGCCAGAGGAGCACACAACTCACGAGTATTGAGAAGTGTTTGTGTGAATTTAGCTTAATAAACCAGGGATTCGATATGGAAATGTGTTTGGGGGCGAATTTGGTTAAGAATAAACGGGATTCTGTTCGGAAGATTTTGACGCTTGCATCTAGATTTTTTTTTTTTGGGTCAAATCGGTTGCATCTAGATTGAATCTCTAGATTACCTACATACCAAGGATTCTGTTCGGAAGATTTTTGCGCTTTCATCTAGATTTTTTTTTTTTGGGTCAAATCGGTTGCATCTAGATTGAATCTCTAGATTACCTACATACCAAGTGGCGGATCCAGAAATTCTTCAGGGGATGGGCAATATTTAAAAGACTAAAAGCAAAAAACAAAAAAAAACAAAAAAATCAAATAACCAATTACCTTTAGAATTTAAATAATACCAGAGTTTTGAAAGGCAAGGTGTAGATGCTATAAGTAACTTTTTGTGAAGAAAAATTATAAATAATAAAATATAATGAAACTAAATCAGTAAATCTGATTAAAGCTTCATATTCAATTAAATATAATAATCAATTTCAAAACCTAATATTATCCAATTAGTTATACAATTGAAACGGAGTAGGATGATTCTTAAATTGACAGGAGGGTTAGGGCTAGAGATACATGCGGTTGAGAAAAAAAGAATTTGGGGTTTAGTGTGATTGTATTGGGAGGAGGGAGAAATAGATTTGGAAAAAGGAAAAGACAAAAAAAGGTGTTAAAATAACAATCAAAACACACACTTTTATTAAAACCCAACGGTGAACCCAACGACGTCGTTTAAGAAAAAGAAAGGGTTTAGAAATCATCTTCTTCATCGCGCATCAGGTTCTTCTTGGTGCAGCCAACACCTTCAGGTAGAGCAAAAGGGGCAATCTCTGCCACTTCCAAAGCGTTTTTCGGCGAGAGGAAGTGTAGCTGCACCTCCTTGCACCTCTGTGGATCCGCCACTATATGTACCCTTTCAAAGGGATCAAACCAACATAGTTTGGAATTTAGAAATTAATAGGTAAGTGTGGCCCACTAATTTAGAATTTGTGACTTTGAGACAATTTGGAGATTTTAAGATTTTCATAGGTAAATGACCCATGAGAAAAATTGAAAATTAATGGGTAAGTGTGGCCTACTAATTGAGAATTTGTGTTTAGATATTTGAATTTAATCTCATTGAAATTTGTGTGGGTAGACGACTCATGAGAAAAATTGGATGGTTTTTTACCATTTTTCTTATTGTTAATGTCCAAGAAAAATAACGAGCAATTTTGATGAACCCACTAATTTTCTACAATTGACATTAGAATTTTGGAAAGTATTTGGGCGAATTTGGTTATAATAAACTAGGGATTCAAATTAGGTTGCGGTTGCATCTAGTGGGATGCTAGACCACCTACGTACCCTTGATGGGATCAAACCGACATAGTTCCAAATTGATTTGTATGGAGAGAGATTTGATTTGGGGGAAGTTGGTTGATGTAACTAGTGATTCATATTTTGTTGTGATTGTGTCTAGTAGAATGCTAGATTGCCTACGTACTCTTGACATGATCAAACCGATGTAGTTCCAAAAAGATTTTTTAATTTGCGTGGTTTTGTACCACTTGGACTTGTGACATGGTTTTGCACCACTTGGGGTTTTGGCATGGTTTTGTACCACTAGGGATTTTGGGTGGTTTTGTACCACTTGGGATTTAGCGTGTGATAAGTCCATAAAATTACATATTTATGTACTCTTTATACTTAGTTTTTGTAAGAGAATTTGGTTTAAAAAGGACTTATTACTTTATTTTCTCAAATTTCAGCTTTCCAGAGCAAGTAATGTGTTTTCAACGGAAATATGACTTTTTGGTGGAGTTTTAGCCCAAGACCAATTGGAGATGAAAGCTAAGATCTTAAAGATGATTGTGGAATTTTTCTAGAATTTTCGGAGCAGCCAATGAGAGCAGTCTTTGAAGTTAAGTCAGCATAAGATGCAATCCCGTCAAAACTGTGCTGCTGTGGAAGAATGACCATTTGAAGACTTTCCTGATTTTTCCTCAAGGCGTGCGATATATGGATGGAAAGATAAGACAAAAATCTACAATTTACATATTTTTCCCGATTTTTCTTGGAGGAGGAACAACCCCAAACGTGCAAGCAAAGTAACTGACATGTTATCCCAGTCCAAGTAGGAAGAGGAGTCAAGTACTTACCCATTTTGGATTTATGTTTTAATTAGGTTTTTCTTTATTGTTGGGCTGCTGTAAAAGCCCAGCTAGGGTAAGAATAGATGTGGGGTGTCTTATTTAAGCATGAGAAACAACTCCTTAGGGGGACGAAAAAGACGAGGAGAAATTGGAGACGCCGGAAGAGTACCGCCATTGGCTAGGTTTTATTGTTTCTTCCTTATGTTTTTGTTTATGTAGAATTCTAAGATTATGTGTAACTAATTTTCTTTGCTAGGGCATGATGTAGCCCTAGTATGATAATCTAGTTTTCTTATTTTACCTATCTATTGTTTGCCGTTTGATGTTGGATTCGTAATCACTGTGCTTAATAACTTGGTTGATTATCTTGAT
>NW_018922293.1:0-61920 GCF_002207925.1 Prunus avium | reverse complement strand
TTGGAAGTTGAACTCAATCCTCGTGGGAATGACCTCGTATTTGCCATGCTATATTACGATTGACCTTGTGCACTTGCGAGTATAATTTGTGTTTAGACTAATCTTTATAATCTCAATTTTTCAGGTTGTCTAAAATTCACAACAGCGTGGTTTTGTACCACTTGAGTCTTCAATTGACAAATTGGGAATTAATGGGCATTTTTGGAATTTAAGCCCATTAATCCATAATTTGCGGACTTGAGACTTTGCACCGATTGTTCGTCAACTGGATTTTTAATGGACAAGTTCATTAGGCAAAGTGCCATTCATGCATAGTGGAGCCTGAGAACTTTGATGAAGCTGCACAGGATGAAGCTTGGAAGAAGGCAATGGAAAATGAGATGAACATGATTGAGAAGAATCAGACGTGGGAATTGGTAAATAGACCTTTCAACAAACCTATAATTGGAGTAAAATGGGTGTACAAGACTAAGTTGAACTTGGATGGTTCGGTTCAAAAGCATAAAGCTAGACTAGTTGCAAAGGGCTATGCACAAAAGCCCGGAATAGATTATAATGAAACCTTTGCACCAGTGGCAAGGTTGGATACTATACGAACTCTCATTGCCTTGGCTGCAAAGAATAGTTGGAAAATGTATCAATTAGATGTGAAATCAGCTTTTCTGAATGGAGTGCTTCAAGAGGAGGTGTATGTAGAGCAGCCCGATGGTTTTATTGTGCAAGGAGAAGAGGATAAAGTGTATAAATTGCACAAAGCCTTGTATGGCTTGAAACAAGCTCCTAGAGCCTGGTATGGAGAAATAGACTCTTATCTCGTGCAATGTGGTTTTAAAAGGAGCACAAGTGAGGCAACATTATATGTTAAAGGCAGGGGAACCTCAGATCTGGTCATAGTATCTATCTATGTGGATGATATAGTTTATACAGGGAATTCTCAAGAACTAATGCAAGATTTCAAGACTGATATGATGCAGAGGTATGAGATGACAGATTTGGGTTTGCTACATCACTTTCTAGGAATGGGAATTATCCAAAGTGAAAACTCCATTTTCATACACCAGAAGAAATATGCTTCCACACTTTTGAAAAGGTTTGGTCTGCAGGATTGTAAACCGGTTGGTATTCCTCTTGTACCAGCTGATAAATTGAAGAGAGATGATGAAAGTGGAGCTGCAAATGAAGCTGAATACAGAAAACTAGTGGGAAGTCTACTCTACCTCACTGCAACTAGACCAGATATAATGTATGCTGCTTGTCTGTTGGCTAGATTTATGCATTCCCCCACAAATAAACATTATGGAACTGCCAAGAGGGTACTAAGGTATGTTCAGGGTACACTTGACTTTGGTTTGGAATATAAGAAAGGAGAAGGATCGGTTTTGGTAGGCTTCTGTGACAGTGACTGGTCTGGATCAGAAGATGATATGAAGAGTACATCGGGATATGCCTTTACATTCGGTAGTGGAGTATTCTCTTGGGCATCCGTGAAGCAACAATGTGTTGCTCTATCCACAGCTGAAGCAGAATATGTGAGTGCATCAGAGGCAACTGCACAAGCTACTTGGTTACGGTTTGTGTTAGAAGATTTTGGTGAAATGCAGACTGTGGCAACACCCCTAAACTGTGATAACACCTCAGCCATTGCTATCACCAAGAATCCGATCTTTCATCAGAAAACCAAACACATAAACCGGAGGTATCACTACATCAAAGAAGCTCTACAACAGGGTGTAATCAACTTGATTCATTGTCCTACAAAGGAGCAAGTAGCTGACATCTTCACTAAGGCTTTGGCAAGAGAACAATTCTCTTATCTCAGAGAATTGCTTGGGGTGAAATCAGTTCACAATTTGAAGGGGAGTGTTAATGTGCAAAATGGTAAACTGATTTAGTATGTAATTGCTGGTTTAGTGTTATACTTAGCTCATAGGCTAAGCTGTCTATAATAGTCAAACGGTTTGTTAAGTCTCATAGGACTTGACTGGACAGGTGTCATAATCTTACTAATAGTGTAGTTGGATGGTTGAGATTGAAGCTAGGATTTGTCTAGCTCTCTCTCTCTCTTCTAACAGTAATATGAGCTGTGAGTGAAACAGCTCCTGATATACCCAACGAAATACAAAAGGCTTTACAGAGCATTTTATTTCCTTCACTCTCTTCTTCAATATACTCATTCCTCCATTTTTATCAAAAAGCTTATTAAACACTAACAATCACGTGGTGGGCCTTCTTGGATTTTCAGTCAACAACATTGGCTTGTAAAATCCCTTCCTGATGGCATTGAGGTGAGTCCTTGATTTCAAGGACCTGTTAGCTTGCCGCATGCCAAGAGAGGAAGAAGTCAATCTTGCTTTGTTTCTTCTCTTTTTGGACTTTCATGTAGTGGCTTCCACCACATCCCTCTTCTAGTTTTCTCCTTCATAAGGCTAGCTTTGTTTTCTTTGACGTGCAAGACATAAATTTCCAACCACGATGATGATTTGCTTTGTCGTGATCTTCTTACAGAGGCTTGCAATTACCCTTTTGAGTAATTACATGAATTCCTCTTTTGCTTTAGACTCCGTGATGGAATCACCACGTCATCATCCACTCTTTCTTTGCTTTTTGCTAAGTCAGACTTGGAGTTATGACTTTCCCTTGTGATGGGTTTGAGATGGTTTCCACCATCATATCAGATGAATCAATGGACCAATGGTTCCTCCAACTAGAATCTTAAACTCTAAGATTCATTACATTACATGCCTCATTATCATTGGGAATTTTTCTCTCTCATAAAATTGACAAGGAAATTTTTTTTATTCTCATAAAATTGAAAGACGTGCATCAATCCTTCATCCACTCTCAAGTGCTCTCAGTACATATCAAACATGCACCATCAAGAAAGACACAGAGTGAAAAAAACAAAGCAGCATAAAACATGAAGAGAGCAGAGCTGGTTTTCGTTCCCACACCGGCCGTTGGCCATCTTGTATCAGCAATAGAGTTTTCGAAACGATTATTGGACGGCTGTGATCGATTCTCAATCACAATTCTCGTCATGAAACCGCCATTTGAACCCTCTGCTACTCTGAACTCAAACACCAGCGCACAACCGCTTGCTGCCTCCCACGGCCACATCAAAATCATAGACCTTCCCACTGTGAACCGCCCACTTGAGCTTCTTCAACAGTCTCGTGAAAAATACATCACAGTCTACATAGAGGGCTACAAGAACCATGTGAGAGAAGCCATTGCCAGCCATGTCTTGCCCAGTTGCTCTGTTTCTGGTCTAGTGGTTGATATGTTCTGCACCACCATGATCGACGTGGCCAACGAACTCAAGGTTCCATCATTTCTGTTCTTCACTTCTGGTGCTGGCTTTCTCGGCTTCCTGCTCCACCTTTCGAGCCTCTACGACCGAGTCGGCACGGTGTTTAAAGAATCGGACTCCGAGTCAGTGGTACCGAGTTATGTCAACCCTGTTCCTGCAAGCGTAATTCCTTCATTTGCTTTCAGCAGCGAAGGGTACATTTCCTTCGCAAACCATGCCAGGAGGTTCAAGGAAACGAAGGGTATAATCGTCAACACATTTGTTGAGCTCGAATCCCATGCGGTTGGTTCACTTTCGGATGGTGAAACCCCTCCTGTTTACACAGTGGGGCCCCTGATTGGCGAGCATCCTGCGCAGCAGTCTGATCATCACAGCAAATTTGACAAGATCATGACGTGGCTTGATGATCAGCCTTTAAAATCAGTGGTGCTCCTCTGCTTTGGGAGCTTTGGAAGCTTTGATGAGGCCCAGCTGAGAGAGATTGCTATTGGCTTAGAACAGAGTCGGCAGAGGTTCTTGTGGTCCGTACGCAAAGACCCGCCCAAGGGCGAGTTTGTGGTGCCAGCGGAGCACACAAGTCACGAGGAGTTTCTGCCTCAAGGGTTCTTGGAGAGGACCAGTGGGGTCGGGATTTTATGTGGGTGGGCCCCACAGGTGGAGATCCTGGCCCACAGGGCGGTGGGTTGCTTCGTGTCACACTGTGGTTGGAACTCAATAATGGAGAGCCTGTGGCATGGTGTGCCTGTTGTGACTTGGCCTCTGTATGCGGAGCAGCAGATCAATGCGTTTCAGATGGTGAGGGACTTGGGACTGGCTGTGGAGCTGAGATTGGACTACAGAAAGAACGGTGGAGATAATTTTGTGGTGGCTGATGAGATTGAGAGGGCTGTGAGGTGTGTGATGGACGGTGATGATGAGCTGAGGAAGAGGGTGCAGGAGATGAGTGGAGTGTGTAGGAGGGCTGTTGGTGATGGGGGGTCTTCATCTGCTTCATTTGAAAGCTTGATTGAGGTTATGTTGGCAAGCTTTAATTAAAGCAGTTGATTTAGTGTGCAGGGTCACAATTTTAGTGCAGAATTTTATGAATGCATGGTTTGCTTGAGTACAAATCACATTCAACTTTAATCTAATTTAAATGACGAGAAGTGGGATTTAAACTCAGACGTAGGGTTGGGAGTACATTCGCTCTAATTAACTTGGCTAAACCATGTCTACGATTAAATCTCTTTCTAAATTCTAAGTGGCACTATTAATGTTGCTGTTAATGAGAATGCAGGTTACAAAGACAATGAAATGAATTTAACAAAATAATGAAACAATAAAGAATTATAAATGGGGGAAGCCTTCAAATATTTCCATCTCTCAGATAATTGGAGAGCCTCACATGGTCCATGGGATCTCTCTTCTTTTTCTTGAAATGTTTAGAGGCAGCTTTTAGCACCTTATTCCATACCTGAACACAAATTACAAAACCTTCATATGTTAGAAATCCAGTCACCAGATTGATTTTAGTTCTAAGTTTTTCCCCTGCAAAACAGAAAACAAATTCCCAAAACTTTGATGCTAACAACTGCATCCTTATGGGTTGCTTTAAATTCTCATCTCTTTCCCCAAAAAATTTCATATTTTTACTTCAAATAGCTTGTAAATTGTCATCCATCTTTCTGAAATTCCCAGAATCCAAAATTTTCAGAGAAAATCTCAAATGGGTAATCTCAGATTCAGTGATATAAACCTTCTGCTCTAACCCAGATTCTTTCAGCTTATAAAAAGTAAGAAATTTTCAATAAACATGTATATAAAATAAATAAATAAAACAGAAAGATCTCAGAACCCAGATGATAAAGGCAGTACCTTTGAGGCTAAGGGGTTACAATGAACCTTAACAGGAGTTGGAGAGAAATCAGAAGCCAATGCCATCTTGCTTTTCTTCTTTTTCCTCTTCATCATCTTGTTCTTCAAAGCACTCCTGCTAATATTAAATCCAGCGGTGGAGATCTTCTTCTTAATACTAGAACTGACTTTCTTGATGCTGCTTTGACTTTCCAACTTCAACCCCATCTCGAAATTGTGCTTCCTTGGCGTCATGAAATCGAAATCCGAGTCCAAATCCATAGGAGCATGAGCTCGAGGGACCAAAGGGGACCATATTGAGCTCTGAGTGTAGTCAAAATCGAAAGCAGAGTTGTCTGGAAACTTGCAGAGAAGCTCTTTTGACATCACTGGCTGCAAATACTCCACCACTTTGCAAGTGCTGCTCAAAACTATGAACCTCTCTCTTTCTTCTTCTTCTTGTTGTTCTTGTTGTTTCAGTGAAGTGAGTGAAGCTGCTTCTTTTAATGCCATTTGTGATGTAAAGCTAAGAACTTTTGTGTTGGTGAAGTTTGGTTTTGGGGTTTTAATTGGAATTTGGAGCAGCAAAGGGGAAGACAGAAAGGGGAAGGAGAAGACAGAGACAAGAAAGTTACCGTTGGCTTGGGTGTTAGTGTTTTCTTAAAGTCTTTTGACTATATTAACATCTGAATATGATGTCCAACGGCCAAAAATTTTCTAGATATATCGGGCCCGGGCCCGGGCCCAAAATAATCTTCTATGATTGATTTGGCCCACTTGCTTGGTTCTTTTAACTCCCAGATAATCTCTCAGCTAACCTTTTTTTCTTTTTTTGGCTTTTTGGGGTTTTTAATTTCCATTTTTGTTCTTAAAAAAATCAAGTAAATTTTTGTTAGCAAGTAAATTCGCATATCATACGCCTAGTCTTGAGAAAGTGTCGGAGCTCACGAATAATCATTTTTTGGTTAATAGGGAGGTGGATTCAAACTTCCGCTCTCTTTTAATATTGAGAAGAGAAGTACTGCTAGATTAAGAACTATTTGGTAATTGGTTCCAAATTGAGTAAAACCACAAAAGTTTTACTAAGAAAAAACTCCCCCCAAAAGTCATCAATATATCTCCTTAAAAATTCTCCCTTATTTGAACTTGGTTTTGACAGATGGGGGTCATGGTTAGCACCAGAAAGGTCAGGGAATACAATTAAACTACAAGGGAAGTAAAGGAAAATTAAATGTGAGATTAAGCAGATGACTTTTGTTCTTAGTAATTACATGTTCGCACATCTTAATTCTTTAAGGAAGAGATTAGAAAAATCAAAGGCTTCACAATCATCACTAATCTAAAATATTTCATGTCTGAAAATAAAAGATGCGCAAACTGCTACTTAACAAAAAAGAAAAGCAACTTAAATAGATTTTTCCTTGAAGAAAGAAATCTACAAAGTCCTTCTGTGTCATCCAAATGATGACTCACTCATAGGTCCGAGAAAGGGATCCAACGACCGATCACATCCCTCACTAGAATTCCACTTATTTCTTCCGGACCAAGACCTCTCTTGTTGAGGCTGCAGAGGAATTCTCGCAAGCAAGTTTGCAGCCAAATTTCCATACATGTTGACATGTCGGAGCCTCACACTCCTAATCTGTCTTAAATCACATCTGCATTTATTAACAAGCCCCCTGATCACAGAGCTAGTTCTGGTGACGTCGCCCCACATAATCCGAAACACAAACGGATGATTTCCTTCGATTTCAAGGTAATCGACACCTTCACGTTTAGCAAATTCAAGGGCCCGGCTGAATGCAGTCGACTGAGCCCTTGTAAAGCTGCTGACCATGCCTACATGTTGCGCAAAGGCTGCTTTTAATACAGCATTGTGATATCTCATAATGCAGCCGACTGAGGCAGTCTTTGATTCGTACTTGTAATGACCTGTGAAGCTGAGCTTCCAGAAACCATTCAAGCGTGGAGTCCAAGCAATGTAGCAGACACATGGTCCCTTATTAGTGATTAGCATCCTTGGGGAAGGGTCTGCAGCCATATTTCTTATTGTCCTGAATAAGGCTGTGGTTTAGCAAACACACAATGATGGATAGCTTGAACAATTGAGCAGATTTATACTAGAGTTAGCTTAATTGCCCTGTTATGCCTTTTCAATTCATAGATGATAAAAATGGTAGACATCGTATATGGCAGGGGACCGTTGCAACGGCCACATAATTTATTCAATTGCTTCCTAATGTTTGAATTTGAAATTTAAAAACATAATTTGCATTTTGAGTAATGAAGCTAATTAAATTGCTTCCTAAATTCAACAAAAGTTCAGGCCTGGATTGTTATAGATGGCAAGGGACCGTTGCCAACGATAGCATAATTTTTTCCAATTGAACTCTGAAACATAACTTACATGCTAAGTAATGGAACTTTCTAAATTCAAGAATAGTTCAAACCTCACTTGTTATAGATGGCACAGGGTCGTTGGCAACGGTCCTATAATTTATTGTCCAAGTTTAAAGGTTGTGTTTAAATGTGAACTCTGAAACATGATTTACATACCAGATGGGTAATTTCCTAGTAAAATTCCCTTAGGGAGAATAGTTATAGTTTATGGATGGCAAGGTGGTGTTGCCAAACAGGAAAAAAAAAAAAAAAAAAACAGGACGACATGGAGATTTTAATTTAACAGTTAATAACAAGAAAAAGAGCTACACAATTTATTTACCTATGTAAGCCTGCTTAATGAAGATTACAATTTCTTTTTCAGCAAATTCTAGCAAAGGAGTTCATGTGGGCTTTCAGGTGTTGTTAGTTAAAACTGAAAGTCTTATGTGTCTGCAATGAAATATATAGAGTAAGAAATATGCTCAAACTACGATGACACATTTAGCTTTGATGATGAGCAAAAGTGTTATATATGCAGCTCTCTTGTTCCCAAGTTTGGTATATTTTGACCTTCCTGGTTACATTCCCAAACAAAAACTCCTAGGTTTCAGGTTCAGTGATGAGCATGAACCAAGAGTTCTGTAATATTGAAGTTCAACTCATACCACATCAAGCTGAAAAACATGCATTAGTGTGTGAAATATGATTGCTAAGGCAGGAAAGGATGTTAAACTATTTTGGAATATTAATCCCAATAAACCATTAATAACAAGTTAATAGCTTCCTGAGAAATGTAGAACCTGATATGCACAGAGAGAGAGAGAGAGAGAGAATGGAAGTTTGTTTCTCTTTGAGTGGATAGCAAGCAAAATAAAAGTGCAGAAAACTCCACTGTTCATATTTCTCCACCGCCAAGCAAGAATATATTCAAAGGGAGATGCAAAAGGGAGAAAAGTTTCTTGTTCACCTCTCCAAAACCAACACTCTCTAGTCTCTCTCTCCCTCACCTTTATCCTCTGCATGTTGTATATCTTACACTATTTTTGAGTCTTAGGCTACAAAGTTGTGACAGAGGAATCTCCTTTAGTCTCTCTATGTTGATAATTTTCCTTTATGGCCACCCCCTTTTGGTACCACTCCCATACATCTCTGGCCTGCCTAAGCAGCTGCCTATATATACTTATCCCAAGTGTTTGCTTGAGAGGTGAATTAAATAAGCACAAAATTTTCAGTCAGCTTCTTCTGGGTATTTTGGATTTGATCACATTGGTTTTTCAAGAGATGCAGCCCACAATGTCTTACATGAGATTAGCCATCATCTCCATTTCATTCACAACTTTCTCCATTTTATGTGGTAAGCAAGAATTTATTTATTTGGGTTTTCCAAAGACACACTACTTGAACAATTTTAACAACTTATTGTGTGACTTTGTTTTAGAGCAGATGCAAGAATTTTTGCACAATTCTTAAAATCCCAAGACACAGAATTAGAGAAGAAGCTGAAAGCAATAAATCACTTAGAGTTAGACTTACCATTGCCTTCCTCAAATGTTAAGCCACTAGAGGTAAGCCCTCCCTTCTCTTTCCCACCCTTTGATTCACTGGCACCACTTCCCTTGCCTGGAAATGTCCCTCTTCCTCCATACTGTGCAAATCCACCATTTTCCCAAAACCCACCTCAACCAAATACTCCTTCATCTTCCTCCTCCCCTTCATCATCTGCACCCACTTGCTCACCCATCCCAAAACCGCCACCTGCAAATGGGCCCACCCCTCACCCACCTGGCCCATCCACCACAATTCCAAGCCCACCCAAAAATCCTCTATCCCCCCCACCCAAGCCTGTCTCAGGGCCACCAGCCTTGGCCCCACCTGTAGCTTACCCTCCACCATCAGGCCCTCCACAGAAAAAGCCACCACAGTCTGGGGCGGTGTGGTGTGTGGCTAAGCCAGCAGTGCCTGGCCCAATCGTCCAAGAGGCCCTGGACTATGCGTGTGGGTCTGGTGCAGACTGCAAGTCAATCCAGCCCAATGGGTCCTGCTATAAACCAGACACATTGTTGTCCCATGCTTCGTACGCCTTCAACAGCTACTGGCAGAGCACCAAGGCCGCTGGTGGCAATTGTGATTTTGGAGGGACTGCCATGATTGTTACAGTTGATCCAAGTACGTCCAAATTTTGCCCATTCTTATATAGTTTTTAATATAAATCGTCATTATATAATTATAATATATAGTTTCGACTTCCAAGCAATAAAATGATATAAGAAATTAATTGAGCTTGACAACTGCAGAGCATTGGATACACAACACACGCATACTATATAGATATGATTTGACAAACTAAATGGTTTTTTTTTTCTTCTTCTTTTTCTTCAAACGACAAACTAAATGTTTGGTAGAAAATATCGTGTCTTTGCTGAAGGCATCAAGAATTTGGTGATGTTAATCAATTAATTGATTGATTATGATATAAACAATGGGCCGATATAGGGAACAGGGTTGTTGGAGAAAAGATAATCAAGGTACTTTACCTATTATTTTATATTGAGCAATTATTCAACCAAATCTTCTGCATACAGCTGCATATTGCTTTTCTTTTTTCTACATATATTCAAGTGATGTTTTACTTTGATCTAATGAGGAGGGGGATTTGAAATCGAGTGCAGAGTGAGAGGAGCACATCCAATCTAGCCAATTTGGCTAAGTTCGTGTCTGTCAGCACGTTGGATTTTGATTTGAACCTACAAAGCCATTTTCATTTTTTCTTAAAAGATTTAGACCTCAGATTGGAAATAATTCTTATATGAAGTGAGGTTATTATGCTAAGCTGTAAGCTCCCACCGAAATAATAAGAATCCACAGATATGTTTACGCCTTCACACCAAAAATACTATTTATCTTTCTTACTTGATGTAGTGAGCAATAATAATTAGTGTTGGTTTAGATTTGGTAAAAGATTTGGGGACAAAGTTGTCTTAGCCTGACCCTACATATATTACATCGGCTTTATCTCCCTTTATAAATTTATATGTCGCTTTGCACAAGTGACTCCATATCATTTTAACAAATGGATTTGCATGGATTTTAATGGTGGCAGGTTTTGATGGATGCCACTTCTTCTACAATGGATGACTCATCAATAGATCAAAAAAACTTGATTGCGACACTTCGAAAATAATAAGGACGACAAACTCAATTTCTGGTTTCTCTCAGAAATGAATTTTCTTTTCTTTTCTTTCTATCCAAACAGACACTACAGCTAGTACATCACATCACATTTCATTCCCCTTTTGCATGTTTAATTGGAATTTGAAATTTGGAAATTTCGCTGTATAAATATTGGCATGTAGTTGAAATTAACATTTTGTGTACGTGGAATATACCTCTTGGCCAGCTGTTGCATATACCCTTTTAGATTGAATGATTAAAAGGGGTGTTATTTGTGTTCCACATATAATTGGGTTGAGAAAGGGAAAAAAATCTACTACCCTACTTGCATCCGATGCCTTTGATTGTATATGAAGGTCTGTTAATGAACATTGAAATAAGATGTCATGATTTGCACTATTTGATGCCTTAATATTGTATAGGCACCGAAAGATTTCTTAAAAATCTTATTCACCAAATGGCGTGAAAGATGACATATTCTAATTTTGTTAAAATTTATAAAATTTAATATGAGCTTCAATATAAGCAAATGAAATTCTGTCGGTCGAAAGTGATGTTGAAATTCATTTTGGCATAAGAATCATTACCCCTTTGTCTAATTTTTCAATAGTCAGAACAATGTAGATATGATATATTATGATTTAGATAGTACAATGTTTTTGTCAACAAAGAAAAACCCAAAACCCAAAACCCAGCGCATTGTACTTACGCCTAAACTAGGGCACCCTTACCATTTTAGATAGACTACACTTCAATGGCGTGGAGTGAACAAGTAGATGGACTCCAGACCTAAAAAAAAACAAAGAACAAAGTAGATGGGTTCCACACGAAGTTGTTTTGCAGTAGGTCCTTTCTATATAATTGATTTGGCAAACATCAATTTTCACATAATTACAGCCCTAATGTCTTGCTAACAATGCTAGGTTTGATTAATAATTTCTTGAAATTCTTGTGTAGCTGCATGTGAAACCAGCATATCCTCGTTTTAAAAAGATGAGCAGTTGATTTGAAAGACATGATGTCTAGGCCATGCGTATACTTTTTTTGAATTGAAATTGCATGCAGCAAAGCAAGCAAGTTAAATTGGAAAAAATAATTGCACACATGGACTTAGTTAAATTGACTAAAACGAATGCGCTTCCCATTTTGTATTTGAATTCGGAATCCCTTCATATAGTTTAGAAAAGATTGAAATAGAATATTGCTTTTATAAAAAATTAATTAATTAAGATAGCCGACACTCAAATACAATTGTACGAGTCTATTCATATAGGAATGGTTCTTAGACTAAGAAATTGTAGCATTAATGGACTAGTCTATTCGGGAGAAAACCTCCAAAAAATGAAAAAAGGAAAACCCATATGCTTTAAGTAGAAAAAGTCTAAGGCCTCTTTTGTCCCCTTAGAGAGTTTTTTAATGCAAGAAAATGTTGTTTGTGAAAGCCTCACATGTGGCTTGGGTATCAAAACCCCAATCACGGGTTCAATAGTCACTTGCTAGGCTCTCACTACATGTTAAAACTTGCCTCTATCACAAAACCGCGTTTTGTTGATCCTTTTCTCCTTAAAAAAGCTGAATACTTTTGGCTACAGATTAAGTCAGTGATTGCAGTGCCCTACTTGGTTCTGAATGTAAAGGAAGGAAGTGACTCAATTCCTCCTTTTTGTTTGTGGTGAATTTGATACTGATCAAGTTGGAGTTTGGAGTTTGGAGTTTAGAGAGACCTCAATTCAATGTGCATCTTGACAATTTGACAAATTAATTAATTATGCACAGAGATTAATAGTTTTATATATCTTTAGTTGGTACCACAAAGAAAGGTACAGGATTGTGTTTTTACTCCCTCTCTCTCTCTCTCTCTCTCTCTCTCTCTCTCTCTCTCTCTGTGTGTCTCTCTCATGTACATACTCACTCACAACTTGTCTCACCATATCTCTATAAGAAGTCTTTTGCATGGTGTTGGGTTTCAATATCCAGTCTTGTACAACCCAACTCTTTTGAGGGTTGTGGAGTTTTGAACATGGCGAATTATACCCTGGCTTTGCTCTTAGTCCTCATTGTGAATTTGGGTAGTTTGCTCACTTCTCTTGCTAACTCCTACTGTCCACCACCAACATACCCTCCACACTTGCCACCCAAACAGCCTCCTCATGTAAAGCCACCCTTCATCCCTAAACCTATGTACCCAAGCCCCCAGTCGTACAACCCCCACCGTTTGTCCCCAAACCCCCAGTTGTACAACCTCCACCATATGTCCCCAAACCACCACCATCACCACCTGTTGTACCACCAAGCCCACCAACACCAACACCTACCCCAGTTGTACCACCAAGCCCACCAACACCAACACCTACCCCAGTTGTACCACCAAGCCCACCAACACCAACACCTACCCCAGTTGTACCACCAAGCCCACCAACACCAACACCTACCCCAGTTGTACCACCAAGCCCACCAACACCAACACCTACCCCAGTTGTACCACCAAGCCCACCAACACCAACACCTACCCCAGTTGTACCACCAAGCCCACCAACACCAACACCTACCCCAGTTGTACCACCAAGCCCACCAACACCAACACCTACCCCAGTTGTACCACCAAGCCCACCAACACCAACACCTACCCCAGTTGTACCACCAAGCCCACCAACACCAACACCTACCCCAGTTGTACCACCAAGCCCACCAACACCAACACCTACCCCAGTTGTACCACCAAGCCCACCAACACCAACACCTACCCCAGTTGTACCACCAAGCCCACCAACACCAACACCTACCCCAGTTGTACCAGTTAAGCCTCCTCCACCCACTGAGACACCATGCCCTCCTCCACCACCACCAGTGCCAACCCCATCACCACCACCAAAGGACACGTGTCCCATCGACACTATCAAGTTGGGAGGTTGTGTGGATGTGTTGGGTGGCCTCATTCACATTGGAATTGGCAGCAGTGCCAAGGATGCATGCTGTCCAGTGCTTCAAGGGCTGGTGGACTTGGATGCTGCCATTTGCCTTTGCACCACCATCAAGCTTAAGCTTCTCAACATCAACATCATCCTCCCCATCGCTCTTCAGGTTCTGATTGACTGTGGGAAAACTCCACCCTCTGGATTCCAGTGCCCTGCATAGTTGAAGTTGATCATCATCACAGCACAGTCCTAAATTTCCCAATTCACTGTGGTTTAATTAATTAGCATAATATGTGTCAGCTAATAATTAATAGCATGTGAAAGCTTGGAAGTAAAAACTACTTCTTGAGGGATCAATTTCTGTCGTAATTTGTTGTTTTGTTTTTGTTTATCTGATAGTGTATCAGATCGATATACGTACTGTGGTAATATTAATTATTAAGTCATGTTAATTTTGATGAAATTAATGTGAATGTTTTGCTCTATTTTGGTGCTGAGTTTTTGAGCTTAAAGAAGAACTTAATAATTTACATCGATCTGCTCCCCCTCTGTGGCTATGTCCGTATCTCTGTGAATTGCTTACTAGTTTGTGTTTGCAGAAGCACGTGACGTGAGTGTGCACTGGTTTTGAGTTATTTTTTGTCAGCATTCGTTTGTAATACTTTAGGGGGGAATAAAATATCAACATCAACTACCACATGCATGCACCACCACGTACGTCCCCAGCTTTATTATGGATTTTGGACGTTTTCCTATATATACACACCTAAGGTTGTCCAATAATGTCAATTCTACCCATAAACACCAAGCCTACTAGCTCCTCCTGCATGCATAAATCCAAAGGGGAATAATGCAATGGCCCCCATCACTCAATAGTTTTACATGTAATGCTCTCGGGATATTAATGGAATTTATCTTCTTCTAAAAAAAAGATTAGGGCTCACATGATATATAGACAATTTAGAGATGGCTAGAAAATGAACGAAAGGTAAATGATATGTAATTCTCACCTAACATTTTCGACAACATCACCACCACAACATTTTAATTTCAAAATCAATCACCCAAAATCTCAACATTTGGCATATTTTGTCATGTTAGTTTTGCTAATATCAAAGAATCTCTTACTCATTGTCAACTTCAATACTCTCTCTCTCCTCAGGCCCAAAAAGTCCTGACAGTAATCCTCTACTTTGACCTTTCCACTTTCTAATTCTCCTTCAATATTTTGTGAGAAAACTAAAATTGTATTTTCATTTCATTAAACAATAATGATTACATTGAATTGTTTATATACAGCTGTAATAATATAGCTGTACAAATGACAGCTGTACAGTTTGTCAAAGTAAAGCTAAACAAAAATTAACAACTCTGTGATGAAAGACTAGGATTAGATGTGGAGATATCTCTATCAGCCCCCCTCAAGCTGAAGGTAGTGTCACAAACTGAAAGCTTGGATCGAAGATACACAAATCAAGAGGAAGAGAGAATTTGTAAAAATGTCAGGAAGCTGATTAGAATAAGAAACATAGTGAAGTTTAAGAGAACTATTTTGCACCAGTTCTCGTGTGAAGTGATAATCAACTTCCACGTGTTTAGTCCTAGCATGAAACACAAGATTAGAAGCCAAAGAAATAGCAGATTGATTGTCCACCCAGAGAAGAGGAGGAGTGCCTAGAATGAAGCCAATGTCTTTAAACAATTTAGCTATATAAACCATTTCAGCAGCAGCCAAGGCAACACTTCGATACTCAGCTTCAGTGGAGCTTCTAGCAACTGTAGGTAGACCAAGAGAGAAGATTGGGGTTGAGGAAAACACAGAGACCACTGGTAGAATGTCGATCAATAGGGCAACCTGCCCAATCTGCATCAGAAAAAGCTTGAAGAAGTGGCTGGCCCTTTCTAATCCAAAGACCAAGATGAAGAGTGCCTTTAAGATACCTTAGGATCCTCTTTACAGCAAGTAAATGAGATTCTCTGGGGTTATGCATGTGTTGACAGACCTGATTGACAGCAAAAACTAAATCAGGTCTGGTCCAAGTAAGATACTGAAGTGCCCCAACGGTAGAACGATAAAAGGTGGGGTCATAAAGCTCTAGACTATCAAGATCCAACTTAGAAGAGCCCAAGGGTGTTGAACAAGGTTTGGCACCTAGAAAGTCAGTCCGTTGAAGAAGATCATAGGCGTATTTTGTATGAGATAGAGCAAGACCTTGAGTGTTGAGAATTGGATTATGAAGGGAGTAGAGAAAGTGCACAGAGAAAAGAAAGAGAGAGAGTCAGCTCAAAGAGAGATGAAAATTCTCATTGCAACATTCTAACAGTTACAGAGGTCATGCTTTTCTATTCATATTCGTTCTTTTCCTTACATCAGTAATCATCACCATTCAAATACAAGAGCCAATGTGATTATGACACATGGCAGTACAAGGCATGTAAGCCGTTGGTAATAAGAGAACTGATCTAAGACCTTACACTTGGCATATGAGCTCAAGTTAGCCTATCTAACACTCATCTGAAATAAAAGAAGTAAACTATGTTAAGTAAATCATTTACTAATGGGAAATTAGTAAGCAATTTACTTTTCAACACTCCCTTCTAAATTGCTAACTGATTTCACACCAAGTAGGCTTCTCAAATAGCTGAATCTGTCTTTGGGAAGAGCCTTGGTGAAAATATCAGCAATCTGTTCCTCACCTTTGCAGTAGACCAAATCAATCACACCTTCTTGATTTGCATCTCTGATGAAATGAAACTTCCTACGAATATGCTTGCTTCTTTGGTGAAATACAGGGGTTTTAGACATGGCTATGGCTGAAGTGTTGTCACAAAATAGGGTAGTTGCAATAGCTTGTTCTTCTCCAAAGTCCTTAAGCACAAATCTAAGCCAAATGGCCTGTGAGGTTGCTTCAGCTGCACTTACATACTCTTCTTCTGCAGTTGACAGTGCTACACTATGTTGCTTGACCGAAGCCCATGAGAAAGCACCACTTCCAAATGAAAAGGCATACTCTGAGGTGCTTTTCATGTCCTCTTCAGATCCACTCCAGTCACTATCACAATAACCAATCAACAGGGCAGATTTACCAACCACATATTCAATCCCAAAGTCAATTGTTCCTTGGATGTATCTTAGAACCCTTTTAGCAGCTCCATAATGCTTCTTTGAGGGCTTATGCATAAACCGTGCAAGCAGGCTAGCAGAGAACATAATGTCTGGCCTGGTTGCTGTTAAATATAAAAGACTTCCAACAATTTTCCTGTACAGACTTTCATCTGCAACTTCACTTACATCCTCTCTTTGCAATTTATCAATGGCAACCAATGGAGTGCTCACTGATTTGCAATCCTTGAGCCCAAATTTATCCAAGAGAGTGAGAGCATACTTTTTCTGATGTATAAAAATACTCCCTTCAGTTTGAGTTACCCTCATTCCAAGAAAGTGGTGAAGTAAACCCAAGTCTGACATTTCATACTTGCACATCATCTCTGTTTTAAACTCTTCCATCATTCTTGTACTACTCCCTGTGTAGACTATATCATCTACATAGATTGATACTATCAAGACACCAATTCCTTCTTTGTTTCTCACATATAGAGTTGCTTCACTTGAGCTTCTATGAAAACCACAGTGAATGAGATATGTATCAATCTCACTATACCAGGCCCTTGGTGCTTGTTTTAGACCATAAAGAGCCTTTCTTAATCTATACACTTTATCTTCAGCCTCTTCAACCACAAAACCATCCGGTTGATCCACATATACTTCCTCTTCAAGCACACCATTCAAAAATGCTTATTTAACATCCAGAGAAGCTTGAATTGGCTGAGGTTTTCCGCTCACCTTCTGGGAAAGTGAAGTATCAAGTTTGTCCACCTGCATCTTTAAGTAAGTTGTTGGAGAAGGTTGGTGTGAACCAACCATCTACTGAGGATTCCTAGGTTTTAACTACATTTTGTCCTGAGAATATAGTTTTGGAGCAAGTTTGAACTTTATGTTGTTTGACACATGGTGTGATTACATTGTTTGCGTTTAACTTTCATTCTACTCATTTTTGCATCTTTCTTTCCACTGATGGTTCCGATAGGCTTAGACGAGGCAATTGCAGCTGCATTGTCAATTGATTTTGGTGTTAGATGTGCAAACTCTTACTGGTTTTGAGTGAATTGGGTTTGAAAAGAAACACTGTGTTGGTGGTCCTAGCACAAAGTCTGGCATTCATCTCAGAGGATTATAATATGAGAAAATCATGGACATATATATGTAGTGTAGGACTGTGTGCCTGCGTGCGTGCTGCTTATGTTTACGAAACGTTCTCTTGTTAGACATGTCAGAAGTTGAAAAGAGAGGGAAATAATTAATGTGCTTGTGTTGCTACTGACCTATGCTAGGGAAAGGATTTGTGGTATAATTCATTTGAGCATCGGTATGTGATGTGAGTGAGAGTTGATAGTTTAGATAGTAAAAGCATTGCTTCATTTGCTTTAGATGTCTTATGTTCGTTATTAGGGAAAGAGGGGATAATCATTGGTTTAGAAGCTCTGTGAGCATTTCGTTGAAGAATGGTTTCACTATTTATTCCTGGAACCAAAGATCACCCCTGCATTTTCAGTTCTCCATAGGGAACTGCATTTATGGTTTGAATTCCCAGATCCTCTACTGCATTTGTAAATTTTTATGAATGGTTTTGAGAAGGATAAAAACCATGCATACACATATTTTCCTAAATTTGTTTAGGGTTATGTTGGTAGACTTCAAGAAAATAAAGCCCATATATATTCCCACGAACGTAAGACCCGAACCATTTGGAGGCCCAACCCACCTTAACATCTCAAATTTTCGGGAAAGCAGTGCTTCTGGCTCCACATTTTACCCCCTTCCAATATCGCTTATATAAAAAATAAAAATAAAAAACAAAAACCCCATAGCATAACATGCAAGCTTTGTCTCAAGCTCTTTTACCCCCAAAAAGTAGCCTTAAAGAAACCAACTTAAAATCCTAACTTAGTAGTGGTGGTGGGTAGATATTCCTTGAGCTTCCAATTCATTCCTTCATTATATTGGACATGCCGCATGCTCATTTTGCAGCCTTTTACAAAATTGCACTACCCACACTGCTTGAGAAAGATCCACCAAAACATTTTCTAAAGCATTGGACCATCCATAATCCATTAGTGGGTCGTCAACTTTTATATACACACCCACGTAAAGCTGCCGAAGCTCAACTTCCTTTAAAACTTTCTTTTTTCTTTCTTCTTTTTGGTACAAGAATTCTATAGTGAGGGCATTGTATATAGCTTTTATGTGAGGCATAAATTAATTAGTTTAATCTAACGATTAAGAGATAGGACCTCACTTAAGGGCCATATATAAGGCCCTCACTATAGAATGACTCATTTTTTGTAATACCTGTATCATGGTACTCACTTAGATGCCTAATATGGATTTTTGATAAAAGCGATAATTTATTCTAAACTAACCTAATTTACAAGAGGTTGCTTCGAACTTAAGTGTAATAGAGCGGACTCATTGCCCTTACCAACTGGCCTAACTCCGCCTAACTCATATCTACAAAATGCCCAATATAAATTAAATTAGTAAGGAGTGGGAGAATCTTTCCAGCAGTGGCGTCACGAAGTTTCCGTCTGAGCTGTCTATGGATCTCTATATATGCATCATGGTGCCTAATTGAATGGCAATAAACAATGTGTCATATATATGCTAATGTATTTTATGTGTAAAATTAGAATATTGTACGTGCATAGTTTGACCACTGTTGGGGTGAATATTGATGTTTGCCCACACCTCTCCCCATGTGCCTCAGTTTTTTTTGAATCTAAAGACATCCCATTAACTAATAGCTAAGTTGGGAAGCAGTGATCGGTGTAGCAGGCTGCTAGACTCTGGTCTTTTTCTTCTTCTTGTTTTTTTAACCAAGTTTTTGTCTGCATTAAGTTCAGGTCATTCACTAACAGTCAGTAAACAAGTCTTCCAGGTGTGTGGATTAGTGCTAAGTACTTGGTTTTGCTAGCTCTAATCACTAATTAACTAACATTTTTATGTATATTGGTTGGGAAATGGGAAGAAAAGAGTTTGCTCTTTGAAGCATGAAGTGGCCCAAGTGGGTCTTTTTCTTTTAGCCCCATCTGCTCTGCATGCTCTAAAAGAACAAAATGGTGCAGACAGCAAAGATTCAAACCTGAATTTACAAGAGAACAGAGCATGGTCAATGGTCATGGTGGGTGAACTTTCTCTGCTTTTCATTACTATGATTCCATCAATCTCTTAATTGCAAACACGTTTCTGTAATAATGCAAAAAAACAAAGGTTGACAGCAAAGCCAAGCCTACCACTGAAGAAGTATTAGTACTTTTAGTTTAAGTTGTCCAACCAATTAACCACCCCCTATGTCCTAAACCACCAAAAGTGATGAAGAGTGATCCTAGAGGACATATTTTATGCACCTCAAAAGTTGCCCAACTCATATATAGGACCACTATTCTCAGTTTGATTCGAGGGGGTAAAACACTCAAACTATATGCATTGATTCCGCTTAAAAATATACGCACATGTGAGTGGTTTTCAGCCGTTGATGAAATGGGAGCCGCACATGCATTAACAATTGAGAGGTGCCCCCGCGTGCACGACTGTCTCAAGCAATGGAGTAAGATTCATCCATTGTGTGCAAGTAAGGTTCTACAGGTGTGAAAGATTGTAATCAGTGGTAATTATTGTAGTGAGTAAATGAAGTAACTGGCGCTCTTATAATAAGTCAAGAAAGGTGACTCAAATAAATGGGTTGGGCCATAACGCCATTACGCAAGGCAACGGTTATATCCATCATAACTTCATAACCCATTCTTACGATTTACATGAAACCGCACCAGTTTTGACTTCCTCTCTCTCTTTCTCTCTCTCTCTCTCGTGGTTTGGGTGGTTTTTTTGTCATGGCGGCCAAACCACATGCACACTCCTCACTCCCACTTCCACTTCTTCTTCTCCTCCTTCTTCTCAATCTCACGCCACCGTCGCATCAACAACAAAACCAGAAAATCAGCTCCGTCGATCTCCAAGCCCTCACCGCCATCAAGAACTCCCTCACCGATGTCCCCTCCCGAGGGGCCACAGCATTCTTCTCCACCTGGGACTTCGCCGCACCAGATCCCTGCTCCACCTTCTCCGGCGTCACCTGCACCTCCGGCCGAGTCACCACCCTCACTCTCGGCACTGGCCTCTCTGACTCGCCCGGCCTCGCCGGGTCGCTCCCTCCCTCCCTCGCCGACCTCACCGAGTTGACTCAGCTCATCCTCCTCCCTGGAATCGTCACAGGTCCAATCCCGTTCCAACTCGGCCGACTCGCCAACCTCCGAGTCATCTCGTTAACCAACAACCGCCTCACCGGTCCGATTCCCCAGACCCTCTCTCTCCTCTCCAACCTCCACACCCTCGACCTCAGCTACAACCGCCTCACCGGGTCAATCCCCCCGGGTCTGACCCGTTTACCGGCTCTGAAAGTCCTCATCCTCGCCTCCAACTCCCTCTCCGGCGAGCTGCCGCACAACGTGTCGTCTCAGCTCCTTCACCTGGACTTAAAACGCAACAAGCTCACCGGTCCCTTACCGCCTTCTCTCCCGACGACGCTCCGTTACTTGTCGTTCTCGGAAAACGAAATGTCGGGCCTCATCGGCTCCCTCTTCGACTCGCTCGCCGATTTAGTCCACCTCGATCTCGGTACGAACCGTCTCAGTGGACCCCTCCCTCAAACTCTGTTCCGTACCACCCTCCAGTCTTTATTGTTGCAACGGAACAATCTCTCCGGGTGGGTCCCACCCGTGGGGTCCCAGCCACCATCCTACGGCGAGGGCTCGATCGTGGATTTGAGCCACAACTCCATAACGGGTGAGCTGTCGCCGATCCTGGCTGGGGTGGAAAGCTTGTTTTTGAATAACAACCGTCTGCTTGGGAACGTACCGAGGGAGTACGTTAAGAGCGTGTACGTGGGCACTACCAGAACATTGTATTTACAGCACAATTACATATCCGGGTTCCCTGTTGAGCCGGGGTCGATGTTACCCGATACGGTGTCGCTGTGCTTGAGTTACAACTGCATGGTGCCCCCGGTGGGGATGGAGGCGTGCCCGGCAAGCGCGGGAACGAAGCTGTCGAGGCCGGCATCGCAGTGTTCAGTGTTCACTTACGGCTAGAATCAATCGCTTGATACACAATGGTGATTGATTGGCCAGGCAATAACATGATTAAGCGTATATTAGGGAAGCTTGTCCTACATAACATTATTAGTTTGTTTTTTTTTCCATATAGGGTTTTATTTTGAACGTTTGTTTTGATTTGTGTTCATATTTGTTTGCGTAAACCTGTAAGGAAAGCGTCCCACGAGAGACATACGTGTTAATAGTAAAAGAAAATTTACATTTCTTGTTGTATATTTTTGTTTCTATATATTTTGAATTATATATGATTAGCTGATCATATAATCAACTCATTACGATCAATTGTAACACTATACAATTTGATTTTTTTTCTTCTTTCTTTTGTTTTCAAAGTTATACTAGAGAGAGTTGCATGCGTGAATTTATGTGCTTAAGTGAACTCTCAAATGTCGATAGTAATGAGATCTATAATTTGAATCCACATAAATCTAATGCTTGACGCACACTGTCTTTTAGCATTCCTCTTATTTTTATAATGCGATGTGCTCATGTATTGAGCGAAAGATATGAGATTACAGAAATTATCTTTTATTTTATTTTATTTATATACAAATGATAGTTTAAATTAATCTAATTTATGGAAATAAAAATTCAAACTTGAGTGTAAAAAAACAGACTTACTATCCTGACCAATTCACCTACGTCTACTTACACAAATTATTTACTAGATGTCATGTACATACATGGTTGCTGTGATAAAAACACCTGACAAATCAAGAGGGTGTCTGTAGTGATTTTCCCTTCCGTTCCGTTGAGATTTGGAATCATGCAAGGAAGGGGCAAATATTAATGGGGCCATAGCCCGAGGCAAATATTAATGGGGCCAAAGCCCCGTTCGTAAATGTTTGTCGTGAGAGGTGTGAATAAGATGGAGCCAAACATGGTGAAATTATTGAAGTTTGTCACGCACCAAACGATCGCAGCATGCAGCTTGGTGGTCCACATTGTGCACACTGTCTCCTTGACTGTGGGGATCGAAGACAACCAAAACCCATTTCATCTTATGCGCAAAAAATGAAGTTTACCCAGGAGCTAAGCCACCACCTAGAGCCAATAGTCACGAGTGGACGAGGCCATATGCTAAAACCAGTCGCTCACACGTGCAGATGATTTCTTATCATTGACATTAGATCACCCACGGACGTGGGCCGTTAATTTTAGTGAAATCCCTACAAGCTAATGCTTGTACTCAATTACTCTAGGGGCCACGAGAAAGATGATGAGCCAAGGAACATGATGGGGCAACTCTGTCATTGACATTAGATCACCCACGGACGTGGGCCGTTAATTTTAGTGAAATCCCTACAAGCTAATGCTTGTACTCAATTACTCTAAGGGGCCACGAGAAAGATGATGAGCCAAGGAACATGATGGGGCAACTCTGTCATGAAAGCTATGAAAGCTACAAAACCATAGGGTTTCCATTCCACAGCGACAAGTGAAGGCTCATTCACATCAGCAGATGATAGCTGTGAAAGCAAGCCAAGTGAAAGTACCATGATGTTTAGAAACCGTAGGGTCCATTTTTGATGGTGAAGGTACCAAGCTAATCACAGATACGACCTGTATGCAGGTTTTACCCAAAAAATATACCTCAAAAAGGGTAGAAAAAAAACACTTCCAAAAACCCACAGGTGGGTAAAGAAATCATGAGAACACAAAACAAAGTTTATTTTGATTTGGAACAGATTATTCATCTGAACAGCCCCAGTCAAAAGTAGTACAAAAACGTAGTAAAGAGTTGGGCCAAAGTCCCAGCCTGGGGCATTCTAGTAACTCGGAGAAGAATGGGGCACTACATTAAATATACAGCAAGATACCTACCATCGCTGCCAATAATTTAAAGAACCTGGAAATCTCTCATGTGTTTACAATAACTGAGTTCTGTCAATTGTCAGCATATCCTTGCAGAACGGCTTTGAGCCATTGCATTTCGAAGGGAGGTTTCATAGAGTTTTGCACAAGTTGATGCGGTACTAATGCCAGACGGAGTTGGGGCAGCAACTTCTGGCTCTCCAATGTGCTTACATTTTATCTCCTGTAAAGCATTTGTTCGTCTCTCACTCTCTCCTGGTTAGAAGTCTACTGTCTTTCTCACATGAAATAATATTTATCATCTTGAATCAGTTTAACCTCTGAATCATAGCTATCCATCCATTTTCTCCTCCATTTCAGCTCAGTTGGACATTCCATCCCTGTTACAGAATTTATATACATTAGAAAAAAGAAAAAAGAAAATCATAATAATTATCAAACTGAAACACTCAGACCTTGAAACCAAGCACATGGCATGAGAAGCACCAACTGCAACAGACAGCACATTGTGGGGTCCCAATCCATCTTCCTCCATTAAGAACTTGACTTCAACAGGTGATGGTTGTATCTCTGGAAGCCCAGGAACTCCTAATTGAGAATCTTTGGTGTTTCCCCACATATACAACTTTCCTTTATCTGTTACGAAACAAAAGGCGGGGGCATTCAATTTCAAATCGGAAATGCATGAAAATATGAAGTATACTAGTTTGAACCAGGTCCGAACATCAGCCTAACCATGTTCTTGAATTATGCAACCAAGAATTATTGATGCTCTTACTCCGATGTCCTTTAAGTCTTCAGTTGTTTCCAGAATATTCTAAAGTAGTCCTTACTTTTGGTCTAAGTTTCAATCCCCAACACTACCAACGCATAGCAAACCAAATGAAAAGGCATGGCTGAATACAAATCTTCTATCGGATGAATAAATCATTAAAGGAAAAATCAACACGTGTGTCAACTACAGGAGCACATTATTCACTGTAAAGAGAAACACCCTGGTGGAATGTAATTAGAGGCTGCACAGCATTTACACATTTGAGCGACATAACAAAATATTTCTAAGACCTAATAGATTACAGTATCTGAGAACACAAGAATCATCTTACCTGTTATAGCTGCTGAAGATGAACCTCCACAAGCAATATAGATGACACGCTCGTCAGTTAAAGCCTCAACAACTGTAGGTGTTTTCTGACTTTGGATAGAAGAGTTGCCCAACTGACCATGCCCACCATGTCCCCAGGAAAGCACTTTACCTTCATCTAAAAATTAAACATCAAGAAAGAAAGGCCATACATAAGACTTAACCTTTCAAGAAATAAAGACAGCAAGTGTTGTTGCTGCAATCATGAGACACGGCTGTCACTTTACCAGTTAATGCAAGAGAATGATATCCACCACTTTCTATCTGAATGATACGGACGCCTACAAGACTAGGAAATGGTTTTGGTTGCCAACCACCAACCTTATTGCCTCTTCCAAGCTCATAGTTGGAGTTTGCTGAGTAAACACCAAGAAAACATGATAATTAGCTTCACAAAAGTGGAGCAATTAGAAGTCCGTCAAAGTCAAAGATGACAATAACATCAAGAGCCAATTAGATAACCCCTTACTGAAGAGTAACAAGAATGCTACTCATTATAGAAGTACCAATGACTTTATGATCTCTAAAATAAACTAAATACCACCCCCTTCTGGCAATCTCCATTTGTCAAATCTGCAAATTAAAATTCATTTGCAGAAGCTCATTGACTAATGAAGCAAATATCTGGGAGAACATTTGAAAACTATAACACCATTTCTTACAATAATTTAATAACACTTATTTGGCATTGGAATTATGTTGTTAAGTTACATTATATTAGGTCAATCCATGCTTTTTTTTGGGGGGGGTTGTTGGTGATTTATAAATAAATCTTTTCAATATGATCTTTCACTATTCTCCAAGAAAAAAAAACCCATTAATTTGTATAAGAAAGAAGGCAAGGGAGAAAAAAGTTTTCCACATGAGAAGTGACAACCTTACCTCCCCAATTCCAAAGTTCCCCATCTTCTGTCAGTACCATTGTGAAAAACCCTCCACAAGAAACAGCAGCCGCAGGCACAGGTAATGCTTTTACTTTGGAGGGTATGCTTAGTCCACCACCCTCATTTGGGCCCCGATTAGGACCAAGTCCCAATCTACCATCCCCTTCATCTCGACCCCAAGTATAAAGTTCTCCTACATGCTACATCCAATGAGTAATACCCAGATATCTAATGACAAATCAAACATGTAAACATAAATCTTCATACCAGAAACAACAATAAATGCTTAAAGCCAGAAAGGAGTAAGAAACCGAAAAAGCATGTCATCTGCAACAAACTTCCACTACTAGTTTAAGTTATTCCCATCCTCTTGGTTAGAGTCCATTAATATGTTGCACCCAGGCAGTACCATTTTACTCCAATGAAAGGTCCCAGTAACAAACCTGATTCCGTGATTGCAGCAGTATGTGTCCCACTAGTTGAAATATGATGTATTTTCCCACTCCATGAGCCTTCCACCAATCTAGGGAACAATTCTCTAGTATAAACAGAATGTCCAAGTGCACCAAAACCACCATAACCCCTGCAAGCTTCATGTTTAATGACAACCATGAAGTTATCCAACCAAAAGCATGAATCAATAGAGCAATATGGTCAATGAACATAAAAGATTTGCAGTGGACATGAAAACAATAATTATATCAAATGGATAGAAGAAGTGGACTGTGGTAACATTGATGTGGGTTGGAGAGTTAAAATAGCAAATTGGTCTTTCAACACATGACAAGCAAATGTAATTGGGCCAGTTCTTCCTCAAACACCACCTTTAATTGCACATAGTTGAGACTAGAAACTATTACTCTTGAGAAGATGCAAACTTTACAAGCTATGGACAGAATCTGCTCATTGCAACCATATTTGCTAACTTCTTCTTCCAAGAAGAAAAATGCATAAATGTTTGTGCAGATAAAAACAAAAAAAACAAAAAACAAGAGAACCCAACTATTGCAATCAACAAAATGTAATGCGACTCAACATGTGATGAAATGCAAGAAATGTCTAGTCTTTACTATTGTACTGACCAAGTATAGACCTGGCCGAGTGAGCTGAGCGCTACAGAATGCAATCCGCCAAGCGCTACGAAGCGAACCGAATCCAAATGCGGGTTCAAAGTGGGCAGAAACAGAGAATTCTCATGTCCAAACCCAAGTCGACCGCCATCGCCTTTACCCCAAATCCAGAGCTTTTCATCCACCAACAGCGACGAGTGGAAAAGCCCACAAGAAATACCCACCTCTACAACACTGCCATGGGCATTGTTCTTTGTTTCTGAGCAATTGGGTATTTGAATTCGGCCTTGGGTTGGTGAAAGGGTGAAGGATGAGGCGGGAACGACGAGGTTGGCGACAGGGGTTGGGTAGAGACGAAGTTCTTCGATTCCTCCGCCGAGTTGGCCCGAGGCGCCTCTGCCCCATGAGAGGAGTTGGAGGGTTCTGGTGGGGACGTCGTCGTTTTGGGTGGCGGCGGCAGCTGGTTCGTAAAGGGTGGGGAGTTTGGAGGTGGTGGTGGAGAAGGGTGAGGATGTGAGGTGGCGATTGAGGTAAGTGAAAGAGCGGTGGCGAAGATAGAGATGGGCACTCATGTCACTGCTTTGCTTCGATCAGGAACCAGAGAAAGAGAGAGAGGGGGAGTGAAGGAGGCTGCTTTGATTTGGAGTTTTTTTTTTATTTTTAAAGGTTTATTTATTTATTTAAATTTGGAGGGTTTTAGGAAAAGGGTTTAACAACACTGCTTTTGGGTACTTATTTAGCTAAATAAGTACCCAAATGAGTTGACTGAAATGAGTTTTTGATTATTTGAAAGAGAATAGCTTGTTGGTGAGTTGATTGAACTCTGAAATTTTCTCCCACCATATATGTTCTATAAAAAAAATTCTCTATCATAAAAATAAAAATAAAAATTTCTCTGGATTGGTAATTTTGTATTTTTAGCACAAGTGATCGTAAACTATAGGGGAGAGGATGTACACTCAATTAAGATGTCATGGGATTCGAATACGAGATTTCTAGTCTGCAAGTCAAGGCTCTTTTCTGTTGGGCTAGAACCCGTCGGCACTATTGGATTGTTTTTAATTGGGCAATCAACTAACAAAAGAAAAAGAGCATGCTCTGTAATTCATATTCATTCAACCTGAATGCCAGACATACAGCCTTTTAAGCCTACAAGCTTCTTCATGTTTGATTGGGCATGCATTCGTAGTCATGTATATATTGCCTAGTGAAGAAGGAGGAGCTTATTCTTGAATTGTGGTATCCTACACTTTCAACTCTTGAACATTTTCAGTATCGTGTGAGCTACGTAGATAACTGCTCGTACACATTTCGTGGGCGAAAGGCAAACCAGAAAGGGAGAAGAAGCTATTTTGAGCGTTGCCATATCTGAGCAAGTTGCTTAGATCAAATAAAAGGTAGATTAGTAGAAAGTTGTAACTTGATAAAACTGCTCGGGTCTTCTGCTTGGGCACACTAAAAACTACAACGCATAAGGAGGAACTTATGGTAAGACCCAACTCATAATTGAGTCACTTCTTATAATAGTTCTTGAGGTGTCACAAAGCACTTTCCTCTTTCTTAAAAATAAAAAAAAACAAAGAAGAAGAAAATAAGTAGTGATATATCAGGAACAGAGAAATATCCCCCAAATGGATAATGTTCCTTTATGTTGTGATATATCTGAACCAATCTTCAATAATTGATGTTCTTTTCTTCTATAAGAAACGTGATCCCAATAATCAAAATCATGTTGGTTCTGGAAATGGAAAACTATAGGTGCAATGTTTGAACTAATCTCTACAAAATTTCGAAGTGTCCCTTCATATAAGTAAAGAATATTAGAACCATCCTCCAATCGCCCGTTTTCGTTTCTTCTACAAGATGTTTGGAAAAGTTACCATAATCAAATGATGTTGTATGTGGAAATGAAAGATTGGTGAGTGCTGAAATCAATCAGAAGGACAAAGAGAAAGTCATGTATGATGTTGAGTATGTAAGTGAGATTAAGACTGATGCTGATGCTGACCACAAAATAAATTAGGTAGATTAATTGGTAGAAAGTTGTAACTTGATAAAACTGCTTAGGAGTTCTGCTTGGGCACATTAAAATGTAAAATGCATTGAGTCATTATAATAGTTCTTGAGGTGTCACAAAGAACTTTCCTTCTTACTTAAAATAAAAAAATAGAAGAAAAGAAGTGGTGATATATCAGAAACACAGAATTATCTGTAGCAGATCATTTTCTTCCTTACATTCCCCAAAATTGATATAAAAGGGGGTCATGGTGAAAACAACATGCTAAATGGAAATGGAAATGCAAACGGAAGAGCAGGACGAAAGGGAGGTGTCAAAACCATACATTCTCTGTATATTTGCTAACATCTGCTTTGCAGGGTTCCCTGTTGTCATTAAGGTCTCTCTAGACAAAGGCATGAGCTGTTATGTGCTTGTGGTTTATGGCCATGCTTTTGGAACGCTAGCTACTGCTCTTCTTGCACTTCTTTTTGAGAGGTCTGTTAGTTTTCATTCTTCTTATAACTCATGGTCCTAAGATTCTAAAGTCTAAAGCTCTTTCTTTATTTGTTGCCTTGTTAGAAGTTTGCAACATAACTCTTCTAATTATTTCCATTTGATTTCCTCCATAGCCTGCATAAAAATATGGCACCCTCCTCCAATATGAACAGTATCCTCTGTCGTCTGATTAACCATAACCTATCTCGTGACAGGAAAAATGAGAGCAAAATCAGTGTTCCGATAATTCGAAATGTCTTCTTCTTGGGTCTGCTGGGGTGAGTAAATTGTTAACCTCTTAACAAATCATCCCCAACTAATGTTGGACAATTATCAGACAAATGAAAATTGATATTAATTTTCTGCATCTTCCTGTGTACTTCAGAGGAGTGTTGGGAAGAACATTGAATTACATGGGACTGGAATACACTTCACCAGCTATTACATCTGCTATGGGCAACCTTATTCCATGTATTACCTTTATCATAGCAGTTTTGTGCAGGTATGAAATATATTTGGTCAATACGTCCAATCACCATTGCATTTGAGTATACCTTTGCACTGAAAATAAAAAGGAACTCACAGCATTATTGCATTCTGATTTAAGGATTTACACTATGATATGTACTCAGGATGGAAAAATTTGATATTACAAAGCTTGATACCCAAGCCAAGATTGGGGGAACTCTTATCGCCTTTGCCGGTGCAGCACTGATGACGCTATACGAGGGAATTGCTGTGATTTCAATGCACACTCAAGCCTCCCATCAATCTGCTACTTCCAAATCATCCGTAGACAGAGACTGGATAAAGGGCTCCCTTATTCTTCTTGTTTCATATTTTTCCTCATCAGCATTCTACATCTTGCAGGTGCTTGACACATATTCTACCACTACAACCAAAAACAAAGTGTCACAGGAACAACTTTCCGTTAGCAGTTACTTACAATACTCATACATTTGATTGATGCAGACAATAACAATCGAAATGTATCCTGCACCTATTACTCTTACATCGATAACGTGCTTATCGGGGACTCTACTCACGGCGATCATGGCAGCAATTCTAGATCAGGAAGCATCCTCTTGGAAGCTGTCATGGGACAGTACACTTCTTGCTCCTTTGTACAGTGTAAGAATCTGAAGAGGTCTTCAACTGTCAAATGGTAAAGCTTCTCTCCTCATGGAAGTTTGATGAGGTGAAATTTTTGCAGGGAGTTTTGATTTTTGGAATCACCATTTATGTGCAAACATTAGTTGTAAAAACAAGAGGCCCAGTTTTCATGACAGCGTTTAGACCACTATCCACAATTGTTGCAGCTACAATGGGCCTATTCATTTTAAGAGAAGCCATACACTTGGGAAGGTATGAAATATTTTTTTTGGGGTTCACTTATTTGGAATACTGGGTTGCTATCAATTTAAAATATATTTTATTATTTGTGAACATTTTCAGTATTTTAGGAGCTTCCTTGATTATTCTTGGTTTGTCTGCAACTCTCTGGGGAAAGAACAAAGAGAAAGAGAAGAACCCATTGGAGGATGCTACATCTCAAGAAGTTTGTGAGATCCAATTAGAAAATTGAAAAACAGCAGATGATATGTACTATTCAAGTTGTAATCTATGGAATGCCTTAAGTTTTCAGATGGCAAGAATATGAATCATTATATATTTTTTTTAAGAAATTCATGTGAAAAATTAATTTCAGAGTTGCTCTTTGATTCACGTAAGAGACAATCTTGAGGAACCCATATAATACTCCTCCATCTCCTTACCTATCAAATGACAAAAAATAAAATAAAATAAAATAAAAATAAAAATAAAAATAAAAATAAAGTAATCGGCATGCTGCTTTTCTTTTCTCTTTTTTCTAAATTTTTTTTTAAAATGAGTAATTTAGCCCTTTTATCTAAAAAAAATTTTAAAAAATGAGTAATTTAGCCTTACTTTTATTTTATTTTTTTTAAAACAAAAAACCTTCTTTCCCTTTCTCTTTTACTGTTGAGAGTGCCCACATTGCGAACTGCTTAAACTCCCTATCCCTAGACAGTACCAGGGCATATATTTGCCGCGTTCTGTAACATATCTACTGTAAAAACAAACTGTTTATTGGATTTCGTCCAAAAAAAAAAACAAACAAACTGTTTGTTTGGAGGGTTAACCGGGAGACGCAAAGAGAGACACTTTTGTCTTCAACTCTCTCTCTCTCTCTCAAAAACCCTAGACTTCCTTCACCTCACAGGTATTTATACTATTTTCTTTTTTTCAATTTTGTTGTAAATGAAACCAACTGTTCCCTTCACTTCGTATGCTGCTTTCCCAATTGGGTTTCTTTAATTTCGTTGAAAATTGAGAAGGTATATAGTTTATGCATTTTGTTGGTGTAATTAAAGTTCAAAACTTTACACAAGAAGATAGATTATGGCAGAGAATGACGATGACAGTTGCAGTGTTGAAGACGAAGAACACACCAATAACAATAACAATGGTTGTGATAAGGAAGAGGAAGAACTCTCAGTTCCCAGAGGTGGGCCCATCTTCGTCCCCAATCTGGTGGGCTCCCTCACCAGCGTCCTTTTGTTCCAGTCTTCTATTGTCCAAGAACTTCAGGTACTCTTGGTTGATGAGTTCTTGATAGTTCTGTTATTGCTTTGCTAATTTTTGATTGATTCATTTAGTTTAAAGTTGTGTTGGGCTTATTTTGCAGGATTTAGAATTTGAAGTATCTTCAAGTTCATCCCAAGTCTTAGACGAAGAAAAGGGTCAAAATGAGTCAAATGGATGGAATAATGGATGAAATGTTCGAATTTTGACGGTGAGGGGAACATTTATAATAAATTTTAATTTGAGCCCTTAATTCGCTAAAAAAAAAGATCAAGTGGTAAATTGAGAGTTATATACAAGTTCAGGGGACATTTCAGTAGATTACCTTTATTTTTAAAACAAAAAACCTTCTTTCCCTTTCTCTTTTACTGTTGAGAGTGCCCACATTGCGAACTGCTTAAACTCCCTATCCCTAGACAGTACCAGGGCATATATTTGCCGCGTTCTGTAACATATCTACTGTAAAAACAAACTGTTTATTGGATTTCGTCCAAAAAAAAAAACAAACAAACTGTTTGTTTGGAGGGTTAACCGGGAGACGCAAAGAGAGACACTTTTGTCTTCAACTCTCTCTCTCTCTCTCAAAAACCCTAGACTTCCTTCACCTCACAGGTATTTATACTATTTTCTTTTTTTCAATTTTGTTGTAAATGAAACCAACTGTTCCCTTCACTTCGTATGCTGCTTTCCCAATTGGGTTTCTTTTCGTTGAAAATTGAGAAGATATATAGTTTATGCATTTTGTTGGTGTAATTAAAGTTCAAAACTTTACACAAGAAGATAGATTATGGCAGAGAATGACGATGACAGTTGCAGTGTTGAAGACGAAGAACACACCAATAACAATAACAATGGTTGTGATAAGGAAGAGGAAGAACTCTCAGTTCCCAGAGGTGGGCCCATCTTCGTCCCCAATCTGGTGGGCTCCCTCACCAGCGTCCTTTTGTTCCAGTCTTCTATTGTCCAAGAACTTCAGGTACTCTTGGTTGATGAGTTCTTGATAGTTCTGTTATTGCTTTGCTAATTTTTTATTGATTCATTTAGTTTAAAGTTGTGTTGGGCTTATTTTGCAGGGTTTAGAATTTGAAGTATCTTCAAGTTCATCCCAAGTCTTAGACGAAGATATTTCGTAAACATTCTCACTTTCCTTTGTCTTGGGTTTTGCATTTTGAATTTTAGCTGGTGGGTTTTGGTTCACATTGTTATTGTTTGTTGTGCAGGGTGGATGAGCTCAAAATCTTGACTGAGGAAGAGTTGGTGGATATGGCTATCAAGGAAGCATTTAAGGTACACTCATACTTACACTTAGTGCTTTTTTGTGATTTGAAGAAGCTCTGATAAATAATACAGCAGTGCTTGTGCTAACAAGGTATGGCTTTATCATGGGTTTGATTGTAGGACAATGAAGATTCCCCCAATCTTTTGCCTATTCCAGAAGAGCCTTCCGATGAAGGGTGAGTCATATCTATACATAAGCGAACAAATTTAACTGAATCTTTCATATGTCTTATTATAGTCTTTTTTTCTACTTTGATGAGTATTCTCTATCTGCTATGTATTTCCAAATTGTTTTTTATCCATTATTTGATTTTTATACACCAAATTCAGTAGATCAAAGGATCACGAGGCATCAAATGACGAAGCTTGTAAAAAGAAATCAAGGAAGAGAAAACGAATGAAGGCAAAGAATCATGATCTAGAGGTGAGATATTGCCTTCTCCGTGTGTGCTGCTAATGTATTTATCTGAATTGTTGGTACTTGGTATGGTACCTCGTTATATTAAGTCTGTATCTTCCTTCATTTTGAAAGCCTAGGCATCACACTGTTGAAAATTGGGTGGGTGCAAGAAATAGTAAAATTTGAATGAGAAGACCTGTCTAGTTTAAAGGCTAATGTACCACCTAAGGGAATTTTTTAAGAGAATGAGGGTAAACTGAGAAAGTTAGGAAATTTTTCAAGGACCCCAGGTGTGTTGAGCAGAGACTTTTTGAAGCTCCCAAAAGTTTCCCAATTGCATACCTAGTAAGGGTCCTGCAATCTAGGATTCTTGTCGTTGCATTACATTTTTCATTGTCCTTGTTTATGTTCAAGTTATATCTTTGTTATCATGTTCACAACTTAATTGCTGCCGCATTCCAGGAAACTTATATTGCAAATGTGGAGCATGTTAAAAGAATCAAAGAGAAGCAAGATGAAGACAAAGCTGCTGTGACACTGCATTCGTTCAAGTTGGTAGAATGATTATGTAACTCACTCAATTATTTTTCTCACATCTTCAACTTATTGTTTTTCTTATGGTGATTCAGCCCTAGTTCGAAGGTCAATGATTGTGCCATTACATCCTCAAGGACAATTGATAGGATGAAACCCCTCAGATCTGCAAGTTCAGCAGTGAAGGTTTGCTTAAGAGTTGCCTATTGTGAATGTTTTCATGCAGTCATGTTCAATTTGCTGGCTCTGACATCTCAGATGGTTGATAATATCTATGCTTTTTTTTCCCCCTCTTATGCAAACAGGTAAAGTCATCCAGCATTCAGGGCTACGTACCTGTGCACTATCCAGAAGTTGCTCTTTCCATTGAGGTTTACCATAATGCGCGAAAATGGGTGAAGGTATAGCATCCTCTAATGTGTTTTCTTGCTTATGTCAAATAGAGTAGCTTTTGGTTTTGGTGTTTGTTTGCCAATTATATGGTTCATACTAGTCAAGGTATAATGCTAGCATTTTTCGTGGGCTTCTGATTTGTAGGGTTGAAATATCTGATGTCTCTATAATTGAGATGTGTGCAAGTGCAATTCTTCATTTTTAAAAAGCTCATGCTTCATAGCAGAAACTCCAAAAACAAAGATATCCATGCTCGAACCTAGCTGGCTGAGGATGCTTTCATTCCTGAGTGGGAGCTTCTCTGTGGATTGGGATTTAATCTTTGTACAAATATGAAAGAAAGTCATGGTATGTGTAACTCTATGCTGGGAAGTTCGCAGAATTAAGCCTAAAGAACAACTGGATGTGTCCCTCCCTTTTAATCTGGAGTTGGTTTGAGTTAGCTAGGTTCTTACAGGTAGGGTTTTAGGTCCCTTGTGACTGAGTCACCTCCAATAAATTGGTAGTCCATTTCGAGTGGAGCAAGACCAAAAATTTCATCCAATAGACTTGTGATTTTTATTTTCTTCATCAGACTTGCGTTCTCTGAGCTTCTTTTTTAGTATAGTTTAGGGAAAAGATAGACCAGAAAAAAGTAGTTAGGTTTCCTTCCTTCTGTTACAGGATTTCTATTGCCTCTATGAGTCTAGGGAAAAGATGAATTAAAAGCAATTCCGAGTCATTCATGTCTTATTTATGTAGCACTCTTTTTCATTACTCAGATAATTCTTTCCTCAAGTTCCTGCTGTTATTGACAAAGTAAGATTGTTTGCAGAACCAAGAGTTCTTGGTCCTTGGACAACAAACCTTGACTGAACTGAGGGATAAGATCTACTGCTTAACGGACCATGTGATGCAAAAGGCTAAGCAGCATGACCCTTCAGGATATTTCCTTATAGAAGTAAGTAATCTATCCATTTATTGTTTATTTTCATGATCAGGATGGTATTTGCACTGAAATCTAGCATATTGCTGATCCTATGTAGGATACATTGTGCAACGATTTGAGGGATCCCTCTGCAGTAGATTATAGTGAACCTATATTTGATTGGCTTAGAAATTCTAAAGATGAAGCTCATAAAAAATGGGAATGGATTGCAGCTGGAGGATTGCAAACAAAGCAAAAAGCAGTTGTAGGCGATGTTACGGGCTCACAATTGCCTCATTTCAGAGCTGTTGACATGCACAAGACACAGTTTTGTGACTTGAAATTTCGACTTGGTGCTGGATATCTATATTGTCACCAGGTACGTATCTCTATTGCAATCTTTTCATGCCTTTCTATAAGGGAAACATTATTTTGTGCTTTACAACGTATTTTTCTGTATGTGAGAATCTTGATGAACTTTTTATGCATCTCTGTTGATGGTTGTTGATGTTGATTTGGGGAAATGATTTGAAACAGGGAGACTGCAGACATACAATTGTAATTAGAGACATGAGATTGATTCATCCACAGGATGTACAAAACAGGGCAGCCTATCCGATACTCTTATTTCAACTGAAGCCGCATATACGAAAATGTTATGTTTGTAAAATATTTAGAGCAACACAGGTGACTATAGATGACAAGTGGGCTCAGGAGAACCCCTGCTACTTCTGTGACAACTGCTATTACCTTCTTCACTACAAGGACGGTTGTTTGCTGTATGATGACTTTTCTGTACACGAGTATCGACATGATTAATCATTTTGTACGTAGAGAGTTTAGTTTCACCCGTAACGGGAAGTGGTACAAACATATCCAAGTCATACCACCATTATGGAGTCAGTTCTATGTTCGCTTTAACTACTTGAGTTACAAGTCTCTTGCGACTTAGAGTTTGCATATCATTCATCATACCACACCATTATTTAACAATGGGGGCCTACGCTCCAAGAAAATTTGTCTGTCCATATGATACATATTTGAAGTTTTCTAGTTTAGGTTATAATATAAGTATCTGTGCAAGATCTTTCTAATTAATTCATTCATTTATGCCCGTATTTTTCACATTACTTGATCTGCAAGATCTTTCGTTAAGCAACATTTTGATTAACCATGCGATGCTTCACGAGACAATTGGAAATATTAAAGCCTCCTTGGATGATTCAATTCAAATTAAGTAAAAATATAAATTTCCTCAAGTTCCTGCTGTTATTGACAAAGTAAGATTGTTTGCAGAACCAAGAGTTCTTGGTCCTTGGACAACAAACCTTGACTGAACTGAGGGATAAGATCTACTGCTTAACGGACCATGTGATGCAAAAGGCTAAGCAGCATGACCCTTCAGGATATTTCCTTATAGAAGTAAGTAATCTATCCATTTATTGTTTATTTTCATGATCAGGATGGTATTTGCACTGAAATCTAGCATATTGCTGATCCTATGTAGGATACATTGTGCAACGATTTGAGGGATCCCTCTGCAGTAGATTATAGTGAACCTATATTTGATTGGCTTAGAAATTCTAAAGATGAAGCTCATAAAAAATGGGAATGGATTGCAGCTGGAGGATTGCAAACAAAGCAAAAAGCAGTTGTAGGCGATGTTACGGGCTCACAATTGCCTCATTTCAGAGCTGTTGACATGCACAAGACACAGTTTTGTGACTTGAAATTTCGACTTGGTGCTGGATATCTATATTGTCACCAGGTACGTATCTCTATTGCAATCTTTTCATGCCTTTCTATAAGGGAAACATTATTTTGTGCTTTACAACGTATTTTTCTGTATGTGAGAATCTTGATGAACTTTTTATGCATCTCTGTTGATGGTTGTTGATGTTGATTTGGGGAAATGATTTGAAACAGGGAGACTGCAGACATACAATTGTAATTAGAGACATGAGATTGATTCATCCACAGGATGTACAAAACAGGGCAGCCTATCCGATACTCTTATTTCAACTGAAGCCGCATATACGAAAATGTTATGTTTGTAAAATATTTAGAGCAACACAGGTGACTATAGATGACAAGTGGGCTCAGGAGAACCCCTGCTACTTCTGTGACAACTGCTATTACCTTCTTCACTACAAGGACGGTTGTTTGCTGTATGATGACTTTTCTGTACACGAGTATCGACATGATTAATCATTTTGTACGTAGAGAGTTTAGTTTCACCCGTAACGGGAAGTGGTACAAACATATCCAAGTCATACCACCATTATGGAGTCAGTTCTATGTTCGCTTTAACTACTTGAGTTACAAGTCTCTTGCGACTTAGAGTTTGCATATCATTCATCATACCACACCATTATTTAACAATGGGGGCCTACGCTCCAAGAAAATTTGTCTGTCCATATGATACATATTTGAAGTTTTCTAGTTTAGGTTATAATATAAGTATCTGTGCAAGATCTTTCTAATTAATTCATTCATTTATGCCCGTATTTTTCACATTACTTGATCTGCAAGATCTTTCGTTAAGCAACATTTTGATTAACCATGCGATGCTTCACGAGACAATTGGAAATATTAAAGCCTCCTTGGATGATTCAATTCAAATTAAGTAAAAATATAAAGGTTTTATTGCCATTACCATTTTATTACAAAGCTGCTAAAACTAGGACTAGAAATGAGAATGAAAACCCATCTCCTTTGGGGAATGTATATGGGTTTTTGTTTCTTTGATCATAGAAATGTATAACGGTTTTAAAACCCATGAAAACGGAAAACCCACCCTTCTCATGTTCATATGGGTTTTCCCCTGTAGGATACATTGTGCTCTAACCAAACATGAGGAGAAGAATCTCGTACTCATTTCCAAGCTTGTTTCCGTGCAGAGGAAAAAAAGAAATCACCCGGTGCATGTATTAGATTATATTACAGCATATGAAGAAGTTGGGAAATCTTAATCGACTACAGATTTATTGGGCAAGAAGAGTTTCCAGTCTTACAAAAGATGACAATTCTAACATGATTCACAACTCACATCACCTTCAACATGTATTAGATTACTTTTCAACAAGATATCGACTGCTAACTTCTAAGCCTCAACTATTGAAGAAAAAAATTGAAGGGAAGATGATAGAAGAAAGACAAGAGGAGTGGGGAAAAAGAAGTAAAAATCTCAAAATGATACAAACATCATACATTTCAGAACATTATACCCACTCCTTTGGGTTGATGCAAGCATCTAACAGTTTCCATTCTTCACTTCCCTCTTCTGGTTTCTGCACAGCAAACAATAAGATTGCTCTCAATTATGAGTTCAAAACTTCAAGGCGTTCCATTTTTCAGTAGTACCAGAAATAAATTATCGTACAGAGAAAACCAGTAAGCTTACATGGTCATATTCCCACCGAGCAGTCAGTGGAAGAGAGACAAGAATACTCTCAATTCGACCTCCTGTCTTTAGTCCAAAAGTTGTTCCACGATCATAAACCTTTTGTTTAAAAGAAAACAGAAATTAGGCCTCATTTACATATGAATTGCTGATATGAATTTCACTAACATCTTCAGGGCTCATTTTCATACCAAATTGAATTCGACATAGCGCCCTCTTCGCAATTGCTGCCATGCCTTTTGCTGATCCGTAAACGGTAGATCCTTCCTTTTCTCTATAATTGGTACGTAAGCAGGGACCACAGAATTTGCACATTCTTCAAGTCAACGGAAATGCATGCAGGAAGTGGATGCAGTCACTCAACTAGTGGGAAATAATTAACGGAAAATACAACCAAAAATAAAAGAAGATTCTATATTTCCAAGCAATACCAGTGGCAAAGGAAAGAAGCATCTCCTGATCATAGTCATTTAGATCATCAAAAAATATTCCTCCAAGCCCTCGCCTCTCATCTCGATGCTGCATACAGAAATGATCTATGTACCATCAACACCATGTTACAAATTTATAACACATAACAATTAAAAAAGTTCAGTAAGAGAGGTTTTATTGCCATTACCATTTTATTACAAAGCTGCTAAAACTAGGACTAGAAATGAGAATGAAAACCCATCTCCTTTGGGAAATGTATATGGGTTTTTGTTTCTTTGATCATAGAAATGTATAACGGTTTTAAAACCCATGAAAACGGAAAACCCACCCTTCTCATGTTCATATGGGTTTTCCCCTGTAGGATACATTGTGCTCTAACCAAACATGAGGAGAAGAATCTCGTACTCATTTCCAAGCTTGTTTCCGTGCAGAGGAAAAAAAGAAATCACCCGGTGCATGTATTAGATTATATTACAGCATATGAAGAAGTTGGGAAATCTTAATCGACTACAGATTTATTGGGCAAGAAGAGTTTCCAGTCTTACAAAAGATGACAATTCTAACATGATTCACAACTCACATCACCTTCAACATGTATTAGATTACTTTTCAACAAGATATCGACTGCTAACTTCTAAGCCTCAGCTATTGAAGAAAAAAATTGAAGGGAAGATGATAGAAGAAAGACAAGAGGAGTGGGGAAAAAGAAGTAAAAATCTCAAAATGATACAAACATACATTTCAGAACATTATACCCACTCCTTTGGGTTGATGCAAGCATCTAACAGTTTCCATTCTTCACTTCCCTCTTCTGGTTTCTGCACAGCATACAATAAGATTGCTCTCAATTATGAGTTCAAAACTTCAAGGCGTTCCATTTTTCAGTAGTACCAGAAATAAAGTACCGTACAGAGAAAACCAGTAAGCTTACATGGTCATATTCCCACCGAGCAGTCAGTGGAAGTGAGACAAGAATACTCTCAATTCGACCTCCCGTCTTTAGTCCAAAAGTTGTTCCACGATCATAAACCTTTTGTTTAAAAGAAAACAGAAATTAGGCCTCATTTACATATTAATTGCTGATACGAATTTCACTAACATTTTCAGGGCTCATTTTCATACCAAATTGAATTCAACATAGCGCCCTCTTCGCAATTGCTGCCATGCCTTTTGCTGATCCGTAAATGGTAGATCCTTCCTTTTCTCTATAATTGGTACGTAAGCAGGGACCACAGAATTTGCACATTCTTCAAGTCAACGGAAGTGCATGCAGGAAGTGGATGCAGTCACTCAACTAGTAGGAAATAATTAATGGAAAATACAACCAAAAAAACAAGAAGATTCTATATTTCCAAGCAATACCAGTGGCAAAGGAAAGAAGCATCTCCTGATCATAGTCATTTAGATCATCAAAAAATATTCCTCCAAGCCCTCGCCTCTCATCTCGATGCTGCATACAGAAATGATCTATGTACCATCAACACCATATTACAAATTTATAACACATAACAATTAAAAAGGTTTAGTAAGAAATATACCTTGATATAGAAATAATCATCACACCATTTCTTGAACCGAGGATAGAAGGTAGGATCAAATTTGTCGCAAGCACTTTTCTGGACCTACAGAAGAAGGCCAACACCACTATACAGTTAGTTAAAGCCACAGAATTTTTCAAAAGAAGTGGGACTTTAATCACAAAACACCATAAGGGATGTTGTCTGTTTTGTTTTACATACTGAATGAAAATGCTTAACATCCTCCTCAAAAATATAAGCAGGTGTCAAGTCAGTTCCGCCACCAAACCACCATTGCCTAGGTGCTCCAGGAGCATCTGCATAAATGTGACGAATCGGGATAGAGTCCAAAGAGCTTTCTGATTCATGAATTATTTATACACGAGTGATATAAGGAAATGCATGGAACAAGGGAAAAAGAAAATTATTAGTGATATGATATCTGCCTCATCTTCTCTACCACATCACTGACTGAACACTTTCCAGATACTGACGAGAAGAAATATCTTATCCCTATAGTTAATCTTATTATTGTTTCTACTATCACAACTGCTAGTATTATTATCAGCATTGCAACTATCATTATTACTGATTGTTAATCAACCCATAAAGGGAAGTAATCAGAATCTCAACATATCATTTCTAGCATGTGAGCATAATCTAGTGCCCGTCAAAGTATTTTTTCTGGGTTTAACAGTTTTCATCATAATAACATGTACACTTTTATATCCAAATTTAACCTTTACCTTTCCCAATCTTTGATATCCTTGGTTTTGCATTATTCAACACAAGCATGACATAAAATGCTGAACTCATTTAGAGATCATCTACTTCATTAGTAATACCACCAAAGCTGGGTTCAAGCCTGCCTACCTACCTACCTACAAACGCAACCTAACTAAGCAATGTGCAATCCACAGCAAAGAAATGAGAAATGATCACATTCATACCTTGCGGAGCATCAGTTTCGAAATACCGATAATTGAAATGCAAAGTAGGTGCAAAAGGGTTCTTTGGATGCAAAACCTGAAAACAATCACAACCAAACCGCAGCCCCATATATTATACAAACAAAATAAAAACCCAACATTTTCTTCTTCTTTCTTTTTTCACAAAACGAGCAGAACTCACGAAATTACCGAGCTAATTCCGGAGGCGAAGAAAGGAACCGGGCCCGGCTTGTGATCAGCTGCGGCGGCGCCCTTGGCAGCTCGGTATGCCTCGGGAGGCATAACGCCGTAGACAACAGAGACATTGACACCGGCCTTCTCCCAAACGGCGCCGTCTTGGAGGACAACCGAGGATAGAAGGTAGGATCAAATTTGTCGCAAGCACTTTTCTGGACCTACAGAAGAAGGCCAACACCACTATACAGTTAGTTAAAGCCACAGAATTTTTCAAAAGAAGTGGGACTTTAATCACAAAACACCATAAGGGATGTTGTCTGTTTTGTTTTACATACTGAATGAAAATGCTTAACATCCTCCTCAAAAATATAAGCAGGTGTCAAGTCAGTTCCGCCACCAAACCACCATTGCCTAGGTGCTCCAGGAGCATCTGCATAAATGTGACGAATCAGGATAGAGTCCAAAGAGCTTTCTTATTCATAAATTATTTATACACGAGTGATATAAGGAAATGCATGGAACAAGGGAAAAAGAAAATTATTAGTGATACGATATCTGCCTCATCTTCTCCACCACATCACTGATTGAACACTTTCCAGATACTGACGAGAAGAAATATCTTATCCCTATAGTTAATCTTATTATTGTTTCTACTATCACAACTGCTAGTATTATTATCAGCATTGCAACTATCATTATTACTGATTGTTAATCAACCCATAAAGGGAAGTAATCAGAATCTCAACATATCATTTCTAGCATGTGAGCATAATCTAGTGCCCGTCAAAGTATTTTTTCTGGGTTTAACAGTTTTCATCATAATAACATGTACACTTTTATATCCAAATTTAACCTTTACCTTTCCCAATCTTTGATATCCTTGGTTTTTCATTATTCAACACAAGCATGACATAAAATGCTGAACTCATTTAGAGATCATCTACTTCATTAGTAATACCAACAAAGCTGGGTTCAAGCCTGCCTACCTACCTACCTACAAACGCAACCTAACTAAGCAATGTGCAATCCACAGCAAAGAAATGAGAAATGATCACATTCATACCTTGCGGAGCATCAGTTTCGAAATACCGATAATTGAAATGCAAAGTAGGTGCAAAAGGGTTCTTTGGATGCAAAACCTGAAAACAATCACAACCAAACCGCAGCCCCATATATTATACAAACAAAATAAAAACCCAACATTTTCTTCTTCTTTCTTTTTTCACAAAACGAGCAGAACTCACGAAATTACCGAGCTAATTCCGGAGGCGAAGAAAGGAACCGGGCCCGGCTTGTGATCAGCTGCGGCGGCGCCCTTGGCAGCTCGGTATGCCTCGGGAGGCATAACGCCGTAGACAACAGAGACATTGACACCGGCCTTCTCCCAAACGGCGCCGTCTTGGAGGACCCTGCTGATGCCTCCACCGCCACCGGGCCTCGACCACACGTCCTCTTTAAAGGTGGCACCGCCGTCCGCGGCCTCAATGGCGGCGCAGACGGTGTCTTGGGCTTCCCTTATCATCTTCTCGAAGCGGGCCCGCACGGAGGACGAAGAGGAGTTGGCGCGGAGGAAGGTGTCGGGCCGCTGGGCCTCCGGGGTCTCTTTCTCGATGACGGTACATCGGACGGTGGAGGAGGGAACTGAGTGAAGGGAATGGTGACGTGGGTTGATTGTGAAGGAGTGTCTTTTGGGGGAGAAAGGAGGGAACTTTGGTTTTGGGGAGGGAGAGGGAGAGAGAAGAGTGAAGGAAGATGAAGCTGAGAGAGTGGCTGGTGGTGGCATTGTGGGTTTTGCGAGGAAAAAAATTTCAAGTACAATTCAAAGGCTGTGTGTCTTTCTCACATAGGAATTGAGAGAGAGATGGGGATATGAATTTGGGATAAGGTGCTCAGTCAAACCAAACCCAGATACGCAGATTGTTTAAGCCCACTGTATTATCATCAAATTTTACTGTGGGGGCTTGGTCTTTTACTGTTGGCCAATTTTTAAGGTCAATTTTGGCACCAAAGTTGAGCCCTACACTCCATACTTGCATAACATTGCTTCATTCACCCGGATTTTTTTCCTTTTTTGACAAAAACTGAGTGTCCAAGTCCAAATGATAAACCAAAGAAGACCAACTACAATTCTTGTACTAAAAGCATAGTTCCTTTTTTTTTTTTTTTCCCTTCTTTTATGTTATTATGAGTTCTCATATATGAGAAAATTTTACCAATATTGGGTTGTGGCATTATCCCGAGCCAATCACCCATTGTTATGTGTTGATATGACAATACACAGAGCCGGTCTTGAATTTTACAGGGCCCAAGGCAAATGTAAAAAATTAGACCTCTAAGCTATGTATTTATATAACATTTTTTTTTTCACTTAAGTGCTAGACTCATTCTCATTTTTCAATCAATATTTAACTTATTCGAATTAACTAAAAATTTAACATTCAAAACAAATAAATTATATAAATTCAAATTTCAATATATAAAAATCTAAAATAAGAGGTTACGCTTGATACATTCAAATATAATGCATAAACAAGTAAATATTCATAATAATACATGACAGACTTGAAATAACTTAGCATCGCTATTACATGTAAGTTTTCTCCTCACATAGCGTATGTTGCTCAATATTGTAACCCAAATAAATTTTGTCAATTACTTTAATTAATTCAGTAAATACAACGTTTTTTTACCAAGGGCTAGTTTGGCATTGTTGTGCTGTGAAAATAATCGCGATTAGATTTGCTGTAAGAAAATCAGCTATGAGATAAAACAGTTTGGCGTTTGGTAAACTTTTTGTTAATAGTGTTATTAGTATTGATTCCCGCATAATCAAAAAATAATTCCCACATAATCATTAAACCCAATGCCTCTTCGAAATTGATTCCCACATAATCAGAAAACGAAAGCAACTCATTAGGTGCTTTCTCTTACATTAATTTTTAACAATAAGTGATTTTCTCATAGGTTAATAAATGGGTTGGCCTTCTAAATTTTTTTTTAAAATCATTTATCACCCCAAGCAATGCTAAAACCGTCACTAAACGTATTCATTTTCTGCCGGGAAAAAAAGAACAAAAAGCAGTGTTTTATATGCTTGAATAACTTCCGGACTATAAAATCGGTATCATCGTCTTCATCATCACATCCCTCTGTATCTCTCTCTGTAAATTCATTCCAATTCGATAGAAATGGAAATATCGGCGGAGCCCATAAGAGTTCAAAGCTTAGCCCAAGCAGGCCTCAACCAAGTCCCGCCCCAATACATTCAACCTCCCCAGCACCGACCCAATCGACCTTCTTCTTCAACCAACATTCCGCTCATCAACCTTTTCGGCCTCGACCCGACCCGACGTGATTCTGTTCGGGCCTCAATCGGGCAAGCCTGCCGGGACTGGGGCGCCTTCCACATCACCAACCACGGCGTTCCTGCCAGCATAGTCGACGCCATCAAGCGCGTGGGCCTCACCTTCTTCAACGACAGCTCAGTCGAAGACAAACTCAAGTATGCGTGCGATCCGAGCTCGTCGGCGTCGGAGGGCTACGGCAGCCGGATGCTGGAGAAGGACGACACCGTTTTGGACTGGAGGGACTACTTCGACCACCACACCCTCCCCCTCCGGCGCCGGAACCCCACGCGATGGCCCCATTTCCCCGCAGATTACCGCCAGGTGGTTTCCGAGTACAGCGATCGAATTGCTTCGCTGGCGCGAGAGCTGCTGGGGCTGGCGTCCGAGAGCCTGGGGCTTAACACGCGGCGTTTAGAGGAGGCGGTTGGGGAGTTTTGGCAGAACATTACGATCAGCTATTACCCGCCGTGTCCTCAGCCTGAGCTGACTTTGGGCCTGCAGGCCCATTCGGATTTTGGTGCGATTACGCTGTTGGTCCAGGACGAGGTGGGTGGGCTTGAGGTGCTTAAAGACGGAGAGTGGGTTCCTGTGAAGCCTTTGGGTGGTGATGCCATTGTTGTTCTTCTAGCTGACCAGACCGAGGTACCTTATCATCTATCAAACATCAAACGAACACCTTCTTATTCTTCTTTTAGCTGACCAAACTATGAAAAATTTGCAGTATTCATTTTTATAAAGAAATGAGCTACATTGGTTAAACAAGTTCTTTTGTAATAAAGTTGAAAACTTTTGTTTTTTTTTTTTGGTAACTGAAAACTTTTGTTGAATATTAAAGAAATGAGCTAAATTGGTGAGAAAGAAAGGAGGGCAGTATAAATTAGAATGCAGTGAGTTTAACTTATCTTGAACAGTGTCAAATTGCTATGATCAACTTTGTTTGTTATGACTTTGTATTAGTCTATTCAAAGATTCGAAGGATTTTCTGAAATAAAATAGGCATGGAGAAGTGTCTTGTACTGTGCCTTCTTTAATTTTATTATTAATAAGAGAAGTTGAGTCGTTGTCAGTTGATGCTTATGCCTTCTTAAATATATTCAGTCCATTACCATGATGCTTTGGAATTATCATTTGCTGAATCACATTTTGTCCAGATAAAAATATGCTTGAATCCCAGGAAACTCTCAGTGGATGAATCGTGATGAGTGTTTTTCATGGTATTCTTTTAGCTTTTAGGCTTCTCGATGATTTTGAATTGAACAAGTGGTACTGGTAGCAATATGTTATATTATGTCTAGAGACTTAAACGTTTTGCCATCTTAAATATATTCAGTCCATTACCATGATGCTTTGGAATTATCATTTGCTGAATCACATTTTGTCCAGATAAAAATATGCTTGAATCCCAGGAAACTCTCAGTGGATGAATCGTGATGAGTGTATTTCATGGTATTCTTTGAGCTTTTAGGCTTCTCGATGATACTGAATTGAATCAAGTGGTACTGGTAGCAACATGTTATATTATGTCTAGAGACTTAAACGTTTTTGTCTGGGTAGTTGTGCTTATCTGTCGGTCTTGGCCAGGCTTCTGATCGTTTTTGTTTTATATTTGCTTGACGTATTGATTTTCGGCCTGTTATTATAGTATTCGTTTGAGGGGACCTGAGGACAAGCTGACTAAGTAACCTCATTTTTGTTTTCTTTGGTTTGGTTTTTGTTCATTCTTGGCCAATTAGGACAAATGGTTTGAGAATAAACATAGGTTAATATGGCTCTACGTTGACTGTATGTGTAGCCAACCAAGTTAAGACCTACTGCATTGTATATGTGCTCTTAGTTGCTGTTGGTCAATTAGGACAAATGGTTTGAGAATAAACATAGGTTAATATGGCTCTACGTTGACTGTATGTGTAGCCAACCAGGTTAAGACCTACTGCTTTGTATATGTGCTCTTAGTTGCTGTGGGTCATAACATACTAAAAAATTCACATGTTGCTAAATCTGTCAGTCTATAAGGAGTCACACTGTATATCATAGGCCTGCTTTTACACTTCGTGCAAGGGTTAAGCCATAATTTTCTTAAGCACTTTATTTTGTCTTCAATGAAGCTGCTAATTGTTTGATGTCATTGACAACCACTATTTCTAAACATTGGCATAACATCAACCCTCAGTTTTACTTATTTTTCTATCGCTTTTCATTGTTCTTATATGATTTGGTTAGGGATATTAAGTTTGGGTCCCATGGAACACATTGAGGCTTGGTCATTGTCCTTTCTGATTTGTCGTAATAATTGGCTTTAACTTAGATCACAAATAACTGTGACATGTAGAGGAACCTCTAATTAATCCAACCACTACGAAACTGACTTTCACTGTTGGGTTTGGCTTTGGATCAATACTCAAAGGTACTGATTTAAGTGGTTCAGTTTTGGGATTGTACCAAGTGGACTTGAGCTGAGACGATCTGAAACTAAAAAATGCAGTGCTTAAGGCTTATACCTATCAATGCCTTCTCTCTAAGCTGATAATCGAATCGCCAACATGTGCTTTACAGGATTCTTGTCATTCTTTGGATCTAAGTGCATTTCTTTCATAGGATTTGTTTTGTAGAATGAAATTAATTGAACAAGTGGAGCAATAATATGAATTATGTTTATTCTCTAACAGTGGATTATCTTGCCTGCAGATAATGACCAATGGGAAGTACAGGAGTGCTCAACATAGGGCTCTAACCAATTCCAATCAGGCACGGCTCTCAGTTGCTACATTTCATGATCCAGCCAAGACAGCAAAAGTATCCCCTGCTTCTGAGCTTACCAGTGCGTCGACTCCTCCCCTCTACCGGGAAGTTGTTTATGGAGATTATGTGTCATCGTGGTACACAAAGGGCCCAGAAGGAAAACGGAATATCGATGCCCTCCAGCTTGAACCTTGATCGTTAGTTGGAAAACCCTCATTTCCCCAACTTGCCAACACCTTGCATTCTAGAATGGAAGTAGAGCCACTGTCATCAGTATTTTAGCCTGGGACTTTGGTTTTGGGAGGATAGCATAGTCTTTCTAATCCATACCACACCTTTAACAATGCATAATTCTGTTCAACATGTACATGAATTGGTTAGTTGATTGCATTAGTGAAAATGCTTTTTCTAACTGCCAATGTGAATTCAAGTATAATTGGGGGTGTTCTTGTGCACCATCTTGCTTTAGCTGCAAGTGTTGTTTTTCGCTTTCTTCATGGACTGATTTGGAATTTAAACAGAAAGATGGACGGCAAATTCAAAGTGTTTCCATGGAAATAGTTCTAAATATTGAATCTAGATATTGTGAATTATGTTTGGATTGCCATTAGAATAAAAAATTGAAAACGTCAAAATGATTATGGAAGCAAAGAAATACAACCATAAGCAATGAAATACAACCATAATTAAATCAACCCATGATATGACTAAACTGACCCAAACCAAATGATTTAACAAAATATTTGAAAGAATTTGACAGAAGTAAAGAAAATAATCTATGAGAAAAAATTCCAAATCATCAAAGAACAGAATTATGAATAAAGTATCTTCAATTAGAAATAATAACCATTAGCATATGAGTTATAAATTTATTTATAGCCCCCCATTCTGCCGTCCGAGAACCAAAACAAAAAAAACCCCACCATTTGAAATGAATATTATTTTCTTTTGAACACGGTCCCAAAAACTTCTGACTCCCCCAACCTTCTTCCTTGTTCTCTTCCTATTATCCCTATCTGTCTTTGACAGAGAGGGCAAGCCTCCATTGGAGCCTTTTAAAGCTCCGATTCCTCGAAACAAACACTCAAATCCAATTCAATCCAATCACCACCAAAAACCCAGATGAAGCGGTACAGGAATGGCGAAGTCTGGGACTTTGAGAACCAAATGCCGGTGGCCGCCGGCGCCGGAGACGTCATCTTGGGTGTAGACGGCGGCACCACCTCCACCGTCTGCATTTGCATGCCGATTTTGCCCTTCTCTGACCCTCTCCCCGACCCAGTTCCCGTTCTTGCTCGAGCAGTCGCCGGTTGCACCAACCACAACAGCGTTGGCGGTAATTGTTCTTCTGTTCATGGTTTATCAGTTGATCGCAACTGTTTTGATTTTTGTATCTGATCTAATTGAATAACTTGTTGTTAAACCTTAGAGGCTGCTGCAAGGGAAACATTGGAGCAGGTGATGGCTGAAGCGCTGGCCAAGTCCGGTTCGAACCGGTCGGCGGTTCGAGCTGTTTGTTTGGCGGTTTCTGGTGTCAACCATCCCACTGATCAGCAGAGGATATTAGATTGGCTTAGGTATTACTTTCAAGTCTCTATGATGGCACATTGTTCCCGTCTGTGTTTTTAAAAAATATTTATTTTACTTTAAAAGTTATTTACTTGTTGGGTGCTTACCCTTGTGGGTTTTGGCACATATCAATCTCTGATTAATGTTTAGTACTGAAAGCTTTAATCTTGTCTTGATGTGAACAGGGATGTATTCCCCAGCAATGCAAGGTTGCATGTTCATAATGATGCTGTGGCAGCTCTAGCTTGTGGGACTTTGGGAAAACTTCATGGGTGTGTTCTAATTGCTGGCACGGGGACCATTGCATATGGGTTCACAGAAGACGGTAGAGAAGCTCGGGCAGCTGGCGCAGGACCTACCTTAGGTGATTGGGGAAGGTATAGCCTTGTTGCTCGGTTCTTTAGTTTCCTATTTCTAGCTCTGTCCCCGAGATGCTTCTACTTTAATGAAGGTGGTTCCTTGTTGTCATTGGAGGTTTCCTACATCTTTTGTATCTAGGTCACCTTAACCATCAAGTACATGAAATGATATAAGGGTTGTAAGAAGAAACAGTCACTGGGAAAAAGACTTCCACTTTTACTCACTTCTTGATTATATGTTTTGAATTAATCTTACTGTTGAAATCCCGTAAAATTCTTTCTATTTTCATTGTTGATTTTCCCTTTCCTGCTCATCATTTTGCATTAAACTTTATAAATTGACGATTTGAACTCCCCAGCAGTATGATTGTGATCCATCTATATTCTACAGTTGCTCCCTGCCTGATAATGTTGTGCTTTAATTTTAAGATTTCATGGCCATGTATAAATCAATCAATGTGTCAAATAAACTTAATATCACTTTTTGAGTAGTATTCTGGTAGTTTCTGGCATTCAGGATGTGGGCGTCTTTTTTACGATATCCGTCTTTTTCCTTTCCCAGAAGTTTTTACTGAAGGTAATGTTCTTTTTACTTGCAGTGGTTACGGAATAGCTGCACAGGCATTAACCGCTGTGGTAAGGGCCCATGATGGTCGTGGTCCACATACAATGCTTATGTCTAGTATTTTAGGGAAGCTTGGTCTTTCTTCTCCAGATGAACTCATCGGGTATCTATCTGAAACTTATAATTGTCATCATCACATATATTGGTGAAGTTACTAGTTGTCATTTTGGGATCTTACAGTCTGCAGCCAATCTTTAAGGCAGTTTTGGCGAAAATAAATGACAAGGTTTGTTCCATCAATCTGTAAATTCGTTTGTCTGCAATCCCTCAAATGGTGTTGGTTAAGTGATGCAAATATGTGGGAAGTTCCACTTATTGTAGTAGCTAAAATCTGGTATAGATGTGAATGATCTAAGTTCTCTGGTTCCATTGGCATGCAAACTTTTTATATCTTGAGATTATTCTTCTTAGATTACGTGGTTTTATCTGCACCTCTATGTGAGAGGAGTCAAAAGTCGGTCGCATCTCACATAGGGATGTGGAAAAAACCCCATTGATCTTAAAATTGCAATTATTGTATCTTTTCCATTGAATTTGTCATGCATTCTTGATTGGAATATGTTTCATTTAAAGGGTATGTGGTATTTTGTATGTCTCTGTGAACCTTCTTGAGGAAAATGAATTGAGAACCTTGATACAAATGAGTATCCGGGATGTAATTGTATGGGGTATCAGATAACCACTATAATTTTCTATTGGATTTCAGGTGGACCTATGCAGATCCATCTTGGGCTCGCATTGCAGCACTTGTTCCAGTTGTTGTATATTGTGCAATTGCTGGTGATGAGGTTGCAAATAAGATCTTGTTTGATTCAGTCGAGGAGTTGAGATTGAGTGTGAAAGCTGTTGTTCAAAGACTTGGCTTGTGTGGTCCAGGTGTGACATACTGAACAAAAAACTGAAAAAAATTAAAGGAATTCTTTTTTGGATTTGTGTGATGTATAATAGGTCATGAGGTTATGCATGGCTTCATAAAATATTAATCATTTAGTGGTAGGGTAGTGATACTATTTAAATATGCAGTTGCAAAAAAGAAATGCTTAATAAACTGCATACAGGGAGCAGGAAAGTTATTGCTATTCCTTACTGGCTTATTTTATTTTCGAGTGTTTTGCCCTTGTGCTATACCCATTCCTTCTACTTATGGTGTTGTATTATTGCTGTGCTCATGATGGATATTCTATATGTGTATCAGATTCGAGTTTATATAGTGCCTTGCAATAATTGAAAGGTAGGGAGTCCCTACTCTGCATACTTATTTCATTTTTTGTTTAAAATAATTGCAGAGGGAAAAGATTCTTTTCCCCTTGTCATGGTTGGCGGTGTTCTTGATGAAAATAAGAGGTGGGATATAGGAGAGGAAGTCATTAAATGCATCTCCAAGGACTACCCCGGGGCAGTTCCTATTAGGCCGAAGGTAAGCATATTTTATGCCTCACTTCAATAAACTTTTGATATTTGAAGCAAATGAGATTTAAAGGGTGAGCCTGCTACTTTCCATAGATGGCTTCTTGAGTACAGTTACTATTGGCGGGCTTCCCTATCTTGGATAAAAAGGAAAAGTGTCTTCATGTCAAACGATAATTAGAGGGTAGATGAAAAGTGGACAGCACACAAATAGACTAAGGAAGGAACAATAATCAATTAGAAGATACTAATTGTTTCTATAATTTATCAAAAGTCCTACTAACGACCAAGTTAGCAACCCATATGCTTGTGTACACAGATGTTATTTTGTGGAATTTCTGGTTTGCTCTTTTACAATGCTGCTGTATTTGTTTTCTTGAATCACCATCAGGTAGAGCCTGCAGTTGGAGCAGCATTGGTAGCATGGAATTTTTGCATGAAAGAATCTCTTGAGAATGCCTTCAAAAGCTGACTCCGACTGTTGTTGATTTTATAGTTTATGAATTGTATAGTGGAAAGGATCAATGATGAAGTGAAAGGAAAACAAGCTGCTCGAAATTGAAAATGAAATCATCATCAATATATAAATTCTTTTGGTTAAGAAATCAATCTGAAGTGTTGGTAGGCTAATTCTATGAATATACCACTTTGTCAATTTCTGATACTGTCTTAGCTTTGCATGTAAAAGTATCTCCATCAATAGTGAAGTAAAGAATGATTTCAAGTGTGCCAAAAGCGCCTTGTGTGCTTTTTTTGCCTGCTCCATTTTTCTAGCGTCCATGCCCTTCTGTTTTCCCCAACTGAAACCTAGTGTTCAGTCCTAAACCTGTATACACCATATTGCCTCAGCCTCATTTGGAACAAATTGAGCAATGTCAGAAGAACCATATTTTCTGATCTTTCATCTTAAAATTCCTTATTAAACTTTTTTTGGTGTAAAACTGACATAATTGGCATTTTATATACATTCTGATTGACAAAAATGACATAATTAGTGTTTCATACATGCTTTTTAAACTTAAAACGCAATATCGAGTTCATCTTCAGATTATTGCTTTCCATGTTTTTGTAAGCTGCTCACCGAACGCGATTTAGCAGTGTTTGCTGTGTGGAAAACAAAAACTGGTGCAAGCAAAACATTACCGAACGACCCCTTTCATAAGCAAGAGTTATACACATGGCAGGAACACCAATTCCGCTTTCTTTTGGAAGAAAGTTGTAACGCTCTTGGCATGCAGCAAAGGCCTAACCCAGCGAAGAGATAGGGACCATGCAAAGGCTGCTTAAGCTTCATAACGGCTTCTGCTACACCAATAATCCCCCTCATGATTTTGGATATATCTTCTAGTGGCAACTATAAATACCCTTCAAACCTTACCCATCAAAACCACAACTTAAACTTCCATACCTGAACAATTAAGCTCAACATTAAGTCAATTAGCAAACGTTGTAGCACTCCATCGATCTCAAACTCAAACGTACAAAAAACAGAAAAGAAAATGAAGGGTGTTGTTATAGCTTTAGTGATAGTGGTGGTGGCCATGTTGGTCTTGGTTAAACCGGGGCAGGCCACAGTCACTTGCCAACAAGTGGTGTCATCTGTCGCTCCCTGCGTTCCATATCTCACCAGTGGCACTGGTAGCCCACCCACGGTGTGTTGCAATGGGGTTTCGGGTCTGAAACAGCTCGCTTCAACCACCAAAGACAGGCGTGCAGCCTGCCAATGCCTCAAGGACGTCGCAGATCACTACCAAAACATTAAGGAAGACGTCGCAGCTAGTCTCCCCACTGCGTGTAAAGTCCAAATCAACGTTCCCATTTCTAGGAGTGTCAATTGCAACGAGTAAGTAATTTTTGTATGCACTGCATCGATATACAACTGCTGTATACAACCCCTATGATCACCTCATTAGCACGTGAGAGGTGAAATGTGAGAACATTACTAATGTTCCTTTGTTTCTCTATGCAGTGTGCAGTAAAAATCAAGGCAACTACAGATGGAAGTTAAAATAAAGAGAGAAGCATGGGGGATGCTTCTATCTTCTCAACGGCTACACCTAGCTTTTGGTTGAATGTGGTCAAGATATGGTTCTCACTAGAGAGCCATGCTACTTAGTTTATTCAAGCTACCCGTTATGTATGAGATAATATTGTCTTCTAATAAAATAAGAAATTTTAAATATCTGTTGCAGATCTCTCTCTCTCTCTCTCTCACGGATGGAGAAAAACTTAGTTGCAACATGATAGTACTGTTTTATTATATCCGGCCAATAATACTATGTCACGTAGAAATGTTATCACGCATGTCATAGCATTATTGACACGCGTATATGCTACCCGTTATGTATGAGATAATATTGTCTTCTAATAAAATAAGAAATTTTAAATATCTGTTGCAGATCTCTCTCTCTCTCATGGATGGAGAAAAACTTAGTTGCAACATGATAATACTGTTTTATTATATCCGGCTAATAATACCATGTCACGTAGAAATGTTATCACGCATGTCATAGTATTATTGACACGTATATAATTTACAAGAAAAATACAAAAGTCTTTTAACATTAATTTGTGGCAGCTAGGATTGAAGTGACAATTGAGGTTGTAAATGCTTGATAGATGACACATGGAACTATAACCAGAAACCATAAGAACCTACTAATAATTAATGCAGCAAACCTTCCAAGGAAGTTGCCAAATGTGGGCACACATGGGGACGTTCTATTAAATGTAAAGACATTTCAACTCAAACCATGCACAAATTAAGTCTCCCAAACTGACATTTAAGGAAGTTAGATCAAAAGCTTTATGGAGAAAACAATAAGAGAGTTCACTATAAATGTAATTTAACTTATTTCAATTTCAAAACTATTTAATTCATAAGGAGAAACCAATGATAACCAAATCATCTTTTCCCTTTTATGAAATAAAAATGAAAATTTTCCAAAAGCCAACATGAAAAAGATTGGCAATTTCCAAAAGAGGAATAAAGGGAAAATTGAATGGTAGGGGAGAAAAATAGAAGGAAAAAAGGGCCTAGAGAGAGAGGGTAATGGCCAAGATTGCAAAAAGGGGAAAAAGGCTAGGGTAAAATAGGGAGAGAGGTTAGATTTTTGGTCCTTCTATTTCTATTTGCTTCTGACAGCTATCCCTATGAACATTACATTACCCCACCAGCAATAATTACCACTGTATTAATTGATCGTAGACCAAACAAGCCCTCAACGGAGACCAATAAAGCTTCTCTCACCCAAACTCTCTCTCTATCTTTCTCTCTCAAGCTTCACAAGCAGCAGACCAAGCTAAAGCTCAGCTCTTTTGGCAGTCAAATCGGTGCTTCTGAAAATGTCACTCTCAGCTCAGTAAGAGTTCTCTCATTCTCTGTTCAAGCTTACTTGCTAAGTTACTGTTCAATTTCTGAGATCTGGGTAGTCTAGGGTTTCTGTGGAGCTTGCAAGTGTTCATAAATTTCTGAGCTTGGAGGTGTCAGTTAGGGGTTTAGGGTTCTTATTAGGGTAAATGTGGTGGGTTTTGGTAGGGTGAAGAAGATCTGGGGCGCATGAGGGTGAGAGGTGTTGTCTTCTGTATTGGCACTGGTTTTGGATGATATTTTCCCAGAGGTGTAGTTGATATTTTCTGGTTTTTGCTTGGGGGGGGTGGGGGGTGGGCTTACTTTCACTGCATTTGATGATATAGAGGTGAAGGGGTTCAGAAATGGGTGCTAATATGTGCAAGGAATAAGGAGGGGGCTGATATTTGAATCTTTGTTTAAGTTGGGTTTGGTTTTACTGGGGCTAAAGTGGGTTTCAGTAGGTGGTGAAAGGAGGTTGCATTTCGGGCTTTCGAAGAAATGAGACTTTCGACTTCATCCTCGTCTTCGGGTTTTAATCACCAGCCTCAGGAAGGTATGCACTTTTTTGTGCTTTATTTGGCTCGTTCCATTTTTCTCGTCTGAAATTTAATACGTCCTTAAAAGCATTAGTGAATCGACTCTGAGGCATTATCTTGCATACATTTATGCTTCTTTTGTTTTTGGATTAAGTCTAAACGATTGAGCCACGTTTTAGGCGACCGTTATATGTGCATGTCTTAATTAAGCGGTCATTGAACAGACCTAGTGAATATTCATTTCACCAGTGTTTGTGTCTCTTTCCGGAGTTATTTCATTGTAAAAATAGTCACATTCTATGCATATGTTGCTTGTCTGTTCGAGAATTGAGTTTGAGGTGACTAAACACCCATCTTACTATTTTACAATTATCTCAACTGCCCATAATGCTTGATGGGGTTCTGGGTGGAAATTTGGTTATATGATTTGAAGTGGTTGCACCTGTAAACAAATTAACAACATGCCATTATCACTAAAACTAGGCTTGCATTTCTATCTTCAATTAATTTAAGGGTTAGGATTTTGATGCTATGGATTTCATGTCATGCATACTCATGCAAGCATAGAAACTATGTGCAGGGGAGAAGAAATGTTTGAATTCTGAGCTATGGCATGCATGTGCGGGGCCCCTGGTGTCTTTGCCTCTTCTTGGAAGTCGTGTAGTCTACTTTCCACAGGGTCACAGTGAGCAGGTCAGCAACTGGATCGCTATCTCATTTATTTTCAGATTTTTCCTTCTGAATGGTATCAGGAGAAAACATTTGGTTGGTTTGCAGTACGTAGAATAGGAACTTTGGTTGTTTAATTGATTCGAGGAAGTCTCTTGTTACCATTGTCTTATTTTTGTCTAATAAGTTTGAAATGTAGGCTGTGTAATTATAGATTTATGTTCATTTACTCCTATTGAAAAAAAATAAAAAATTAAGGATGGGTTGAAGGTTTTCTTTTTACTTCTTTGATATTTACATAGTGTCTAGTTATAACTTTGTCTCTTATTCATTTTATACATATCATTACCTCAATTACTTTAATATAATCCAAAACTTATGAGTACAATTGTTGTGTGCTTAAACTGCTGAAGCTTCTATTATCTATATAACCACAACGTCCTGGACACTAATTTTTGAGAGTGTATTCAGTGATTGTTTTTAATTCTTGGTATTTCTTGTACAGGTTGCTGCATCAACCAATAAGGAAGTGGATGCCCATATTCCAAATTACCCCAACTTGCCTCCACAACTAATATGTCAGCTGCATAATGTGACAATGCATGTAAGTGTCAGCTGGCTTGCATCTTCTCTGTACCATTTCATGGGATGCTCCTTAATTTTTTAAAATTTCGTATGGTACAGGCAGATGTGGAGACTGATGAAGTATATGCTCAAATGACCCTACAACCATTAAGTCCGGTACTGTACTTTTCTGTTTTTGACTTGTGACTTTGTGAGTCAAGTAATTTTCATCATGTATTAACATAAACTATTTTGTAGCAAGAGCAAAAAGATGTATACCTACTGCCTGCGGAGTTGGGTGCTGCCAGCAAACAGCCAACCAACTATTTTTGTAAAACTTTGACTGCAAGTGATACTAGCACGCATGGAGGATTCTCTGTTCCCCGCCGTGCAGCTGAAAAAGTCTTTCCTCCTCTTGTAGGTTTCCTCCTTTTTGAGTGGCCTGAGCATCACGTTTGATTTTCTATGTTTTCGTCTCATGAAATTGGTTTCAATAATTTAATTTTTTACTGTACCTTCAGGATTACTCACAGCAGCCCCCAGCTCAGGAACTAATTGCAAGGGATCTTCATGATAATGAGTGGAAATTCAGACATATATTTCGAGGTGGGTGTGAATTTGTTCAGAATTCTGTTTTATATCTGCTTTCATTACTCTTTATTATTCTTCAAGTCTGCACCTCTAGCTTAGATGCAAAATTAAGACCACTTAGTGCAAGTATACTAGACAGTTCGCACACTTGCTGTTCTAAATGTCAAAAGTGAAAGATTTTGAGAAATTGTATATTTAATGGCATGAGCAATATCTCATTAAAAATAAATAAATTTATTGTTTACTTGAACTTAAAAATCTGTAATTACTAAACCTACTTGCTATAGTAATTTCCTAAAGACCCAGTGAGGATGTGGCAAACAAATAATGAAATAAAGTAGCCCTGTCTTTGAATCTGCCTAAACATATAATAATCAAAGAACGGCCCAAGCAACCAGACAATGTAGCAACTTTTTTTATGTTCTGGATTATGTAAATGTTGCCAATTATTAAATTTGGCTGCCTTTGGGTCATATTTTATGGCAAGTTTGATTTCTGTTCTCCCGAGTAACTTAACCATTATTCTGGGGTTAGGATGGCATGCACTCTCCTTTTGGAATATTTTTTTTCTTCTGCTTCAGTGAGCTGTTCAAAAAGTTGCAGCTGTCAGGAGAAAATAACTGAACTGTAGCAAGAAATTAGATTAAAGGGAATGGGTAACCAAGAGTGTTACACCACATGGATGATCAACAACCATTCAACCCTCTTAGTCTCACAAATTAAGAAGAAATAATTGTAGGTCTTATTGACCCAACAAATGTTTTTTTGTTTCTACTGTAGTTGTTCTTGCCCTCATTGTGGTTGAAAGGCAAGAACTGCCTGTCATGGATCTTGATCACATTGGGCTTACACATGAATGGGCCTTGTGGGACACTTGTTTTAGAGTTCAATGATTTTATAGACTGTTGTGAACGTTCTTTACCTAGGTTTTATTTTTTAATATACTGTCTGCAACATGCAGTTCTGGTTTCTAATTTATTTTTTCCATGCTATTGTGCAGGCCAGCCCAAGAGGCATCTTCTCACGACAGGATGGAGCGTGTTCGTTAGTGCCAAACGTCTTGTTGCTGGTGATTCAGTCCTTTTTATTTGGTAATTTTAAAACATTATTCTGTTCTTCGTATGATTGAATATGTTTCTCTTCTTCTTTTTCTATTTTTTTGGGAATGTGCCGGGGGTGGTTGGACTTATTAGGGCAAGAATTGTGGTAATTATTAGTTTTTCTTCAAATATGTTGTCTTCAATCAGGAATGAAAAGAATCAGTTACTCTTGGGTATTCGGCGAGCAAATCGTCCACAGACTGTTATGCCCTCATCGGTTTTGTCAAGTGATAGCATGCACATTGGTCTTCTTGCTGCTGCAGCCCATGCAGCTGCCACAAATAGTCGCTTTACAATATTTTATAATCCAAGGTGAGTATCTGCTACTTCTCTAGATTGTAGATTCTACTTGTTACATCTTATTAATCAATTTGCTTATAATGCAGGGCTAGTCCATCTGAGTTTGTGATACCCCTGGCCAAGTATGTTAAAGCTGTCTATCATACACGGGTTTCTGTTGGCATGCGATTTAGGATGCTGTTTGAAACAGAAGAGTCAAGTGTCCGTCGGTAGGTTAATTATCTTCATAGTTATATATGTAGTTTATGATTAGCATTTATTTAAGTGGTAATTTTTTTGTTTTGTTTTTCTTTTCCTTCAGATACATGGGTACAATAACTGGTATCAGTGATTTAGATTCTGTGCGTTGGACAAATTCACATTGGCGCTCTGTGAAGGTTTGTTGGGAGCATTTTGTGATTTTCATGCTCATTAAAATTCAAATATTTTGCATAAGTTTCACAAGTTTTTGAAAGAGATGTGGCCAGTTTTTTTAACTTTTTCAGGTGACATAAGGTTTGTAAATGTGTTCTCTGCTAATGCAGGTTGGCTGGGATGAATCCACTGCAGGGGAGAGGCAGCCTAGAGTTTCATTGTGGGAGATTGAACCACTAACAACATTCCCAATGTATCCATCCCCATTCCCCCTCAGACTGAAGCGACCATGGCCATCGGGCATTCCCTCTTTCCACGGTATCTTTGTTTTTATGCTTGAGGAACACATGGTGTCTTATGTGTCAACAATTGTTTTCTTTGCCCCCTCTAATACTCAGTGGTATGTTCATTTCAGGGCTCAAAGATGGTGATATGGGCGTTAATGCTCCACTGATGTGGCTCCAAGGAGGGGTTGGAGATCAGGGGATTCAATCTTTGAACTTCCAGGGATTTGGGGTTACTCCCTGGATGCAGCCGAGGCTTGACGCTTCTATGGCAGGTCTACAACCTGAAGTATACCAAGCAATGGCAGCTGCCGCACTTCAAGAAATGAGGACAGTGGATTCTTCTAAATGTGTTTCACAGTCTCTTCTGCCCTTCCAGCAATCTTCAAATGTTTCTAATGGGCCGGCTGCTGTGCTTCAGAGACAGGTTATACCGCAGTCGCAATCTCAAAATACTTATCTTCAGAGCTTTCAAGAAAACCAAGCTCCTGCTCAGGCTCAGGTTTTGCAACAACAGTTGCAGCGTTACCATCCCTATAGTGATCAAAGGCAACAACAGCAGCTGCAGCAGCACCAGCAACAACAGCAGCTGCAGCAGCAACATCAACAGCAGCTTCAACAATCCCATCATCTGCACCAATTGTCTGTTCAGCAGCAGATCCCGAATGTTATGTCTGCTCTGTCCAATTTTGCCTCTGCCACTCAATCCCAGTCTGCATCTCTGCAGGCTATCCCTTCACAACCTCAGCAGCAGAGCTTTCCTGACCCTGTTGGAAATCCTATATCTTCATCTGATGTTCCCCCTATACATAGTATATTAGGTTCCCTATCACAAGATGGAGCATCCCACTTACTTAACTTAAGTGGATCCAACTCTGTAATTTCGTCTTCCTTGTTACCCAAGCAGATCACAGGCGAACAGCAGTTATCATCTGGAGCTGCTCAATGTGTACTACCTCAGGTGGAACAGTTGGGAACACCACAGTCAAATATCTCTGAGCTCACTGCCTTGCCTCCGTTTCCTGGTAGAGAGTACTCTGCATTCCAAGGCGGTACTGATCCCCAAAGCAATCTTTTGTTTGGGGTGAACATTGATTCCTCATCTCTTATGCTGCATAGTGGGATTCCAACCCTGAGAAATATTGGCAATGGAAATGATTCATTGTCTATGCCGTTCGGTGCTTCCAGTTACACCAGTGCCACGGGCAATGATTTTCCACTTAATTCAGACATGACTACTTCAAGTTGTGTAGATGAATCAGGTTTCTTGCAGTCTTCAGAAAATGTGGACCAAGTAAATCCAACTCGAAACTTTGTGAAGGTAAGATAAGATAGTTGTGATTGTTTATTACAAGCATTTTATTCTTAACAGAACGGTCGGATGCATGGGAAGTCTTCTTCCATGTGAATACTTGTTCAAAAGAATTAGTACTTTTTCTGAGTGGTTACTCATATTCTTTTTATTAAATGTTGCAATTTGGTAGGTTCACAAGTCAGGGTCCTTTGGGAGGTCACTGGATATTTCTAAATTCAGCAGCTATGATGAGCTGCGCAGTGAGCTCGCACGTATGTTTGGCCTTGAAGGCCAATTAGAGGACCCTCAGAGATCAGGCTGGCAGCTTGTATTTGTTGACCGGGAGAATGATGTTCTTCTCCTTGGCGACGACCCTTGGCAGTAAGTCCCAAATTGTATTTCATCATTTCACTTATACTAGTCAATTATTATACACTCTGTTTGCATTGGCAATTCTAAAATTCGAGCTTCCCATGCGTTTCAGTTATTACTGTTCTTTTGTAAAATGTTTCATCCTGGATTACTGGGCGCAAGTTTAATGTTTTCGAAGTAGCTACTGCAATGATTTTATTCTGTATGTCAAATTGTTAAAAGTGTAGGAGCTGGTATCCCAAATTTGTGGATAGAAACAGAGGTAATGTTTAGAAAACGCCTTGAGGTTTAAAGTGTTGTAGGAGTAGCTTAAGCCATTTAAAATTGTTGACTGTTTTATCACTTTTCAAGAGTTTTAAGTTACTATTTTGCATGTGTACATCTCTGAGCCGGATAGAAACAGAGGTAATGTTTAGAAAACGCCTTGAGGTTTAAAGTGTTGTAGGAGTAGCTTAAGCCATTTAAAATTGTTGGCTGTTTTCTCACTTTTCAAGAGTTTTTACTTACTATTTTGCATGTGTACATCTCTGAGCCTTAAAACAAAAGTCTTCTGAAGTTTTGAACTGTTCTTTTTTATGATTCAGTTGAAGTAAATGATTCTTCTCTTATATTCAGG